>CATIWC010000627.1:0-340696 GCA_948472305.1 Vicia faba | reverse complement strand
TATCTATTTTCAAGAGATAAGAAATATTAATATCAATCGTCAAATTTAATTAATGATTATGATTTAAAAATTCTATATAAAAAAATCTTACTGAATTTTTTTTCTATTACTTTGAATATAAAAAAAACCCATAAAGAGAGATTCTTATCAAATATATTTTTATCTGATGATTAAATTATTGTTAAAAATATTTATCATAAATATACTTAATATATAATTAGGATATATATATTTAAAATATAATTCAAATGTATATAGTATTTTTATTTAAAATTAAAACTATCTAAAGTATAAATATTTTTTAAGATTAAACGAAAAAAAATTCAAAAATAAAACGTCTAGAAAATAACTTTATTTTTAGAATTATCAAGTGCATAAAATATGTTTTTCCATTTTTAACTTAAAATAATTTATTGAAGAAATTTTATTAATCATTATAAATAGCCCTAAGAGGTATTCCTTCTCCATATTGCAGAAGAAGAAAATATGGCTATTAGCATCAACGTGTGTATTTTTTCATTGCATTGTTATGCATTACATCTGTTGTAACACAAGGTATCATATTTACTTTTTAAAAAATTTCAATTTCTAATATAATTGACAAGAATAGAGAAGAGTTTTATGAAAACTGTGTTTTGAGTTTTTGAACTAACCGATTTAAGAAGTAAAAGGAGTTGAAGGTAGAGAGCTTAATTTTTATCGAGGGCGTAAATATAATAATAACAATTAGCTATTACATGTAAATTGATGTTGTCGATCTCTTACATTTCTAACAACACCTTATTTATTACAGGAGAAGCAGCTGCTCCATGGTTTTATTGTATTGGCCAAGGTCCATGTCCAAATAAAGATCAAGATTGTAATAATTATTGTTTAACAAATAAGTTTCCAAAAGGTGGAAAGTGTATTGCAAAGCAATGTTGTTGTGATGGATAATTGTATTGTCTTCTTAAAAAAACATGTATACGAAGTCTTTAATATATCATATACATTAAAATAAATTCATTTAGTTCTATTTTAACTATTTTTGTTATATTTTTTGCTAAATCATTTTCTATATTTTTCACGGTATCATTTTCTTTGTTTTATATAATTTCTTTAAATCAGTCAAACAAAAATATTATTAACAAAACTCTATAGATGTCTTAAGCTCACAGAGAATAATAATATCGCCAAACATATTTTTGAACAAATATAAACACACTTAAGAGAAAACTAGGGATAAAATATTAAAAGAAAAATATATACATAAGCCATCAAATAACACCGTTAATGTTGGTTAGAATTAAACAAATTATTCACAATCACGATCATTAAACCACTCTAAAAACCTTTACATCAATTCGTCCAATATACAAAAGAAGCAAATAAGGAGGAGTACATAAAATCTCTCTAGAGTAGAGATAGTAATCGTACACATATTTACATATAATGGGTAGAGAAAAAACTCAAATAAGCGGGTATGAGTGAGGGGACAAGTACCTTAGTACCTACCCCACCTCATATACGTACAATATATATTTGTATATTTTAATTTATTTTCTCATATAAAAAAATATATGTCTATATCTTTAAAAAATTACAACTTATTAAACTACTATAAATTTTTATATAATTGTTCCTTTATTTTACAATTCAATAGTAAAATCTTTGACTTTTGGTTAATTTTGTTTAAAAAAAACAAAAATGATATGATATTATTCAATTGATAGATTTATTTTTACAAAAATTATGGGTAACGGGTACGGGTAAAGGTAATTAGGTACCCACATGGAACGGGTATGGGTATGAAGATTGATATCCAAGCGGGTATGGGCTCGGGTTCGAAGATTTTTTCAAATTACGGGTATGGAGACGAGTACTATAACACCTTGCTCATACCCTACCTATTTCCATCCCTACTCTAGAGACGCCACTTGGCCACTCTATGAACCCTTATTCGCTTAAGCACAATAAATATTCATGCTCACGTGCCAAAAGAGTGGTGGAATTTTAAAATGAGTCTGAACCCACTTTTAAGAAGGACACACAATCATACTAACCCCGTGATTGATAGTCGAGCTTTTATTACAAAATATAATATTATTAAGAACACTCTAGATGTTCCAAATCACTGCATGTCAGATCAATAGCATGCCTCTCCAAAGAACCTTACTCCAAACAAAACCATCAATACTCCCAAACATACTAGAAACCGAATTTGGAATAACCACCACTATACGCACCCATTTAAAAAACTCTTTACCAAAAAGGAGACACATACCCAGACGAGAAATAAAAATGATCATATTAATCAACAAGGACAAAACAAATGCAACATCCCACCCTATAAGGATATGATAAAATCCTACATATAAGAAGATTATTGTTGGACAAAATCGTGCCTTGCTGTATTACCCCAAATTTGTCCTACCCTTTCACTTTTATCTGGCTTTTGTATTTTGCGCTTCTCATTTCATATGCATACTCTCCATTAGGTCATTTAACACATCATACATCATTAATCAGTAAATTTAGCATGGGATCAAGGGTATTGAAGAGTTAGGGTTTCTCTGTACTTTTAAGCTCTCATCTTCATTCAGGTGGAATCAACTGGTTTCTTCAACAATCAATGGTTTGAAGCTAGGTTTGTGTGTTCATGGTCATTGTGGACTTCTATTTTCATTAAATATTCATCCTGAGAAAAGTGTATTAGGGTTTTCATTTGTGCTGCTTAGTGCTTCATCAAGATTGAGCCTCTTTCCTTCGATTTTTCTAAAACTTAGTTTTCATCTAAGGGTTTCCTAGAGAAGTGAATCATGTTGCATCCTCTTATGATTGATTAAGATTGATGTCAAGAGGATTGCTATTAACAGGATATAATTCATTTATTCATTAAGCGAAGATTTTTTGCATATTCTCTAATCAGTCGAGGATCGAATTGTAAGGGATGGTGGCATCACATTCTATGATTCTATCTTTCGCTAATTCAATCCAATATTTTTGGGTTAAAAAGCAATACTTATGGTTTGTGCGAAGAGTGGGTTCGATTGTCTTTTGATACAATAAAATCAAGGAGTTGTGTGTATAAAGTACAAGTCAACACGAACTTAAGAATTGAGTTAGGGATTACATTTAAAATGGGATGTGTTGAAAGAGGCTCTATGAATTCAAGTTGTCAAGAACGGATCAAAGTTGGAATAATGTTTACATGACTTTCATACAAAAGAAGAGATGGATTCATTTATGCATCACTTAATCAATTAAGTTTTGTGTATGGTTCCAAGATATGTTTGACTTGGAACGACAAATTGAATCATGAAATTCACTGGTAAAAATAACATGGTTATTCACTTATTCTTCGATTGTGTTCATCAAAGTTCATCAAGATCCAAAGATTCAGGATCAGTTTTTACAATATCTAAACATCAAGCAAGATTCATCAAAGTTATATCCAACTTCAGACATTCATGATCGTTCAAAGTCACAACCGTGTAATTTACAAGCCATGTTAATGTTATACATTGGAGCATTACAAGAAAAGTTACAAGAAGAATTACATAAGTTTTGTTCTATAGCCTAAGTGTATCTTCACCAAAGCTTGAGGCATTTACACCAACAATTCTCTATACCAAGTCTTCCAGTTGCTGGAACGGAACTCAAATCATACACAGGGCTGCCCGACCTTCATTCAAATCTCATAACCTCATATTGCCAAAGCCTTACGTACATCACAAAATTGGTTTTGAAATGGACCGCGAAACGGATTCCACAGAACCAAATCAGGTAGCGTGCCTGCACTGCAATAGAAAATCTAGTTCATAAAACCACCCTGTTCAGAATAAAATTAGGAAAACTGAAAAAAATTGTATCTGGAGTAGTTAGAAAATAAAACATCAATAGGAAAATCAGGGAAATACTAGACAGAACTAACGGAAGCAGTTCACTTAACTAACAACTGAACCTGTAGAATAAATTCCAACTGATTTTTCCAGCCCAACCAATAACTGAAAAAACAGAATTATAACTAACATCTAACCGATTTCCAACGAAATCACTCAAGCCAACTCATTTCCTAACAGAATTTCATAACCTCATAACTGTTTCTAATAGAATTTCAACAACCCTCTAATCTGCACCATTCAATCTTATAACAGAGCCAACAACCATAACAGAATTTCCAGGCCCATAACTAACTCCTCAATCTCTAACAAATTTATCCTATAACCAACTTCTAACCAACTTCTCAAACTCAACCAACTATATAATCAAGTTTTCATTCAGAAATCAGGAGACAATTCATTTTTTACACAAAACACAGAAAAATCAGTTAGGAAACTCACCAGAAATCGATTCTTCTTCAATTCACGGAAGAATCACCACCAAACAATCTCTTAAAATCTCTCTACACTTTCTCATTTCTATGCTTCCTCCTTCCATCATCTTCATCAATTCTTCAATTGAAATTCTCTATATAGCCTTTCTTCCTCATCTTCATCGACTTCAGCATCGCATCTTCAATGTAAAATTCTCTCTGCAATCTTAATCTCAGAGTCTCTCTTTTCCTTAAGAACTGCTCTCTACTTCAACATTCACAAACCTGCAAAAACCTCGTTGCATAGACACCTCTAGCATCATCATCTTCAATAATTTCCCTGCAACCACAAGCGATTCAACATCATCAATGCACAACATTGTCGAGTCCTCGCATCAATGCACTAATATCATTATCAACACATCAACACAACTCAGAAAAGTGCATATAAAGACGCGAAAGAAGTAGAGAAATCAAGAATAAGGAGAGTTAGAGGAACGAGCTCACTTGAGGCGCTTTCATTGACGTAACCGAGAATTTAGCATCGTCACTGAAGATAGGTCCTTGTCTTTGCTCTCTTAGTTACCATGCCGTAGATTAACGTCTCAAGAACCATTCCCCTAAAGTTTTGCAATAAATCGATCATCACCTTCATTTAATTTGGTTTTCATATTTTAAGGGTTTTCTTGTGTTGAAGAAATTCAGAGTGTTTGATAAGGAATTGAAGTAAATCCAAGGTGGATTTATAGAAGTCAGGATGATACGAGTTAGGTTGCGGTGTTATCTGATGGTCATGGCATTGAAAGCGACGACGCCATGAGGATTTTTGACCATAGAATGAAGGATGAAGAATGAGGAGTACAGAGGGATGTGGAATCATAGATGGCGGCACCGTGAAAGTTGAGAGGAAGTCGTTGTTTGTGGCGTTGATATTTTGAGATGAGGAGTCTCTGAGGAAGCTCGATAGACAACATTCAACCCTGATTTTCGTTACAATCCTCGTTTCTCAATTATTTTGTTTTTGTAGTTTAATTTTTTTTATATTTATATGCTGAATAAAAAATCTGGAGTGGTATTGTAGATTACAAGTGGACCGAATCCCACAATACTTTGGGCCATACACTATTTTTTTGGTAAGCTGAATCCATGTGAAACAAAAATAGCTTCATGGACTTTTACTAGCGGGCCTACACCTATTTTGTGGATTAAGCAACTTATTGAATGCACATTAGCTGCAGATTACGCCCCTTGGTCTCAATTTCATTTTATAACTAATTGTTGGGATTGATTTTTTTTTGTGATATTGTCAAATAAAAAGAGATCTTGTTTAAAGTTTCAAGGAGTTTCGAAGCAAACTAAGTGCACAACCCTTATCAAGAAATTTAAGGAAGCTTTTTGTAGAGTTTTATTATTACTTTTGCGCGCGTCGAAGAGGCAATAGACTTTCTTCGTTAGCTTACTTGAAGTTTTCTGGGTTTCTCTACTTTGCTTGCGTGGCTTCGAAGAGGCAACTGACTTACTCCGTCGGGTGTTGTACCCCAAAATTTGTCCTCCCATATTCTTCAAAAATTTGCCAAGTCAAGCTTCAAAATCTCCCCGAGGGTTGCACAGTCAAGGGTCTCCTAAACAGTCAAGATTAGGGTTTTGGTTCTGATCAAGAAAATGAAGTTTCCAAGGGTCCAATCAAGTCTCATATGCCTACAAATATGGTCAAGCATCCTCATACCAAGTTTCAAGACATTCAGCTCAAAATTGCACAGTCAAAACCCTAAATTGCACTACAGTCAACTGTAGGGGCAAAATGGTCATTTGACAGTCAAAAGTTCAAATTTTTGGTCAACATCTCATTTTGAAGCCACAAACATCATTTGATTAGTGCTTGATCATGATTCTCAAAGCTAGGCTCAAAAATCATCAAAATGCAAAAGTTTCCTTATTTGGATAGTTGAAAAAGTCAACTGTAAATTGACCAGGGCATAACTTTCACATGGATTATCAGAAAAATTCCATCCAAAGCTCATTTTGAAGTGAAAGACATTTCCTACAACTCATCTTCATACTTCAAGTCCAAGAAATGCTCTCACAAAAAGTTATCAATTTCCACATTATAGGTCATTTTAAAAAGTCAACAAAAAGGGACTTTAAGTCAAAGGCCATAACTTGAGATTGGTAAATCAAAATGACATGGGACCAAAGGAATTGGTTAGAGGACTCAAAGAAATTTCCAAAATGTCCAAGAACATGAGCAAAGCTTAAAAATTAAGCAAGTTATGCCTTGTGGAAGTTGGGAAATTTTTGGATATTTTGAAAAGTCAACATTGATTCAAATGACCTAAAATTGCTAATGGGCCTATTTTTCTTCCACAATTCATTATCCAAGGCATGTGCACGACCACTTGGCCCAAAGGGAAGTATTCCTTCATTTTTTATTTATTTATTTGAATTTTTATTAATAATAATTCATTTAAATCAATTAAATACATGAAAAATATAAAACCAAATGAAATAAAATCTTTTTGTGCATATAATATCTTCAAAAAACGTGCATGATCAGATATGGAAGAATTGGAATTGATTGGATATGATTTGTACAAAAAGTGCATGAAAAAGATTGAAAAACTAATGCTTGAAAATCAAATCTCACAAATCATCAATGCAAAAGATTTTGATTGTTTTTTCAACCCTAATTCACTCATACATAAGCAAGGAATCAAAACCTAATGCAAAAAACCACTAAGCTGCGCAGAAAAGCATCCATTGAACTTGAAATTTTTTGCCAAAAACTCAATTCTGAAAACCTAGTTCTAGGGCGATTCAAGGCACGATTTTGATTCCATTAGCTTGCTGAGGCTTCATAAAAAGATTCTTCATCAAAAATCATAAGCTCTCGTGCCCAGAAACGTGAGAACCATCTCGTCTGTACCGAAAAAATTCCATAGTCGTGCATCTCAATTCATGCATTTTTTGTGAATTTTAACGCTTGATTCATGTTTATCGTTTGATTCTAATGCTAACCCAATGATTTAATTTTGTTTTCGTGCCTTATATGGAGATTTGCCATTAGAGACATTTAGGGTTTTCAGGTTTTCAAATTAGGCATTTTCTATCCCTGTAAAATTGAGACACATCAATTCCATGAACAAAACCAGCTCGCTTAGACGAAAATAATGGCATGCTCGCGCTGAATTTATATGCCAAGGGGACCTAATCGCTATTATTCAAAGAAGAATGTTTTGAGGGGGTTCAAAACCCCCGTTAAATGTTTGTTAATTTGTTTCAGGAAATCACCAACGAAGAAGACGCTTAGGTGGCGAGGTCTGACTGGTTCATTTGAATTTTTGCGCGCAAAATCCACTAACGCGTTGTTTCATATTATAATATTTGTTGGTTATCTAATATATTGAAAGCGCGTTTGGAGCAGTTGGCAAGGCATTGGAGTGGTGACATTCAGGACCTGGGTTCGATCTCAGGTCCCCACTCTTTCATATTATTTTTCTTTCAACCATTATCCTATGCAGGTTCACTATGAAGGAACACCATGTATCCACAAGATCTGGCTTGCCACGCATGCACTAAGATCAATCCAAGGGACATGATTTGAAGACCATCATGAATATTAGTCAAGGGAGGTACACGCATCCTGAAAAGTCAAAGAGGCCAGCAATTTAATTGGGCCAGGTTTCTAAAAGACTAACCTCCTATTTGGGGTCTGAACCCCATAGGTTTGCCAAAAATATTACTTTCTTTATTTTCTTTATTATTTTCTATTTCCTTTTAAATTATTGTTTTGTTTAATTAATTAATTATTTTCATAAAAACCAAAAACACCTAAAAATCAGAAAAGAAAAAAATAATAAATATTTTATTTTAGTATGTATATTTTAAATAAATTTGCATGTAAATTAATTAGTTTTAAATTAGGATTTAATTTAATATTTTCATAATAAATTAAAAACAACTAGAATTAGGGTTAGCAGTCATTTTAATTAATTCTTTTTCGTTAAAAAAACATAAAATACCAAAAAATAATTCTTTTCTTTTTTTTAATTAATTAACTTCACCATTTAATTTAATCTTGCAAAAAGGGTCCAACGCCCTCGTTTTTAATTCTTATTAATTCGCATATTTATTTTATTTCGTTTAAATATTTATGTATCTCTCCCGAAGCCATGTAATTAATTTCTTGCACTTTTAATTCTTTATTTTCTTTAATTCTTTATTTTTCTGTCAAATCGGGTTCGAGAAATTTTGGCGATGTGGACCCGCGCCGTTTGTAATAGCTTAGAATTTACTTTTCGCAATTTTTAACTGTTAAATAATGGCATGAAAGAATGTATGGACATAAATAAAAACAAGCGTAGATCACTTTGACATGACAAGACAAAAATACATGAAAACGACACACAAATCGCACACACCACCCCTAGGGTACGCCTCACTGTTGCCTTGCCTCGAAGGGTGATCGTCGAGTAGAGGATGTCTTAGTAAGTCCTCATGATCCGGGAACCTGGCATGAGGGTAGCTGCTAAGGTGTCTTCCCATTGCTCTGGTGATCACCATGTCCCGAACCTCGAATTGACCCGAACACCTCCAACGGTGGTGCTACCTACCTCTCAATGGTGGGATGACACTACTTTAAAGGACATTTACACAGACGAATTCCTTAGGGTAGGTAGGTTCTCGTAGATACTTGCTCTAAATTTCAAAAACAAATCAAAAATACTTTTCGCACCGACACCTTTTCAAAAAGCTTTCGAAAGCAATTTTTCAAACACTCTTGAGGACCGATACAAGAGTCGAACTGGAATTTTCAAAGAAACTTTTTAAACCCACAGTTGAAAAGCAAACAAACATTTTTGAAAACACAAGTGAGCAAGTATCTAAGAGCCCATGGATAACCATGGATAGAAAGGGTGCTAACACCTTCCCTTTCTATAACCTACCTCCCGAACCGAGAGCAATCTCTATAAGGAATTTTTCTGTGCTTTTGTCCTTTCTATTTGGAGAAAATAAAAGACGGTGGTGACTCTTGCTTCCGCGACATTTCGCGAACCAGCGTTAAACAGTCAGTTCCAGATCCACCGATCACAGAACTGGCGACTCTGCTGGGGAGTAAACTTAAAGTGAGGTGTACCTTAGGGTTAGTTCATAACTGTGTTTTCAATTGTATTGACTTGTCTGCTTTAAATTTGTGGGTTGCATGGGAGTTACATAGATCCTAACCCGGATCTGGGGATACCCTGTTTAGGTAGCATAAGCTGTGAGGGACCTGTCCGGCGTAGACCGACACGGGTGAAACAGTGGCTACGTTGGTGTGGCACCTTGGTCTGTACCGATATCCCTTGTGTTGCAACGAGGAGAATATGGGTCTTCTGAGGAGTCATTAAGCACCAACAACCTTAGAACCTTAAATGACACAACTTGGCCATTAGAACAGTAGCAGTATGCTACGCCCATTGAGGCTAAACTCTCGTGATGGTTCTGGCTGCAAGAAAAGATTGCGATGCTGGAGTTATGACCGATTGAGGGTAGTTAATGATATTGGGATCCTCTAAGAACCCGGTTACTTTGATAGGACAGGTATGAACCCACCAACTTCAAGAGGGTAATACCCAGACCTCATGCTGGCCTTAAACTCTAAGGGCTTCTCTTGTGTGACTTGCGTGCCTTCGTACTTGACTACTTGCATGCTTGTTATCTATCTGACACATGAACTACTTGCAGGTTTTGTTTATAGTCCTTAATTGGGACTCATAACAGGGTTTACTAAGTCTCTTGCAGGTTTTGTTTATAGTCCTTAATTGGGACTCATAACAGGGTGTACTAACTACTTGCAGGTTCTGTTTATAGTCCTTAATTGGGACTCATGACAGGTTTTACTTTAGTTTCTTGCAGGTTTTGGTTTGCAGTCCTTAGTTGGGACTCATAACAGGGTTACTTACATTACCCCCATGCATAGCATAACATCATACCATTGCATACATCCTGCATAAGGACTAACCCATTTCAAGGATCTCAAGGGTCTGTGATGTAGGTCATGATGAATCAAACATCTAGCAAGGGGCAAAGAGGATTTATTTTCCTCTAGCCAAAGTTGTCAGAGGCTATGACCCACTTGATATGGTGAGCTTTAACTCCTGAAGAAGGTTCCCCCAGCCAAGGTTGTTTGGAAAGCAAAATAAGGTTGATGACTTGAGTCAGGGGCTATGACCCACTTGATATGGTGAGCCTTTGACTCTTGAAGAAGGACTCTCCACAATATGAAGTGCCTTCAATCAAGTCACCAGCTTCCAATGCTAACAATTTTCTTGTTTATCCCGCAAGGTCCTTGAAAGCATTGCATGCATGTCATACACATCATTACATAACAGGTATCTTTGTTGCAGGTCACTTACCTTTCCCGCTGTTTATTTCAGCAATGGCTCAACAAGACAACCAGGACCTTCTTACTCAAGAGACTCGGTTCGGGGAAATCCTCCTGAATCTATCCAAGGGGCAGGAGGAGTTAAGGACACTTCTCAGGGAGACTTTGGCCAGGAACAGTGCTGAGGATGAACGGATGAGATATCGGCAAGCTGAAATGGATGCCTTGAAAGTCCAGATGCTGGGGCAGGCGACTGCCATTCAAAGTTTAGTTCAAAAACAAGACGAGCTCAGGGTCCTCGTCAACCAACTGCTTCGGGGTAACCAGCTGGGGCAAACGTCTAGGGTTGAAGAGCCAGTCATCATTCAACCACCCTTGAGACAAGCAGACAAGGGAAAAGCTCCTCAGATGGCTTTAGTATCAACAATTCAGTATCAACCTCACCAGCTTCAGCCAGGCAAGCCCAAAAGGCAATTCACCAAGCTCAACGTGTCGCTGCCTCAAGCCTTACAACAACTTTTGAGTTTGAATTTGGTAACTCTAAAGGATCCTCCTAAGAATCCCAACAGGACACCTTCAAGGTATAACCCCAACGCTCGCTGCGCTTATCATTCTGACAGCCCGGGGCATGCTACAGAGGATTGTTGGACTCTGAAGAATAAGATCCAGGATCTGATTGATGAGGGGGCACTGGAGTTCACACAAGATGGTCAGGCTGAGTTTTTCTATCATCCCTCCAGGCTCACCATTTGAAATAACAAGCCCTGAGACTAGAAGACTTTTGTTCATTAGAATTTTTCAAGTTGTGATTTTCTTTTGATGGTTCAAACATTTACTCATGTTAAACGTTGTTACTTCATCAATGCATCGCATATGTCTGTTTTGAAGCAATATATTCGTATTCACTATATGCAAATTATCTTCATATTTTTTCTGATGTCAACTCTCAATTAATAATTCTAAGCCTCTTGAGGGAGGATGACGAAAACGATACCACAATCTACAGTATGCTTTTGAACAGACCCCGCTGATGAGGTACATGCATTGTTTCAATCCCTAAACACTGGAGTTATAAGGATGATAATCCCTCGTCAACCCCTCTGAGCCAAAGAAGTAGGAGTTTTTCTTTTCGAAAATTAAAACCCTTTATCATAACCTGGGGCAGGGTAGTTCTCTCAGTTGATCCAAGTGCATAACAAATGGCACCGAAGAGGTCCTTACAAAAAAAAAAGAAGACAGTGATGATTCCGAATAATCATAAAGAAAGGCAGTCATTATCTTTCAAAATAAAAGCCCAAAAAGTCAAAACCTATAAAGGGGACTTACTAAACTGGGGCATCCCGCTGACTGTAAATACAAAAAGAAACAGTTCAGGCAAAAAAATAGGGATAACGAAATCAAAAAAGAAAGAGGTCTTACAAACCATCGACAAAAATGACTGCCTATTCAAAATAAGTTATCAACATCCGAACCATCACCGGAAAATCAGAGCAAAGACTCAAACAAGGTCTAACATATGATCAACTAAGTTTAGGTTTGGAGAACATCACGAAGAGCGGGTGGGTACAAATAAAATTTGAGCCTTTATCCTTTGTTTCTTAAACCGTGAACCAGGCCACGTTATAACCCTTAAAAGTCCTAGCTGAAGCATGGGTTAGTCCGAAAGCATACTGTTACAAAAGGTATCCTGACTCCTTAAGGCTTACGGTAAATACAGAGTTAACATCACGTTTTACAAACAATCACTTGTTTTATGAAAAGAATGCATTTTCAAAATCTTCAAGACAGACATAAGCTTTGCATTTTTAACATAACTTTGTTTGCATATGACTTTTTGTTTGAACAGCAGGGAAATTCGCACGATGAATACCTAGTGAACAAAAGCACTTCCAATCAAGGGGCATGGCATGAGCATGGTCCATCATATGGGGCAATCCAATCAAGATTCGGAGAATCTCTCAAAGGCCAAATAGCCTGGGGCAAATCTCCGCCTGAGTCACTTGGGGCATTCCAATAACGAGTCTTGCCTGATCAAATACCTTCTGGTGGCATGACAAAACACTTCCAACAGGGGAAACTCCCTACATTCTGAGAACATGGACATAGCCGAAAAATACTACGCAAAATCAAAGACCCGCTAGGTTGACACACCTAGGCAAAAATAAGGGCTTCCCGGAGAACCAAAAGGGTTTGGGCAAAAATAAGGGATGAAATAAAAAAATATGTACACCCGGCAAGTCGAAAACCTGAAAAGGCGGCTTGGGCAAAAATGGGTATCCCGGTGGACTGAAAACCCGAAAGGGAGGTCCGGGAAAAAGTTAGGGATCAAAGCGTACGACTATGTCCTGTCATCTTGTCACCTGCCTACCTGAAGAAGGTTTGACCGTCAACAAATGTCAGCACCTCACAGGTCTTCCTCTCATACCTCAGAAACAGGGGCAATAAAGAGTTGTCCAAGCGATCTAATTGTTCTGTCCTCCAAGGTATCAAGGTAGGTTCAGCTAAAGAACACAACCGGCATATCCTAATTCCCCAGAGGGTAAGTCAGCAGACAATACACTCTCTCCAAGTTATATTATCAGGCCTTAAGGAAGTTGGGTATCCTCCAGCAGATCTCAACATTCCCCAACAGCATATATATTCATAACAAGCATCCCCGACAATCTTGCTCTAAAGATTGTTCCCCAGCGGCGTACCAGTATTCAAAGGAATCACTTCCCCCGCAGTTCAAAACTTCCCCACGAGAGTCCAATCTAGTTCCCCAGGAAAGTGGGAGTCCATCTCCACAAGCAGTAAGCTTATCCCCAGTAGATTCTGGAAGCTTATCCTCGCAGAGCACGAACGCGTCGTCCGGCTTTATTCAAAGAGTTATGCCCTTACCAGGATATAACTGGGTTATCCTCAGCTAAAAGCCACGGAAAGATCGTCCTCGACGAAGCTTTCTTATTCCCAGCGAAGTCTATCGATACTTCCAATACAACAAGGGTATCCCCAGCAAATTATTATCAACAACTCAGCAAAGTATCTCTCTCCCCACAGAGTATTGCTTCCCAGCAAGATCGTTAGAGTACTTTCCTCCCTGCAGAGTAATCCATTCGCCAAGTTCATTCCCCAACGGAGTTATCTTCTCCTACCGGTATACTTGCAACTGTCATCCCCAGCGGAAGCAATAAATCAATTCTCCAACATCAGCCCAGGAGTGACTTCCCGGCACCCGTCAAGGATTTACTTTCCTAGACGAAAAACACATTCATAAAACATCACATACATCATTATAGCATGCATAGACGCATCATATCATACAAATCTCATTTATGTTGAGAACATCATTGCTTGATCCATATCATGCACTGCATATGACTGACCTTTACCTTTCAGGAAAGATTCAGCTAAATTCTCCATCATATTTCAAGACCTAGACCGGTTCAGTTAATCGACTCCAAAGATTTCTTATCCAGTCCAAGGCCTTCTCTAGTCCAGCTAAATCGACTCCCAACAGATTTTTCTGATGAAGACTCAGTAGAAGTTATCAGGTTTTTCTCAAACGTCCGCTTTTGAGATTATAATTTCCTATGGTTCTCTCCCCGACGGTGCGTGAGATGATAATTCCAGCCCAGGTTTTTCTCAAACGTCCGCTTTTGAGATTATAATTTCCTATGGTTCTCTCCCCGACGGTGCGTGAGATGATAATTCCAGCCCAGGTTTTTCTCAAACGTCCGCTTTTGAGATTATAATTTCCTATGGTTCTCTCCCCGACGGTGCGTGAGATGATAATTCCATTCCAGGTTTTTCTCAAACGTCCGCTTTTGAGATTATAATTTCCTATGGTTCTCTCCCCGACGGTGCGTGAGATGATAATTCCAGCCCAGGTTTTTCTCAAACGTCCGCTTTTGAGATTATAATTTCCTATGGTTCTCTCCCCGACGGTGCGTGAGATGATAATTCCAGCCCAGGTTTTTCTCAAACGTCCGCTTTTGAGATTACAATTTCCTATGGTTCTCTCCCCGACGGTGCGTGAGATGATAATTCCATCCCAGGTTTTTCTCAGACGTCCGCTTTTGAGATTATAATTTCCTATGGTTCTCTCCCCAGCGGTGCGGAGATGATGATTCCATTCCAGGTTCTTCTCGAACGTCCGCTTTTGAGATCATAATTGCCTATTGGTTCTCTTCCCGATACTGCGAAGATGGTAATTCCCACCAAGATTTTCTCAACGAGCATTGTTGAAGTTAAAGTCACCCAAGGTTCTCTCACCGTTCATGCTGAGGTAGTAACCATCCCTGGTTCATTCATCATCTTGTGAAGCTCTAGATTTAGCTCCTGTAACCAGTCAGGACACAGCTATACCAAGCATCTGAAAACCAGCTCCTGCAACATGTCAGGTAATCATTTTCTGTTTTGCAGGTATGCAGGTTCTCGCTAAGGAATCTCTTACGCGATCAACATCCAGATGGCATCTATAATCCCATCATCCTCCAGCAATCTCCAAATGGCATCTATGAGCCCATTCCATCATCACTGCTACTATGTGAGCGCAAATTTCTGGGCACTCTAGTGCTCAATCATCTTCCACCCTCGGATTACGAAAGGCATGTCAGCCAATCTGCATCCTCAGGTCTAAGAAGATTGAACAGGGGCAACTGTTGTACTCCAAAATTTTCCCTCCCATATTCTTCAAAAATTTGCCAAGTCAAGCTTCAAAATCTCCCCAAGGGTTGCACAGTCAAGGGTCTCCTAAACAGTCAAGATTAGGGTTTTGGTTCTGATCAAGAAAATGAAGTTTCCAAGGGTCCAATCAAGTCTCATATGCCTACAAATATGGTCAAGCATCCTCATACCAAGTTTCAAGACATTCAGCTCAAAATTGCACAGTCAAAACCCAAAATTGCACTACAGTCAACTGTAGGGGCAAAATGGTCATTTGACAGTCAAAAGTTCAAATTTTTGGTCAACATCTCATTTTGAAGCCACAAACATCATTTGATCAGTGCTTGATCATGATTCTCAAAGCTAGGCTCAAAAATCATCAAAATGCAAAAGTTTCCTTATTTGGACAGTTGAAAAAGTCAACTGTAAATTGACCAGGGCATAACTTTCACATGGATTATCAGAAAAATTCCATCCAAAGCTCATTTTGAAGAGAAAGACATTTCCTACAACTCATCTTCATACTTCAAGTCCAAGAAATTCTCTCACAAAAAGTTATCAATTTCCACATTATAGGTCATTTTCAAAAGTCAACAAAAAGGGACTTTAAGTCAAAGGCCATAACTTGATATTGGTAAATCAAAATGACATGGGACCAAAGGCATTGGTTAGAGGACTCAAAGACCTTTCCAAAATGTCCAAGAACATGAGCAAAGCTTAAAAATTAAGCAAGTTATGCCTTGTGGAAGTTGGGAAATGTTTGGATATTTTGAAAAGTCAACATTGATTCAAATGACCTAAAATTGCTAATGGGCCTATTTTTCTTCCACAATTCATTATCCAAGGCATGTGCACGACCACTTGGCCCAAAGGGAAGTATTCCTTCATTTTTTATTTATTTATTTGAATTTTTATTAATAATAATTCATTTAAATCAATTAAATACATGAAAAATATAAAACCAAATGAAATAAAATCTTTTTGTGCATATAATATCTTCAAAAAACGTGCATGATCAGATATGGAAGAATTGGAATTGATTGGATATGATTTGTACAAAAAGTGCATGAAAAAGATTGAAAAACTAATGCTTGAAAATCAAATCTCACAAATCATCAATGCAAAAGATTTTGATTGTTTTTTCAACCCTAATTCACTCATACATAAGCAAGGAATCAAAACCTAATGCAAAATACCACTTAGCTGCGTAGAAAAGCATCCATTGAACTTGAAATTTTTTGCCAAAAACTCAATTCTGAAAACCTAGTTCTAGGGCGATTCAAGGCACGATTTTGATTCCATTAGCTTGCTGAGGCTTCATAGAAAGATTCTGCATCAAAAATCATAAGCTCTCGTGCCCAGAAACGTGAGAACCATCTCGTCTGTACCGAAAAAATTCCATAGTCGTGCATCTCAATTCATGCATTTTTTGTGAATTTTAACGCTTGATTCATGTTTATCGTTTGATTCTAATGCTAACCCAATGATTTAATTTTGTTTTCGTGCCTTATATGGAGATTTGCCATTAGAGACATTTAGGGTTTTCAGGTTTTCAAATTAGGCATTTTCTATCCCTGTAAAATTGAGACACACCAATGCCATGAACAAAACCAGCTCGCTTAGACGAAAATAATGGCATGCTCGCGCTGAATTTATATGCCAAGGGGACCTAATCGCTATTATTCAAAGAAGCATGTTTTGAGGGGGTTCAAAACCCCCGTTAAATGTTTGTTAATTTGTTTCAGGAAATCACCAACGAAGAAGACGCTTAGGTGGCGAGGTCTGACTGGTTCATTTGAATTTTTGCGCGCAAAATCCACTAACGCGTTGTTTCATATTATAATATTTGTTGGTTATCTAATATATTGAAAGCGCGTTTGGAGCAGTTGGCAAGGCATTGGAGTGGTGACATTCAGGACCTGGGTTCGATCCCAGGTCCCCACTCTTTCATATTATTTTTCTTTCAACCATTATCCTATGCAGGTTCACTATGAAGGAACACCATGTATCCACAAGATCTGGCTTGCCACGCATGCACTAAGATCAATCCAAGGGACATGATTTGAAGACCATCATGAATATTAGTCAAGGGAGGTACACGCATCCTGAAAAGTCAAAGAGGCCAGCAATTTAATTGGGCCAGGTTTCTAAAAGACTAACCTCCTATTTGGGGTCTGAACCCCCTAGGTTTGCCAAAAATATTACTTTCTTTATTTTCTTTATTATTTTCTATTTCCTTTTAAATTATTGTTTTGTTTAATTAATTAATTATTTTCATAAAAACCAAAAACACCTAAATCAGAAAAGAAAAAAATAATAAATATTTTATTTTAGTATGTATATTTTAAATAAATTTGCATGTAAATTAATTAGTTTTAAATTAGGATTTAATTTAATATTTTCATAATAAATTAAAAACAACTAGAATTAGGGTTAGCAGTCATTTTAATTAATTCTTTTTCGTTAAAAAAACATAAAATACCAAAAAATAATTCTTTTCTTTTTTTTAATTAATTAACTTCACCATTTAAATTAATCTTGCAAAAAGGGTCCAACGCCCTCGTTTTTAATTCTTATTAATTCGCATATTTATTTTATTTCGTTTAAATATTTATGTATCTCTCCCGAAGCCATGTAATTAATTTCTTGCACTTTTAATTCTTTATTTTCTTTAATTCTTTATTTTTCTGTCAAATCGGGTTCGAGAAATTTTGGCGATGTGGACCCGCGCCGTTTGTAATAGCTTAGAATTTACTTTTCACAATTTTTAACTGTTAAATAATGGCATGAAAGAATGTATGGACATAAATAAAAACAAGCGTAGATAACTTTGACATGACAAGACAAAAATACATGAAAACGACACACAAATCGCACACACCACCCCTAGGGTACGCCTCACTGTTGCCTTGCCTCGAAGGGTGATCGTCGAGTAGAGGATGTCTTAGTAAGTCCTCATGATCCGGGAACCTGGCATGAGGGTAGCTGCTAAGGTGTCTTCCCATTGCTCTGGTGATCACCATGTCCCGAACCTCGAATTGACCCGAACACCTCCAACGGTGGTTCTACCTACCTCTCAATGGTGGGATGGCACTACTTTAAAGGACATTTACACAGACGAATTCCTTAGGGTAGGTAGGTTCTCGTAGATACTTGCTCTAAATTTCAAAAACAAATCAAAAATACTTTTCGCACCGACACCTTTTCAAAAAGCTTTCGAAAGCAATTTTTCAAACACTCTTGAGGACCGATACAAGAGTCGAACTGGAATTTTCAAAGAAACTTTTTAAACCCACAGTTGAAAAGCAAACAAACATTTTTGAAAACACAAGTGAGCAAGTATCTAAGAGCCCATGGATAACCATGGATAGAAAGGGTGCTAACACCTTCCCTTTCTATAACCTACCTCCCGAACCGAGAGCAATCTCTATAAGGAATTTTTCTGTGCTTTTGTCCTTTCCATTTGGAGAAAATAAAAGACGGTGGCGACTCTTGCTTCCGCGACATTTCGCGAACCAGCGTTAAACAGTCAGTTCCAGATCCACCGATCACATCGGGTATCATCATGACTTCGTTCTTCATTTCCACATTTTAATGCTTTCTAGAGATCATGAGAAATAGGAACTTTACCGATTTCCTTGCCATGAGAAGTAGGATAAAGATGTATGACAGGGGTCTCCGTTGCTGATCAATGTTATGAACCCATCTGGTTTGCTTAAAGACCCATTTAGGGCAATTCCGCATTATTTGCCACTATGTGCTACTTGTGTGTGGTTTTTTTTAAACCCTACCTTTGTGTAAGTATTTTGCAGGTGTGTTTACATTTGTTCTCGCATATGTTACATATGATAAGTCCTTAAAAGGAGGCGAACAAAAAGGGTTACCAATCAACCCCCACAATTTTGTCTGTGTTATCCTTAGCTCATGATGCACCATGATGCTTCAGATTTGTGCTTACTCTCGTTATCGAGTCGTCAAGTGGAAAAGGGTTTTGCAATCGAACCCCCACACTTTTTCAGGAGTTCGCATTATTCGATGCTGACACTATGTGATTATTCATATTGGCTTTTGTTGCCTACCTCGATCTTCTATATCTTGGGTGTTCAGTCGCTTTGGACATCACATTTTTGTTTTTCATCTCACTCTTTCTTATTTGCTTTGGGTGATCCTCTCCCCTTAGCTAAAGCATTTCTCTTCTTTTATATTTCACTCCCGCTTGTTGCCTCGGGTGATACGCTCCCCTTGAATAAAGAATTTAACTTCTTTTCTTCACCATTTTATGTGTGTGCTCTTTCGAGCTTGTTTGCTCACTTGCTTTCTATATCATGTTCCCTTAGGACGTGCTTGTTCCTTTCGGATACAAATTAGACCATAGGTTGCAAACCATGCATGCTAATATAAGGTAGAGATTTCCCTTTCATCCTTGACGTAGGGCCATCATTGTATGATAACATTAGGATTAGAAATAGGCTTGTTTCCCGTACACTCTTTTCCCCCCTTTTTGCATATGCTTAAAACAAAACTTTATTTTTCTTATAAAATCATAAAACATGCTAATCACACTTAAACCCTTTTTCAAGGTAACAAAACATAAACCAATCAAATGTGGCATCTTGCCTTGAGGGCGTAACTCAGAACCATTTTCAGGTAAGGACATGTTAATTTACTTTTGTGCCAACGCGAGAGTCTCTAAAGGTCGAGTTGCGACAGAAGGCAAAATTAACAATGTTCATAAAAAATAAAAAATAAACAAAAACATGTGAGCCGAACTACGGTAATTATGATACCTCAAAAAGGATACGTAGGACTTGGGTTAGGGCCCAAGCGAGCATAACTTTATTTTCCCTACATTGTTTTCTCATTTATTTTTCATGCATTCTTCCTCAGTAGTACAGTAAACATAGATTAGACACACCCATAAGATAGATAACAAGAGTGGATACCGTAGAGTACTGCGGACTATGGGGTGCTAATACCTTCCTCTCGCGTAACAGACTCTCTTACTCCATCTCTCGGTCGCAAGACCGTGACTTCTCCCTTCTCAGATTTTCTCTATGTTTACCCTTACCTTCATGTGGGATAAAATATGTTCGATGGCGACTTCATTGTTTGATGATTTTAAACCGGTTATTTCAGCTGCAGACTTCACCGGGGACAGGTCGACTAATTGTTGGTCCACCTCAAAGTCACTCCTAGCTCTTGTTTTCTTTTCTTTGGGTGTTTACTTTTATGCTTTCAGTTTATTCATTCATACATGATTACCTGAGCATACATATACATTTCATTTTATTTCTTTCCATATTGGTTATCTGCTGTGCTGGCTTCTGGTTTTCCATGTCAGGTGGGTGTTACTATGAGGTAAAAGGCCCGGTACCCTGGTCTGAGTGCACTAGGACACTAGGAATAGAGTGGAACACGACAGATAGGGGATGTAGATTACCCTAGGCGGTTGTGTTACCCACGCTCATATGCCGTTTTAATGAGGTACTATCATTATCACGTAGGTGTATGATGATAGTATTTTCAAGGAAACCCGTGATTTTGAGTTACCATTGGCATACCCTGACCTAGTCTTTACCCGTGAGTGGGGACGGGATAATCTTTACAGGTATCGCTGGTGACTTATTCTGTTGGTGACTATGTTTAGATGGTGACTATTTGTTCGAATTGTGACCGTTTTGATCTGTTGGTGACTATGAGGTTCTCAGATTTATTTTCTGAGTTTCTAATCTGATGTTCATGAGGTTATTTTGGGTTATGATCCAGACCCTTGATCTTGAGATATGTGGCATGTTCAGAAACAGTGTAGTGGTTATCCAAATTCTGTGGAGCCTTGATCCCATGATTGTTGCATACCATAACATCATTAGCCATTATGTATATACATCCTATTTATTTGGAATTCCAAAGACAAGTCTCCTCCAATTGAGGTTTCCAAGAGAAATACTGCAAAAGGGATATTTATTAACAGACTAGTCTTTGAATTCTATGGAAATGAAGCATGAAACTTGCACTCATAATAACATGCATTTCATTGTTCGTATCAGAAGTTTATTGGGAACCTTATTTTCATCTGAGTTCAGAATCAATGACAATGATTTCTCTACATTCGTACTGCACTCGCGCTAATCAACAAAGACTTATGGATCTCTTTGAACAAAATCAGAATTCTCTCTGTCCGGACATGTATACTATGGGTGCCAGAATGCATCAACTTCTTGAGACTCTCCAAGTTGTTGTTCAGGGACAGGAAGAGCTTCTTCAGAATGTAACTAAGATTACAAAAGTCTCTCCTCCCACTTATAATAGGTTCCCCAATCCTCCTAATGGAATTCCCAAGGCTGCTACTGTTGTGATTACTCCTGAAACTCAGAAGAAGTTGGTTGACGACCATTACGATGTCATTGATCTTGATGATTCCCAAGGTGATATCACTACTGACCTTGCTGAAACTACTAAGATGTATCATGCTCTCGAGAAGCGTCTCAAAGCTATGAAAGTTTCTAAGAGATCTAAATTCAATGTCGTTGCAATGTGTCTTGTTCCTGGGATTGTTATTCCTCTGAAGTTTAAGGTTCCCGACTTTGATAAATACTCAGGCACCACTTTCCCAGAGACTCATCTTCGTTCTTATTTCCGCAAGATGGCCGCTCATGTTGAGAATGAACCGTTACTCATGCACTTCTTTCAAGACTGTCTTACAGAGGAACCATTGGAATGGTATATGCGGTTAGAGAGGTCTCATGTTAGTATTTGGGGAGAGCTCGCTGATTATTTCTTGAAATATTATCACTACAACATTGTTATGGCTCCTAGTCGTGCCCAACTTCTGAACATGTCGCAGAAGTCTGAAGAATCCTTCAAAGAGTACGCCTAGAGGTGGCAAGGATTAGATTCAAAGGGTTCAACCTCCCCTCTTGGATCGTGAGTTGACTTATTTGTTCTTGGGAACTCTGCAAGGTCCTTCCTTACCTTCTGCCTATGATTGGAAGTATTTCCACCTCCTTCTCTGATATGGTTATTATTGGGGAATATGTCAAGACTTGTATCGAGGCTGGTAGGATCCAGGGTACCCCTAGCACTAATAATAACAACATTGGCGAGAGCAAGAAACCTTAGTATGGCTTTGTCAAGAATGAAGAAGGTGAAACTAGTGTTGCTATTATTGATAAGGATTCTTAACCCTGGGTAGCTTAACAGTAATATTTCTTGCCACAACAGCAGTATGCTCCACAGTAGCAAAATCATTAGAATCAGAATCAGCGCAAACCTCGAAATAATTTGGAAAGAAGGAATGCTCCTTTGGATCCAATTCCTATGACATACAGTCAAATTCTGCCATGACTGATTCAAAACTCTTCGGTAGTTCCTGAATTTCTAAAGTCTCTACCACAACCATTTCCACTTGGGTATAATCCCAACATAAAATATGGGTACCATGCCAGGTCAACGGGACACTCGAATGAGGATTACAATGCTTACAAAGCTAAAGTACAATAGTTGATCGATAATAAACACTTAGCCTTTCAAGGAGGAAACATGTTGGTAACCAGAAACCGCGTGAATAGATGTCAAGACTACAAAAAGAATCCCCTCAAATAAGTCTAGCCTGAAGAAGCCTCCTCAACATGGAAATTTCTGGTTTCATTTGTATTCTTGTTTGTAATCTTTCTTGTTTTGTTCTATACTTTCTTGTATGCAAAACTGTTTGTTTTTTAATATTAAAACACAATGCATTGAATTTGATTGTCTTGAATTAATCCATTTTTATCACTCTTATTTGTTTTACTATGTTTTTAGTACTCAACTCTTGTTAATAAAGAAAAACCAATGGAGGGAGAATGATGAGAAATATACCGAGAATCTCAAACGGTATGCTTTTGAATAAAACTGCTGACGATGTACATGCATTGTTTCAATTCTTAAACACCAGAGATATAAGAGAGATAGACCCCCGTTAACCCCTCTGAGCCTTCGAAGTAGGGGTTTCTTTTCTCTTCAGAAAAACCCTCATTTTAACCTTGGGGCGGGTAGTGTTCAGTTAATCTGATTGAGCATTCAGAACTCATCGAGAGTGTGCATCTAGGGATACAACAATTGTTATCCATCAAAAGGTTGAGGAAGTAAAAACAACAATGGTTAACTTTCACTTATTAGGAGTGTGTGTCAATTAACGATATCCCAGTGGGTATCTCTCGCACATTTCTCGCACATCAAGAAGTAGAGATCAAATTGAAGATGAGAAAAACACAAGAAGGGGGGGTTGAATTGAAAAACTTGGATTAAAAAGCTTAAGGACACATAATTTTTATCCTGGTTCGTTTGATCTCAAACTACTCCAGTCCACCCGTCAAGGTGATTTCTCCTCTCTCCAACGAGGTCTTAACCCACTAATCTCAAAAGATTACAGCAAGCTACTTTAACAACTGTTAAAGTCTTCTTGAGTACAACCACAATCCGGTTAATCTCAAGGAACTTCTTTTTACAAATAAAATTGAACAAGGTGTGTTAATGTTTTCTAACCAAACAGTTTATCACAACTGTGATAAATTACACAGATTAAGCTTAGAATAAAATAAATTTGCTAGAGCTTGGATATGCGTGGTTTGGAAAGCTTGGCAAATTGTTGTGAGTGTACGTGCGTGCTTCTTTGCAAGCAGACTTGTTTATATAGATAGTGCATAGACGTTGTCCATAAAGCAAGATTAATGCTAATAACTCACTTTCCTTTTGTAGAAGATCTTGTCTGAAGGAAGTTGTTGGCATTTAATTATGTCTTGAATAATCAGTAACGCTTTAGAGTCTTCTTTGCTTTAACTGCTGATGACGCTTCAGAGTGTTGATGACTTAGTTGATATGTCTTTGATCAGAGTCAGAGTTTACTTATTTAGGCGCAAATTCTGGTCATCAAACTTCAGCATATGATCTGGTAGCTTCAGCGTGTAGTACATATTGTTGATCTTCTGATGTTGATTCCATCAGAACTTCTGCATATACAAAGCATAATTTTAAGTAGCATATTTTATTCTTTTGTATTTATTTTTCTCAGTATTTATTATTATCAAAACTCTAATCAAGGGTTGTAGAATCAAACTATGTTCTAACAATCTTCCCCTTTTTGATGATGATAAAAACCAGATTTTTTCAATTAAGAGTAAAGAATAAAAAGTACAGAATTAAGATGGAAAACTCCCCCTGAGTTGATTACTTCCCTTAAGTTCTTTGAGTTCTTGAGCATCAGAGATTAATTGCGTCTTTCATCAGAGTTTTGTACCTGTTCAAGCTTTTCAGAAGAGAGAAGTTAAGTAGTTCAGAATGTTTGAGACTTCTGTCTCAGAATCCGTTATTGAAAATATCTTATTCTTTCTCCCTCTTTTTGTCAGGTATCAAAAAGGCTATATAATCAGAGCTTAAAAGGATTTATATTAAACATAAGAAGCAATGATAAGAAGTTCAGAAAACACAAAATTACAAACAAACCGATTTTAAACAAGAGAAAATCTAAGAGGGAGGGGGAAGACGTGTGAACAGTGCTTACGGCAAGCCCTTGATCTGGGTGTTGGTTTCCTCTTGCTTGCTCAAAATACTCTTGATTTCCTTGTTGGTATCATCCTGTTTGTCCAACCTTTTCTGAATGACAACATTTGCTCTCACCAATTCTTCCAGAGTTTTCCTTTCAAAGGAGGGAGCTGGAGAATCTTTAGTAATTGGATGCTTCTCAGAGCATTCTGCAACTTGATCATTTTGAACCAATTCTTCTTCTGAAATCATCTCATCTGGAGTAACAGTCAGAGTGAAACCTTCTGACTCTGGTTGAACTTTGTCCGAGGGACGATGTTCTGACCAGGGAGCATTATCCAGAGGGAGAATCTCTTCCTTGAGCAGTTGGCTCAGAACTTGGTCTTCAAACACCTTTAGCATATCACTGAAATTCTGTTGAACTTGTGCGTAGCTCTGTTCTTGCAACTTGTGTGTTTCAGAACTTATCCATTTTCTGAAACTTGTCTAAAGATAATCTGAAGCAGCAGGATTAGTCATCTTCATACTAGCTTGCTTCAAGGAAGTTATCCATTTCTGCATCTCTGTTTCAAATATCAATAAACTAGTACCAATATCTGATGTGGTTTAAGATGGTGTTGCTTTTGGAATAGCAGTTTTGGTTTTGTTGGATATAGCAGCTAAACGTTCAAAGATGGTTGGATCAATGACAAGTCTTACATTGTCAGAAGTATTGCTCTTTGGTGAGGGAGTGGAAGAGTCTGGTATCACAATTGGACTAGTTGGAGAATTTGGTGGAGTTGATTCCAAAGAAGAAGGAATTTGGGGAATTTCAAGAATGGTAAGGGGCAAGCGGATGGCCAGAGGTTCAGTGATTCCTGGAATAGGGATTGCATCTGAATCTGAAGTAGGTTCTTCAGATTGGCTGGTTTGAACAATGATATGTTCTGGTTCACGGGTTTCAGATGTTTGGTTCTCAGAAGTTTGATGCTCAGCAGTTTGAACTTCTGGTTGTGATTGATCAGGTTGTGGAGATGGTGGATTAGGAATGTCTGGTTGTGGAGATTGAGGTAGAGGTATTTTTGGTTGTGGAGAGAGAGGAATATCTGGTAGTGGAATATCTGGTTATGGAGCTTCTGTAGTGGTTTCAGAGTTTGGATTATTTGGGATTAAAGGATTTGGATTTTCTGGTGTGGGAGCAGGAATATCTTGGTCAAATAAGTCAATGTCTGACAGAACTTTTGAAAGTTCTGGTTGAGTTGAGTCAGCATTTGGATTGATTGGAAGGGAGTGAGTTTCTCTAAGAGTTAAAGTTTCTGAGGGATCAAACCCTATGTCAAAATCATCCAAAGTTTGAGGGGTAGGAATTTATGATTGGGTAGGAATAGGTTCAGATGCTGATATAGAAACTGATTCTAAAACAGTGACAGAAGAAGGATTACCTTTCTTTTTAGCAGCTTTTGGAGTCCGCTGGGATGATCCTTCTGCTGCTGCCTTCCTTTTCTTGTTCTTCTTCAGCACAACTTCTGGAGCCGCCTGTTGTAAGTCCTGGATGTTTAACCCTGGTGCAGTACCATCTGCTTTGCATGCATCCAAGTATCTGACTATAATCTCAGGCTTGGAATCAATTTATGAGAACATAGGAAAATCCTCCAGAGGGATTCTTCTGGAAGTAATGGTTGCAAAGGACGTAACATTGGGTTCCTTTCTGATATTCTCAATAATTTTCATCTTCTTCAGGTTCTTTGCATTCAAAGGTTTTCCAGTAGTTGCCTCTAGAGAGCTGATTTCTTGTGCTTCTGTTAGATGCTCTATCAGCCTATTCTCTGTCAGAATATCTGATATGAGTCTTACAAGGGGTATCCAGTCCCTCTTAGTGTGCTCATCTTCTCTAGTCTCCTTGAAACTGGTCCTCAGATGATTGAATAGCAAGTGAGCCAGATTTACCTTAGTCTTCTGGGAGATAAAGTAGATCAGAAATTGCTGATCAATGTTTATGTAGTCAGGAGAGCTGGTTGGCTTCCTGTGATTGATGCATCCCAGAATTATCTTAGCCCATATTCTGTGATGGTCCTTCAGATCCCTTATCTTGCTGGAGGGAAGACCCAGAGTGAAAATTTCCCTTGCTATTGAAGCAACAACAGCGCATCATTCAGCCATGTCTATACCCCTTACGCCACCACCACTGTAACCTATCAGTCTTGCAATTAGATCTTCAATAATTACTATCTTCTTCCTCATTACATATGAAGTGACTTGATGGTTGGAGGATGAAGCGTGAATCTAGAATTATTTCACAAGGATTGGAAACGTTGGACCTAGAAGACGGTCAAAATACATATTCCACCCTTGAGCATATACCTCTTCCAAAAGATTGAATCCAATTTCTTGAAGACTTTCAAAATCCACAATCAGTTCTGAAAGCACTTCAAGGTTGTCAATGGGCATGAGAAGAGTTCTGAATGGTTCTTCATATTGTTCCATGGATTCTGTTCCCGGAGCACTGGTATTTGGAATGCTTGAGGAAGCCATGTTCACACAAAAATTTTGAGAAGAAAATGAAAGGATTTTGAAAGATGAACAGAAAACAATTAGATTGTAGAGAAAGTGAAAGTGAAAGAGTGTAAAGAGTGAAAAGTTACGTTTAAATAGATTTTGAAAACATAAGCTGCAAGAGAGAGAAATAATTTATAATGATTATAAGCATTAATGGCAACTGATTTTAGGGGATTCAGAAAGATATTGGAACGGTTACCCATGACATGTGTCTCAATGCACCCAATCAGCGCTTTTGACCTTTCAGAAAAGTGAACGCGTGTTCAGCCTCAGAAGGTGGCTGATGAATGGATGACAACTATTTGTTTGCGTGAACAACACACTTCTATCCTTGAAATGAAACGTTCAGATCTTCCTGGATAGATTCTGATACAATCTGTACTTCTAAAATTCTGAAGATAGTTTGATCAGTAGTTCACAAAAATAATAATCAACCTTATGAAGGTTAAGATATGCAAATAAAACAGTTTATCCTGGGCAGAGCTTCATGCTGAGATGGTTTAGAATGAAGTTAAACGTATCTTTAGAAAGAGGTTTTGTAAAGACATCAGCCCATTGATGGCCTGTGTCAATGAATTTTAAATTAAGAATCCCTTTCTGAATATAGTCCCTAATAAAATGATGTTTTATTTCTATATGCTTAGCCCTAGAATGTAAAATAGGATTTTTACTGAGACAAATAGCAGAAGTATTGTCATAGAGGATAGGGATGTTACTCTCAAATATATTGAAGTCCTCAAGTTGACTCTTCATCCAGAGCATTTTCGTACTGCATCCAGTTGCTGCTATGTATTCAACTTCTGTTGTTGATAGAGCTATTGTGGATTGTCTTTTGCTGGACCATGAGATCAGATTTTCTCCTAGAAACTGGCAGCTTCCAGAAGTGCTTTTACGTTCTACTCTGTCTCCAGCAAAGTCAGC
This sequence comes from Vicia faba, assembly GCA_948472305.1. NCBI lineage: Eukaryota > Viridiplantae > Streptophyta > Magnoliopsida > Fabales > Fabaceae > Vicia > Vicia faba. The sequence continues at coordinate 312,416 of CATIWC010000627.1, read as the reverse complement.
ATTACAATATCCTACTAAGTTGTAGTCACTTGATTTTCCATAAAACAAACCCAGATTAGCAGTACCTTTCAGATACTTGAAAATTCGCTTAACTGCTGTTAAGTGAGATTCTCTAGGATCTGATTGGAATCTAGCACAAATGCAAACAATGAATAGAATGTCAGGCCTTGAGGCCGTCTGATAGAGAAGAGAACAAATCATACCTATGTAGACCTTTTGTTTTACCTTTTTACTTACCTCTTCTTTTTCCAGAATGCACGTGGGATGCATTGGAATCCTTGAGGGCTTACATTCTGATAGATCAAATTTCTTTATAAGTTCTCTGACATATTTGCTCTGATGAATGTAAGTTCCTTCTGGAGTTTGATTTATTTGAATGCCCAGAAAGAATTTTAGTTCCCCCATTAGGCTCATCTCAAACTTTGCCTGCATACATTTAGCAAACTCTCTTCCCAGAGAGGATTTAGTGGATCCAAATATGATGTCATCAACATAAATCTGACATACTAAAATGTCATTCTTAACTATTTTACAGAACAAAGTTGTGTCCACCTTCCCTCTAGTGAATTCCTTTTCTAACAGGAAGTTACTTAGTCTTTTATACCAAGCTCTGGGAGCTTATTTCAGACCATAGAGTGACTTCTTTAGTTTGAAAACATATTATGAATTTTTGGAACTTTCAAAACCATGGGGGTTGGTGCACATATACCTCTTCTTCTATATATCCATTTAAGAATGCACTTTTGACATCCATCTGATACAGAGTGATGCCTTTATTAACAACAAAGGATATTAAGAGTCTGATAGATTCTAACCTGGCGGCTGGAGCAAAGGTTTCTGTATAGTCTATCCCCTCTTGCTGACTATAACCTTGTGCTACCAGCCATGCTTTGTTTCTGATGACTTCACCTTGTTTGTTCAGTTTGTTTCTAAATACCCATCTTGTACCAATGACGTTAAATCCTTTTGATTTGGGAACCAGATCCCATACGTCATTTCTGGTGAATTGATTTAGCTCTTCTTGCATTGCCAGAATCCAATCATTGTCCAAAAGTGCTTCGTCAATGGTTGTTGTTTCAATCAGAGAAACCAGTCCCATGAGGGATTCTTCAAAGTTTCTGAAAGTGGATCTTGTTCTGATTGGATCTTCCTTCCTTCCCAAAATTGTATCTTCTGGATGATCAATGCTACTTATGGGTGGTCTTTTTTGGAGTTGATCAGCAGAAGGTGCTGGATTGCTTGTAGTGACTCTTTATGATGTTGAGGGAGTGACTCTGTTGAGAGCCTCTGATGAGTTGTCTTCAGTACCTGTGAGTTCAACTTCCATACCTGCAAGGAGTTCATTCTGCTTTGACTTTTGAGAGTCAAGCTTATCATCAAACCTAACACTGATTAACTCTTCAACAATCTGTGTTTCTGTATTGTATACTCTGTACCCTCTTAAGCGTTCAGAGTATCCTAACATAACACACTTTTGTGCTTTAGAGTCAAACTTGTTCAAATAATTTTTTGTATTCAACATAAAACATGTACATCCAAATGGGTGAAAATAAGAAATGTTGGGCTTTCTGTTCTTCCACAATTCATATGGAGTCTTTTCCAGAATAGGTTTTATGGAGATTCTATTCTGAATGTAACACGCTGTGTTTCTTGCCTCTGCCCAGAAGATCTTAGCAACGTTAGTCTCGTTGATCATGGTTCTGGCCATTTCTTGCAATGTTCTGTTCTTTCGTTCTACAACTCCATTTTGCTGGGGAGTTCTAGGACAAGAGAAATCATGCAGAATGCCTTTTTCATTAAAGAATAATTCAAAATATTTATTTTCAAATTCTCCACCATGATCACTTCTGACTTTGACGATTCTAAGATCCTTTTCATTCTGAACTTGGTTGCAGAAGGTAACAAACACAGAGTGTGACTCGTCCTTGTGTCTTAAGAACTTTACCCATGTCCATCTGCTATAGTCATCTATGATTACTAACCCATACTTCTTGCCACTGACTGAAGCAGTCTTTACTGGTCCAAATAAGTCAATGTGCAGAAGTTCTAATGGCTTAGAGGTGGAAACAACATTTTTGGATTTGAAAGCAGGTTTTGAAAACTTGCCTTTCTGACATGCTTCACACAGAGCATCTGAATTAAACTTCAAGTTGGGAAGTCCTCTGACCAGATTGAGTTTTTTAATCTGAGATATTCTTCTCATACTAACATATCCTAATCTTCTGTGCCAGATCCATTGCTCGTTGTTAACAGACAGAAGACATTTTACATTCTGACTTTTCAGTTCAGAAAGTTTGATTTTATAGATGTTATTTTTCCTCTTTCCTTTAAATAGGATAGTCCCATCTTTCTGACTAACAGCTTTTCATGAATTTTGATTGAAGATTATATCATAACCGTTATCACTTAATTGACTCATGGATAACAGGTTATGCATTAATCCATCAACTAATAAAACATTAATTATAGAGGGAAGATTTCCATTACCTACTGTTCCAGAGCCAATGATCTTTCCCCTCTGATTGCCTCCAAAACCCACGTGGCCTCCAGGCTTAAGTTCCAGGCTTTGGAACATATGACTTCTTTCCGTCATGTGTCGTGAGCAGCCAGAGTCCAGGTACCATGATTGGTGTCTTTGCTTTGTTGCTAAAGATATCTGCAACATGTATGATTTTATCCTTAGGTACCCACATTTTCTTGGGTCCTGATTTGTTTGTTTTACCAAGATTCTGATTGAATTTTGGTTTGACAGAATAATCACTACTCGTATATTTTATATCATGTGTGTGCCCATATTTAAAGTGTGAATCAAGTGGAGTATGTTTTATAACTAAATCCATGGCATTTTTTGGCATTTCTGCTAACTCCATAGATCATTGAAGCCATTTTGTTTCTGTCTATGTTTTTAGCTAGAAACTTCTGAAAGTTGTGATCATACTCTTTGATGATCTCATCAGTATTGCTGGGAGTTTCAGGGATTGTTTCCTTTTGAGAGTTTTGCAACTGGTTTTCTAATTTTGAATTTTTTTCTTTTAACTCAGAATTCTCCAATCTGAGACTCTCAGTCTTATCAGAGTCAGAAACAAGATTCCTTTTCAGGTTTCTGAATTTGACTCTGATCTGCTGATATCTTTCCAGAATTTCATTAAGGCTTTCAGCAAGTTCAGCCTTAGTAAAATTTACAGTAAAGTAAGGGAATACCTCTTCAGTGTCTGATTCTGAGTCTGATCCTGAAGCTTAACTGTCTTTTGATACGTTTTCCATGAGAGCTATGTTTGCTCTTTCATCATCTTTTCCTTGATAAACTTCTTCTTGGGCTTCTCCTTCTGAAGCTTTGGGTAGTCACTTTTGTAGTTCCCTTGCTTGTTACATTCATAGAAGATGACGTATTTGTTGTTTGGCTTTCTGTATCCTGAAGAACCTTCAGATCTTGTGTCCAGAGGAGGATTCTGACCTTCTGTATCTGGAGGAAGATTCATTCTGATTTTCTGATCTTCTGGGATTCCTGAACTTCCTTTGCCTCTGCTTCCACATTTGGTTCACCCTTCTGGAGATGAGAGACAGTTCATCTTCTTCTGATGAGGATCCATTAGAAGTTTCTTTTATAGCCTGCAAAACTTTGGAGTCAAGTTTTCTATTAGATTTCAAAGATAATGGCTTACCTTGCTTTTGAGGTTCATCTTCTTCTAGCTCTATCTCGTGACTTCTGAGGGAGCTGACAAGTTCCTCCAGAGAGATTTTGTTGAGATCTTTGGCTAGTTTAAGTGTTGTGACCATTGGCCTCCACTGTTTTGGCAAGCTTCTGGCGATCTTTTTAACGTGGTCAGCAATGGAATACTCTTTGTCAAGGACTTTCAGACCAGCAACAAGAATTTGAAATCTTGAAAACATAGTTTCTATTGATTCACTATCTTCCATCTTGAATGCCTCATACTTCTGAATGAGCGCAAGGGCTTTGGTTTCTTTGACCTGAATGTTGCCTTCATGCGTCATTCTTAGAGAATCAAACATATTCTTAGTCGTTTCTCTGTTTGATATTTTCTCATATTCTGTATATGAGATGGCGCTGAGGAGAATTGTTCTGGACTTGTGGTGGTTTCTGAAATCACGCTTTTTCTAATCAGACATCATTTTCCTGTCTATCTTCTGACCACTTCCGTCCACTGGATGCGTGTATCCATCAGTCACCATGTCCCACAGATCAGCATCATGGGCCAGAAAGAAACTCTCAATTCTGTCTTTCCAGTAGTAAAAGTTGTCTCCATCAAAGACTGGAGGTTTGCCACTGAATCTATCCCTGTCTTTATTGTTGTCATTGCTGATGTTCTGGCTTGATCCCACCATAGTGTTTTTCTGACGCTGGATCTTGTACTGACACGATTAAGTGTTTAAGCTCAGAACCAGGCGCTCTGATGCCAATTGAAGATGTGAAAAACACAAGAAGGGGGGCTGAATGGAAAAACTTGGATTAAAAAGCTTAAGGACACAGAATTTTTATCCTGGTTTGTTTGATCTCAAACTACTCCAGTCCACCCGTCAAGGTGATTTCGCCTCTCTCCAACGAGGTCTTAATCCACTAATCTCAAAAGATTACAACAAGCTACTTTAACAACTGTTAAAGTCTTCTTGAGTACAACCACAATCCGATTAATCTCAAGGAACTTCTTTTTACAAATAAAATTGAATAAGGTGTGTTAATGTTTTCTAACAAAACAGTTTATCACAACTGTGATAAATTACACAGATTAAGCTTAGAATAAAATAAATTTGCTAGAGCTTGGATATGCATGGTTTGGAAAGCTTGGCAAATTGTTGTGAGCGTACGTGCGTGCTTCTTTGCAAGAAGACTTGTTTATATAGATAGTGCATAGACGTTGTCCATAAAGCAATATTAATGCTAATAACTCACTTTCCTTTTGTAGAAGATCTTGTCTGAAGGAAGCTGTTGGCATTTAATTTTGTCTTGAATAATCAGTAACGCTTCAGAGTCTTCTTTGCTTTAACTGCTGATGACGCTTCAAAGTGTTGATGACTTGGTTGATATGTCTTTGATCAGAGTCAGAGTTTACTTGTTTAGGTGCAGATTCTGGTCATCAAACTTCAGCGTATGATCTGGTAGCTTCAGCGTGTAGCACATATTGTTGATCTTCTGATGCTGATTCCATCAGAACTTCTGCATATACAAAGCATAATTTTAAGTAGCATATTTTATTCTTTTGTATTTATTTTTCTCAGTATTTGTTATCATCAAAACTCTAATCAAGGGTTGTAGAATCAAACTATGTTCTAACACAAATGACGATACAACAATGGCTATCCCTCATCTACCAAGGACTAGGCAGTCACAATCACTTCCAACAAATCAAAGATGACATAAAGATCAACAACTTGATCAAAAGGGAAAGTATGATAAAAGAAAGAGACAAGAAGCCCCGCTAAGTCTAAACTTGAAAAACAAGTCGCTTAGGAAAACGTAAGGGAATCCCGTTGGACTTCAGAGTCAAACTCAAAAGAAAACTTATCCAGGAAACATTTAGGGAAAGTGAAAATCAAGATAAGAAAAAAGGGATTACCAAATAAATATCCTCAGCAAGGAACCAAGTCATGTGATCAGACACCAAGAAAGAAAGGGGTGAGTGACTGCCATGTCCAAGAAACCTTAGTTTTCCTAAACCATCGCAAACTCTCGTCTCAAGAGATGAGTGCTCGTATTGAGTTAACAGAACGTAGGAATGGAGAACACCATGGAGAATGGGTGGGCACCAAATAATTTTGAGCCTTAAATCCTTTTTTCTAAAACCGTGAACCAGGCCATATTACAACCCTTACAAGTCCTAACTGAAGCATAGATTAATTCAAAAACACACTGTAATGAGAGTATGTTAATCTGACTTATAGAAGGCTTTCTAAAACTTTTGAGTTGGTATTACTCCATCTTTTCATTTTCTTTCTCACAAGAAAAACTCGGTGTTTCGACATCTTTTCAATAAACATTTTTAAAACTTCAAGACAAGCATAAGATTTGCATTAGAACTGTCATTCTTAGATAAACATTATTTGCATGTGAATGAGTGCTTAAACATCAAGTAAGCTTGCATAATGAGCATTAAATGAAAACTTGAATATCCCAAGGGACACATTGATGTAGAAATCTGTCGAAAAGCAAATCATCTTAAAGAATAATTTTATTCTGGGGCATACTTTTTAGTGACTTTGTTGAGTAAAAGAAGACCAACATGAGAATACTCTGTTGAGTAAGAGTTTAGTCAATCTGGGGCTATCACATCAATAAATATCTTCAAGTTTTCGTCAATCAGAGGCTATCACTTTGATAAATCTCAAGTTTCTGTCAATCAGAGGCTATCTCGTTGATAAATATCAAGTTTCCGTTAATCAGAGTCCATCACGTCTTGAAATCTATTCATAATTCATTCAACCTAGGGTGGTTACGTCGAGATTCAACAAATCTCTTAAAGAAATATGTAATCAGAGACAATTTATTTCGTGACTCAAGACATTGGGGAAGGCCACCTCATATCATATTTTTCCACTAATATTCTGGTCTTCTATTCAGCACATATTTTTTCAGAAATCCTTCAGACAGGGGCATTCCCCCTCCAATCTCGCAAAGCTGCTCAAGGAAATTATGTCATACAAGATAATAACAATCAAGCTAAAAACATCATAACGATCACCCCGACCTAGTCAGTGCAAAAAGTTGTTCTCATCTGCTACAAACAATTTCAAAACTGATTCCCCAAGTGAATTCAAAAAGTCCAGAGTCATCATTTGATTTGGTGCGTGCAAGTGCACATACCCTGAGAGCTAAACCTGGGTAATCACATATCTAAACCGGGGCAATCGCAGAGCTAAACTAGGGAATTCACAAATCTAAGCCGGGGCATTCACAGTTGTTCATGCCCATCTTTTTATCCCCAAGTGATTTAAGAGGTTATTCCCCAATGTGGGGTAGACTTAGGGCATGTATTCGAAGAGATCCACAGGATGTTCAGTATCCGTTCCTTGACATATTCAGCCTTATCATCCTCTCAGTGATTTAGGATGTAGGTAAGTCATGCCAGATTATCTCTTCCCCAACAATACAATTCAGAATTCAGCAGCATACCTGAAAGCTCGCTTCGTCAGCAATTCAATCTTCAGCAGAGTCACCAATAATATTCGGTATCACGAGCTTCCCAGTGCAAATTCTTAGTATCCCCAGTGATCCTTGGTACCACATGTTTCCAGCGCTGATATGTATTAACATCCACGATGATGAGCAACAGTTCCCAATGATCCTTCACTTATCCCCATGAAGTCCATTTCTATGCATTACATATGGTTATCACTGCATAATATTGCTTCTTCAAAAGCGCGTAGCCGATCCATCAGAATGAATATTTGCAGCAAAAGAAATTCAAACACGCATACAAAGCATAAGCCAGATCGAGTACCTTACACGAAAGACATGAATCATTCATAGACATCAATACATCCCCACAAGAGGGTATCACTCTCAAACCCTCAGGTGAGGTCATTTGTTACATTATGATACCCAGCTAACGGTACCAGTACCTTATACTCCCAAACACTCGTTTATGTTAGCTTTCCAAACATTCATCTGTGTCAAACTTCATCGTTTTAATCACTCATTTGTGTTATCCTATCCTTGATATTCGTCTGTATCTTCTTTCGATACTCATCCATATTGATTTAAACACTCATCCGTGTAATCATCTTCTTTGATACTCATTTGTATCTTCTTTCGATACTCGTTCGTATTGATTCAAACACACGTCCGTGTTTAAACTTTCTTTGACACTTGTTCGTATCTTCTTTCGATGCTCGTCCGTATTGATTCAAACACTCGTATGTGTAATCATTTCCTTGATACTCGTCCGTATCTTTATTCGATACTCGTCCGCATCGATGCAAAGACTCGTCCATGTAATCATTTCCTTGATACTCGTCTGTATCTTCTTTTGATACTCGTTCATATTGATTCAAACACTCGTTCGCGTAATCATTTCCTTGATACTCATCTATATCTTCTTTTGATACTCATTCGTATTGATTCAAACACTTGTCTGTGTTAAACCTTTCTTGGATACTCATTCTTATCTTCTTTGGATACTCGTCTGTATCTTCTTTCGATACTCATCTGTATTAATGTGAACCATCATCCGTGTAATCATTTATTTGATACTCTTTTGTATCTTCTTTTGATACTTGTCCGTATTGATTTAAACACTCGTCCATGTAATCATTTTCTTGATACTCATATGTATCTTCTTTTGATACTCGTCCATATTGATGCAAACACTCGTCCTTGTAATCATTTCCTTGGTACTCATCTGTATCTTCTTTCAATACTCGTTCATATTGATTTAATCACTCATCTGTGTTTAACCTTTCCTTGATACTCGTCTGTATCTTCTTTCGATACTCGTCCGTATTGATTTAAACACTCGTCAGTGTAATCATTTTCTTGATACTCGTCCGTATGTTCTTTCGATACATGTCCGTATTGATGCAAACACTCGTTCGTATAATCATTTTCTTAATACTCGTTTGTATCTTCATTTGATAATCATCCGAAATGATGCAAACACTTGTCCGTGTAATAATTTCCTTGACACTCGTATGTATCTTCTTTCGATACTCGTCTGTATTAATTCAAATACTCGTCTGTGTGATCCTTTCCTTGATACTCGTTTGTATCTCCTTTCGATACTCGTCTGTATTGATTCAAACACTCGTCCGTGTAATCATTTCCTTAATACTCGTTTTTATCTTGCTACGATACTCGTCTGTATTGGCATAAATACATGTCTATGTTAATCTGTCACAGATTCCCAATGAAGTCTTTCCTTCAGCACTCGTCGTGTCATCTTCAGACGCTCGTCGTGTCATTTACCTTCGCTCATCGTGTCGGTTTCCAAACACCCATCGTGTTATCTTCAAACGCTCGGTGTGTCATTTACCTTCGCTCATCGTGTCGGTTTCTAAACACCCGTCATGTTATCTTCAAACGTGCGTCATTTCATATTCCAACACTTGTTGTGTCGGTTTCTAAACACCCGTCTTTTTATCTTCAAACACTCGTTGTGTCATATCTAAACACTCGTCGTGTCATCTTCCAACACTTGTCGTGTTGGCTTCTAAGCACTCGTCGTGTCAATTTCCAAATATTCATCTGTATCAGTTTTCCAAATACTCGTTCGTGTCAGCTTTTCCAAACACTCGACAATGTCAATTTTCCTCCGGAATTCCCAACAAAATCAATAGCTTGTCATACGATTCCAGTTCTCATATGGTAGTTAGTTCTCGTTTGAAAATTAATTCAAATTTCGGTTCTCGTCTGGTAGTCTGTTCTCGTCTAACAATTAATTCAAATCCCAGCTCCCGTCTGATAGTCAGTTCTCGTCTGACAATCAATTCTAAGTCCAATTCTCACCCTGGACAATAATTTCAAAGGTCAACTCTCGTCTAGTAGTCATTCCTTATATGTCGTTCCTCTCCTCCTTTTTCGGTTAAGTATCTGTTTAGCATACGATGCTATCAGAATTCTAGCTATTGACCTTTTTCCGGGATCATGGATCGTCCTTAAATACTACCCCCTTTTGACGTCTTGTCTCGGGTTGTGGGTTGTCATGATACATCCCCTCTTGATGTCCTTCTATGGATCACGGATTGTCCTGATACCCCACCATCTTGTCATCTCGTTTCAGGTTGTGGATTGTCCTGATGCCTCCCCTCTTGATGTCCTTCTATGGGTCGTGGATTATCCGGATATCCCACCATATTGTCATCTTGTTACAGGTTGCAATTTATCCCGATACCTCCCCTCTTGATGTCCTTTCTCGGGTCATGGATTATCCTGATGTCCTACCCTATCATCCTTTCGAGTTGTGGATTACCCTGATATCCTATCCTCTTACCTCTTTCACCATAGCAATCGTTCCTCTCTGAGAACTTCGTATTGGCACCATTTCTCTGATATAGATTATCACTATTCAACCACGCTTTTGCATCACAAACCTTTTTCTAGTAACTATCTAAAGTATAAATATTTTCTAGATTAAACGAAAAATTTCAAAAATAAAACGTCTAGAAAATAACTTTATTTTTAGAATAATCAAGTGCATAAAATATGTTTTTCCCTTTTTAACTTAAAATAATTTATTGAAGAAATTCTATTAATCATTATAAATAGCTCTAAGAGGTATTTCTTATCCATATTGCAGAAGAAGAAAATATGGCAATTAGCATCAATCGTGTGCATTTTTTCATTGCGTTGTTATGCATTACATCTGTTGTAACACAAGGTATCATATTTAGTTTTTAAAAAGTTTCAATTTCTAATGTAATTGACAATATTAGAGAATAGTTTTATGAAAACTGTGTTTTGAGTTTTTGAACAAACCGATTTAAGAAGTAAAAGTAGTTGAAGGTAGAAAGCTTAATTTTTGTCGATCTCTTACATTTCTAACACCAACTTATTTATTACAGGAGAAGCAGCTACTCCATGGATTTATTTTATTGGCCAAGGTCCATGTCCAAATAAAGATCAAGATTGTAATAATTATTGTTTAACAAATAAGTTTCCAAAAGGTGGAAAGTGTATTGCAAAGCAATGTTGTTGTGATGGATAATTGTATTGTCTTCTTAAAAAAACATGTATATGAGGTCTTTAATATATCATATACATTAAAATAAATTCATTTAGTTCTATTTTAACTATTTTTGTTATATTTTTTTTTCTAAATCATTTACTATATTTTTCACGGTATCATTTTCTTTGTTTTATATAATTTCTTTAAATCAGTCAAACAAAAATATTATTAACAAAACTCTATAGATGTCTTAAGCTCACAGAGAATAATAATATATCCAAACATACTTTTGAAGAAATATAAACACACTTAAGAGAAAATTAGGGATAAAATATTAAAAGAAAAATATATACGAAAGCCACCAAATAACACCGTTGATGTGGTTAGAATTAAACAAACTATTCACAATCACGACCATCAAACCACTCTAAAAACCTTTACATCAATTCCTCCAATATACAAAAGAAGCAAATAAGAAGGAGGAGTACATTAGAGATAGTAATCGTACACATATTTACATATAATGGGTAGAGAAAAAACTCAAATAAGCAGGTATGAGTTAGGGGACGAGTACCTTAGTACCTACCCCACCTCATATACGTACAATATATAATTCTATATTTTAATTTATTTTCTCATATAACAAAATATATGTCTATATCTTTAAAAAATTACAACTTATTAAACTACTATAAATTTTTATATAATTGTTCCTTTATTTTACAATTCAATAGTAAAATCTTTGACTTTTGGTTAATTTTGTTTAAAAAAACAAAAATGATATGATATTATTCAATTGATAGATTTATTTTTACAAAAATTGTGGGTAACGGGTACGGGTAAAGGTAATTAGGTACCCACATGGAACAGGTATGGGTATGAAGATTGATGTCCACGCGGGTATGGGCTCGGGTTCGAAGATTTTTACAAATTACGGGTATGGAGACGAGTACTATAACACCTTACTCATACCCTACCTATTTCCATCCCTACTCTAGAGACGCCATTTGGCCACTCTATGAACCGTTATTCGCTTAAGGATAATAAATATTCATGCTCACGTGCCAAAAGAGTGGGGGAATTTTAAAATGAGTCTGAACCCACTTTTAAGAAGGACACACAATCATACTAACCCCGTGATTGATAGTCGAGCTTTTCTTACAAAATATAATATTATTAAGAACACTCTAGATGTTCCAAATCACTGCATGTCTGATCAAAAGCATGCCTCTCCAAAGAACCTTACTCCAAACAAAACCATCAATACTCCCAAACATACTAGAAACCGAATTTGGAATAACCACCACTATACGCACCCATTTAAAAACTCTTTACCAAAAAGGAGACACATACCCAGACGAGAAATAAAAATGATCATATTAATCAACAAGGACAAAACAAATGGAACATCCCACCCTATAAGGATATGATAAAATCCTACATATAAGAAGATTATTGTTGGACAGAATCGTGCCTTGTTGTATTACCCTAAATTTGTCCTACCCTTTTACTTTTATCTGGCTTATGTATTTTGCACTTCTCATTTCATATGCATACTCTCCATTAGGTCATTTAACACATCATACATCATTAATCAGTAAATTTAGCATGGGATCAAGGGTATTGAAGAGTTAGGGTTTCTCTGTACTTTTAAGCTCTCATCTTCATTCAGGTGGAATCAACTGGTTTCTTCAACAATCAATCGTTTGAAGCTAGGTTTGTGTGTTCATGGTCATTGTGGACTTCTGTTTTCATTAAATATTCATCCTGAGAAAAGTGTATTAGGGTTTTCATTTGTGCTGCTTAGTGCTTCATCAAGATTGAGCCTCTTTCCTTCTACGTTTCTAAAACTTAGTTTTCATCTAAGGGTTTCCTAGAGAAGTGAATCATGTTGCATCCTCTTATGATTGATTAAGATTGATGTCAAGAGGCTTACTATTAACAGGATATAATTCATTTATTCATTAAGCTAAGGTTTTTGGCATATTCTCTAATCAGTCGAGGATCGAATTATAAGGGATGGTGGCATCACATTCTATGATTCTATCTTTCGCTAATTCAATCCAATATTTTTGGGTTAAAAAGCAATACTTATGGTTTGTGCGAAGAGTGGGTTCAATTGTCTTTTGATACAATAAAGTCAAGGAGTTGTGTATATAAAGTACAAGTCAACACGAACTAAAGAATTGAGTTAGGGATTACATTTAAAATGGGATGTGTTGAAAGAGGCTCTATGAATTCAAGTTGTCAAGAACGGATCAAAGTTGGAACAATGTTTACATGACTTTCATACAAAAGAAGAGATGGATTCATTTATGCATCACTTAATCAATTAAGTTTTGTGTATGGTTCCAAGATATGTTTGACTTGGAACGACAAATTGAATCATGAAATTCACTGGTAAAAATAACATGGTTATTCACTTATTCTTCGATTGTGTTCATCAAAGTTCATCAAGATCCAAAGATTCATGATCAGTTTTTACAATATCTAAACATCAAGCAAGATTCATCAAAGTTATATCCAACTTCAGACATTCATGATCGTTCAAAGTCACAACCGTGTAATTTACAAGCCATGTTAATTTTATACATTGGAGCATTACAAGAAAAGTTACAAGAAGAATTACATAAGTTTTGTTCTATAGCCTAAGTGTATCTTCACCAAAGCTTGAGGCATTTACACCAACAATTCTCTATACCAAGTCTTCGAGTTGCTGGAATGGAACTCAAATCATACACATGGCTTCCCGACCTTCATTTATATCTCATAACCTCATATTGCCAAAGCCTTACGTACATCACAAAATTGGTTTTGAAATGGACCGTGAAACGGATTCCACAGAACCAAATCAGGTAGCGTGTCTGCACTGCAATAGAAAATCTAGTTCATAAAACCACCCTGTTCAGAATAAAATTAGGAAAACTGAAAAAAACTGTATCTGGAGTAGTTAGAAAATAAAACATCAATAGGAAAATCAGGGAAATACTAGACAGAACTAACAGAAGCAGTTCACTTAACTAACAATTGAACCTGTAGAATAAATTCCAACTGATTTTTCCAGCCCAACCAATAACTGAAAAAACAGAATTATAACTAACATCTAACCGATTTCCAACGAAATCTCTCAAGCCAACTCATTTCCTAACAGAATTTCATAACCTCCAAACTGTTTCTAATAGAATTTCAACAACCCTCTAATCCACACCATTCAATCTTATAACAGAGCCAACAACCATAACAGAATTTCCAGGCCCATAACTAACTCCTCAATCTCTAACAAATTTATCCTATAACCAACTTCTAACCAACTTCTCAAACTCAACCCACTATATAATCAAGTTTTCATTCAGAAATCAGGAGACAATTCATTTTTTACACAAAACACAAAAAAATCAGTTAGGAAACTCACCAGAAATCGATTCGTCTTCAATTCATGGAAGAATCACCACCAAACAATCTCTTAAAATCTCTCTACACTTTCTCATTTCTATGCTTCCTCCTTCCATCATCTTCATCAATTCTTCAATTGAAATTCTCTATATAGCCTTGCTTCCTCATCTTCATCGACTTCAGCATCGCATCTTCAAATGTAAAATTCTCTCTGCAATCTTAATCTCAGAGTCTCTCTTTTCCTTAAGAACTGCTCTCCGCTTCAACATTCACAAACCTGCAAAAACCTCGTTGCATAGACACCTCCAGCATCATCATCTTCAATAATTTCCCTGCAACCACAAGCGATTCAACATCATCAATGCACAACATTGTTGAGTCCTCGCATCAACGCACTAATATCATTATCAACACATCAACACAACTCAGAAAAGTGCATATAAAGACACGGAAGAAGTAGAGAAATCAAGAATAAGGAGAGTTAGAGGAACGATCTCACTTGAGGCGCTTTCATTGACGTAACCGAGAATTTAGCGTCGTCACCGGAGATAGGTCCTTGTCTTTGCTCTCTTAGTTACCATGCCGTAGATTAACGTCTCAAGAACCATTCCCCTAAAGTTTTGCAATAAATTGATCATCACCTTCATTTAATTTGGTTTTCATATTTTAAGGGTTTTCTTGTGTTGAAGAAATTTAGAGTGTTTGATAAGGAATTGAAGTAAATCCAAGGTGGATTTAGAGAAGTCAGGATGATACGAGTTAGGTTGCGGTGTTATCTAATGGTCATGGAATTGAAAGCGACGACGCCATGAGGATTTTTTGACCGGAGAATGAAGGATGAAGAATGAGGAGTACAGAGGGATGGGGAATCATAGATGGCGACACCGTGAGAGTTGAGAGGAAGTAGTTGTTTGCGGCATTGATATTTTGAGAGGAGGAGTCTATGAGGAAGCTCGATAGACAACATTCAACCCTGATTTTCGTTACAATCCTCGTTTCTCAATTATTTTGTTTTTGTAGTTTAATTTTTTTATATTTATATGCTGAATAAAAAATCTGGAGTGGTATTGTAGATTACAAGTGGACCGAATCCCATAATCCTTTGGGCCATACACTATTTTTTTGGTAAGCTGAAGCCATGTGAAACAAAAATAGCTTCATGGACTTTTACCAGCGGGCCTACACCTATTTTGTGGATCAAGCAACTTATTGAATGCACATTAGCTACAGATTACGTCCCTTGGTCTCAATTTCATTTTATAACTAATTGTTGGGATTGATTTTTTTTGTGATATTGTCAAATAAAAGAGATCTTGTTTAAAGTTTCAAGGAGCTTCGAAGCAAACTAAGTGCACAACCCTTATCAAGAAATTTAAGGAAGCTTTTTGTAGAGTTTTATTATTACTTTTGCGCGCGTCGAAGAGGCAATAGACTTTCTCCGTTAGCTTACTTGAAGTTTTCTGGGTTTCTCTACTTTGCTTGCGTGGCTTCGAAGAGGCAACTGACTTACTCCGTCGGGTATCATCATGACTTCGTTCTTCATTTCCACATTTTAATGCTTTCTAGAGATCATGAGAAATAGGAACTTTACCAATTTCCTTGCCATGAGAAGTAGGATAAAGATGTATGACAGGGGTCTCCGTTGCTGATCAATGTCAGGAACCCATCTGGATTGCTTAAAGACCCATTTAGGGCAATTCCGCATTATTTGCCACTATGTGCTACTTGTGTGTGGTTTTTTTTAAACCCTACCTTTGTGTAAGTATTTTGCAGGTGTGTTTACATTTGTTCTCGCATATGTTACATATGATAAGTTCTTAAAAGGAGGCGAACAAAAAGGGTTAACAATCAACCCCCGCAATTTTGTCTGTGTTATCCTTAGCTCATGATGCACCACGATGCTTCAGATTTGTGCCTACTCTCGTTATCGAGTCGTCAAGTGGAAAAGGGTTTTGCAATCGAACCCCCACACTTTTTCAGGAGTTTGCATTGTTCGATGCTGACACTATGTGATTATTCATATTGGCTTTTGTCGCCTACCGCGATCTTCTATATCTTGGGTGTTCAGTCGCTTTGGACATCACATTTTTGTTTTTCATCTCACTCTTTCTTGTTTGCTTCGGGTGATCCTCTCCCCTTAGCTAAAGCATTTCTCTTCTTTTATATTTCACTCCCGCTTGTTGTCTCGGGTGATACGCTCCCCTTGAATAAAGAATTTAACTTCTTTTCTTTACCATTTTATGTGTGTGCTCTTTCGAGCTTGTTTGCTCACTTGCTTTCTATATCATGTTCCCTTAGGACGTGCTTGTTCCTTTCGGATACAAATTAGACCATAGGTTGAAAACCATGCATGCTAATATAAGGTAGAGATTTCCCTTTCATCCTTGACGTAGGGCCATCATTGTATGATAACATTAGGATTAGAAATAGGCTTGTTTCCCGTACACTCTTTCCCCCCCTTTTTGCATATGCTTAAAACAAAACTTTATTTTTCTTATAAAATCATAAAACATGCTAATCACACTTAAACCCTTTTTCAAGGTAACAAAACATAAACCAATCAAATGTGGCATCTTGCCTTGAGGGCGTAACTCAGAACCATTTTCAGGTAAGGACATGTTAATTTACTTTTGTGCCAACGTGAGAGTCTGTAAAGGTCGAGTTGTGGCAGAAGGCAAAATTAACAATGTTCATAAAAAATAAAAAATAAACAAAAACATGTGAGCCGAACTACGGTAATTATGATTCCTCAAAAAGGATACGTAGGAATTGGGTTAGGGCCCAAGCGAGCATAACTTTATTTTCCCTACATTGTTTTCTCATTTATTTTGCATGCATTCTTCCTCAGTAGTACAGTAAACATAGATTAGACACACCCATAAGACGGTTGTGTTACCCACACTCATATGCCGTTTTAATGAGGTACTATCATTATCACGTAGGTGTATGATGATAGTATTTTCAAGGAAACCCGTGATTTTGAGTTACCATTGGCATACCCTGACCTAGTCTTTACCCGTGAGTGGGGAAGGGATAATCTTTATAGGTATCGCTGGTGACTTATTCTGTTGGTGACTATGTTTAGATGGTGACTATTTGTTCGAATTGTGACCGTTTTGATCTATTGGTGACTATGAGGTTCTCAGATTTATTTTCTGAGTTTCTAATCTGATGTTCATGAGGTTATTTTGGGTTATGTTCCAGACCCTTGATCTTGAGATATGTGGCATGTTCAGAAACAGTGTAGTGGTTATCCAAATTCTGTGGAGCGTTGATCCCATGATTGTTGCATACCATAACATCATTTGCCATTATGTATATACATCCCATTTATTTGGAATTCTAAAGACAAGTATCCTCCAATTGAGGTTTCCAAGAGAAATACTGCAAAAGGGATATTTATGAATTGACTAGTCTTTGAATTCTATGGAAATGAAGCATGAAACTTGCACTCATAATAACATGCATTTCATTGTTCGTATCAGAAGCTTATTGAGTACCTTATTTTCATTTGAGTTCAGAATCAACAACAATGATTTCTCTACATTCGTACTGCACTCGCGCTAATCAACAAAGACTTATGGATCTCTTTGAACAGAATCAGAAACACTCTCTGTCCGAACATGTATACTATGGGTGCCAGAATGCATCAACTTCTCGAGACTCTCCAAGTTGTTGTTCAGGGACAGGAAGAGCTTCTTCAGAATGTAACTAAGATTACAAAAGTCTCTCCTCCCACTTATAATAGGTTCCCCAATCCTCCTAATGGAATTCCCAAGGCTGCTACTGTTGTGATTACTCCTGAAACTCAGAAGAAGTTGGTTGACGACCATTACGATGTCATTGATCTTGATGATTCCCAAGGTGATATCACTATTGACCTTGCTGAAACTACTAAGATGTATCATGCTCTCGAGAAGCGTCTCAAAGCTATGAAAGTTTCTAAGAGATCTAAATTCAATGTCGTTGCAATGTGTCTTGTTCCTGGGATTGTTATTCCTCTGAAGTTTAAGGTTCCCGACTTTGATAAATACTCAGGCACCACTTTCCCAGAGACTCATCTCCGTTCTTATTTCCGCAAGATGGCCGCTCATGTTGAGAATGAACTGTTACTCATGCACTTCTTTCAAGACTGTCTTACAGAGGAACCATTGGAATGGTATATGCGGTTAGAGAGGTCTCATGTTAGTATTTGGGGAAAGCTCGCTGATTATTTATTGAAATATTATCACTACAACATTGTTATGGCTCCTAGTCGTGCCCAACTTTCAAACATGTCGCAGAAGTCTGAAGAATACTTCAAAGAGTATGCCTAGAGGTGGCAAGGATTAGATTCAAAGGGTTCAACCTCCCCTTTTGGATCGTGAGTTGACTTATTTGTTCTTGGGCACTCTGCAAGGTCCTTCCTTACCTTCTGCCTATGATTGGAAGTATTTCCACCTCCTTCTCTGGTATGGTTATTATTGAGGAATATGTCGAGACTTGTATCAAGGCTGGTAGGATCCAGGGTACCCCTAACATTAACAATAACAACATTGGCGAGAGCAAGAAACCTTATTATGGCTTTGTCAAGAATGAAGAAGGTGAAACTAGTGTTGCTATTATTGATAAGGATTCTTTACCCTGGGTAGCTTAACAGTAATATTTCTTGCCACAACAGCAGTATGCTCCACAGTAGAAAAATCATTAGAATCAGAATCAACGCAAACCTCGAAATAATTTGGAAAGAAGGAATGCTCCTTTGGATCCAATTCCTATGACATACAGTCAAATTCTGCCATGACTGATTCAAAAATCCTCGATAGTTCCCGAATTTCTAAAGCCTCCACCACAGCCATTTCCACTTGGGTATAATCCCAACGTAAAATATGGGTACCACGCCAGGTCAACAGGACACTCGAATGAGGATTACAATGCTTACAAAGCTAAAGTACAATAGTTGATCGATAATAAACACTTAGCCCTTCAAGGAGGAAACATGTTGGTAACCAGAAACCGCTTGAATAGATGTCAAGACTACAAAAAGAATCCCCTCAAATAAGTCAAGCCTGAAGAAGCCTCCTCAACATGGAAATTTCTGGTTTCATTTGTATTCTTGTTTGTAATCTTTCTTGTTTTGTTCAATACTTTCTTGTATGCAAAACTAATTATTTTTTAATATTAAAACACAATGCATTGAATTTGATTGTCTTGAATTAATCCATTTTTATCACTCTTATTTGTTTTACTATGCTTTTAGTACTCAACTCTTGTTAATAAAGCAAAACCTATGGAGGGAGAATGATGAGAAATATACCGAGAATCTCAAACGGTATGCTTTTGAATAAAACTGCTGACGATGTACATGCATTGTTTCAATTCTTAAACACCAGAGATATAAGGGAGATAGACCCCCGTTAACCCCTCTGAGCCTTCCAAGTAGGAGTTTCTTTTCTCTTCAGAAAAACCCTCATTTTAACCTTGGGGCGGGTAGTGTTCAGTTAAACTGATCGGGCATTCAGAACTCATCGAGAGTGTGCATCTAAGGATACAACAATTTTTATCCATCAAAAGGTTGAGGAAGTAAAAACCACAATGGTTAACTTTCACTTATCATGAGTGTGTGTCAATTAACGATATCCCAGTGGGTATCTCTCACACATTTCTCGCACATCAAGAAGTAGAGATCAAATTGAAGATGTGAAAAACACAAGAAGGGGGGGTTGAATTGAAAAACTTGGATTAAAAAGCTTAAGGACACATAATTTTTATCCTGGTTCGTTTGATCTCAAACTACTCCAATCCACCCGTCAAGGTGATTTCTCCTCTCTCCAACGAGGTCTTAATCCACTAATCTCAAAAGATTACAGCAAGCTACTTTAACAACTATTAAAGTCTTCTTGAGTACAACCACAATCCGATTAATCTCAAGGAACTTCTTTTTACAAATAAAATTGAACAAGGTGTGTTAATGTTTTCTAACCAAACAGTTTATCACAACTCTGATAAATTACACAGATTAAGCTTAGAATAAAATAAATTTGCTAGAGCTTGGATATGCGTGGTTTGGAAAGCTTGGAAAATTGTTGTGAGTGTACGTGCGTGCTTCTTTGCAAGCAGACTTGTTTATATAGATAGTGCATAGACGTTGTCCATAAAGCAAGATTAATTCTAATAACTCACTTTCCTTTTGTAGAAGATCTTGTCTGAAGGAAGGTGTTGGCATTTAATTCTGTCTTGAATAATCAGTCACGCTTCAGAGTCTTCTTTGCTTTAACTGCTGATGACCCTTCAGAGTGTTGATGACTTGGTTGATATGTCTTTGATCAGAGTCAGAGTTTACTTGTTTAGGCGCAAATTCTGGTCATCAAACTTCAGCATATGATCTGGTAGCTTCAGTGTGTAGCACATATTGTTGATCTTCTGATGTTGATTCCATCAGAACTTCTGCATATACAAAGCATAATTTTAAGTAGCATATTTTATTTATTTGTATTTATTTTTCTCAGTATTTATTATTATCAAAACTCTAATCAAGGGTTGTAGAATCAAACTATGTTCTAACAATCTCCCCCTTTTTGATGATGATAAAAACCAGATTTTTTCAATTAAGAGTAAAGAATAAAAAGTATAAAATTAAGATGGAAAACTCCCCCTGAGTTGATTACTTCCCTTAAGTTCTTTGAGTTCTTGAGCATCAGAGATTAATTGCGTCTTTCATCAGAGTTTTGTACCTGTTCAAGCTTTTCAGAAGAGAGAAGTTAAGTAGTTCAGAATGTTTGAGACTTGTCTCAGTAATCCGTTATTGAAAATATATTATTCTTTCTCCCTCTTTTTGTCAGGTATCAAAAAGGCTATATAATCAGAGCTTAAAAGGATTTATATTAAACATAAGAAGCAATGATAAGAAGTTCATAAAACAGATAAACAAAATGATAAGAAGTTCAGAAAACACAAAATTACAAACAAACAGATTTTAAACAAGAGAAAATCTAAGAGGGAGGGGGAAGACGTGTGAACAGTGCTTCCAGCAAGCCCTTGATCTGGGTGTTGGTTTCCTCTTGCTTACTCAAAATACTCTTGATTTCCTTGTTGGTATCATCCTGTTTGTCCAACCTTTCCTGAATGACAACATTTGCTCCAGAGTTTGCCTTTCAAACGAGGGAGCTGGAGAATCTTCAGTAACTGGATGCTTCTCATAGCATTCTGCAACTTGATCATTTTGAACCAATTCTTCTGCTGAAATCATCTCATCTGGAGTAGCAGTTAGAGTAAGACCTTCTGACTTTGGTTGAACTTTGTCTGAGGGAAGATGTTCTGACCAGGGAGCATTATCTAGAGGGAGAATCTCTTCCTTGAGTAGTTGGCTCAGAACTTGGTCTTCAAACACCTTTAGCATATCACTGAAATTCTGTTGAACTTGTGCGTAGCTCTGTTCTTGCAACTTGTGTGTTTCAGAACTTATCCATTTTCTGAAACTTGTCTAAAGATAATCTGAAGCAACAGGATTAGTCATCTTCAGACTAGGTTGCTTCAAGGAGGTTATCCATTTCTGCATCTCTGTTTCAAATATCAATAAACTAGTACCAACATCTGATGTGGTTTAAGATGGTGTTGGTTTTGGAATAGCAGTTTTGGTTTTGTTGGATATAGCAGCTAAACGTTCAAAGATGGTTGGATCAATGACAAGTCTTACGTTGTCAGAAGTATTGCTCTTTGGTGAGGGAGTGGGAGAGTCTGGTATCACAATTGGACTAGTTGGAGAATTTGGTGGAGTTGATTCCAAAGAAGAAGGAATTTGGGGAATTTCAAGAATGGTAAGGGGCAAGCGGATGGCCAGAGGTTCAGTGATTCCTGGAATATGGATTACATCTGAATCTGAAGTAGGTTCTTCAGATTGGCTGGTTTGAACAATGATAGGTTCTGGTTCACGGGTTTCAGATGTTTGGTTCTCAGAAGTTTGATGCTTAGCGGTTTGAACTTCTGGTTGTGATTGATCAGGTTGTGGAGATGGTGCATTAGGAATGTCTGGTTGTGGAGATTGAGGTAGAGGTATTTTTGGTTGTGGAGAGAGAGGAATATCTGGTAGTGGAATATTTGGTTGTGGAGCTTCTGTAGTGGTTTCAGAGTTTGGATTATTTGGGATTAAAGGATTTGGATTTTCTGGTGTGGGAGCAGGAATATCTTGGTCAAATAAGTCAATGTCTGACAGAACTTTTGCAAGTTCTGGTTGAGTTGAGTCAGCATTTGGATTGATTGGAAGGGAGTGAGTTTCTCTAAGAGTTAAAGTTTCTGAGGGATCAAACCCTATGTCAAAATCATCCAAAGTTTGAGGGGTTGGAATTTCTGATTGGGTAGGAATAGGTTCAGATGTTGATATAGAAACTGATTCTAAAACAGTGATAGAAGAAGGATTACCTTTCTTTTTAGCAGCTTTTGGAGTCCGCTGGGATGATCCTTCTGCTGCTGCCTTCCTCTTCTTGTTCTTCTTCAGCACAACTTCTGGAGCCGCCTGTTGTAAGTCATGGATGTTTATCCCCGGTGCAGTACCATCTGCTTTGCATGCATCCAAGTATCTGACTATAATCTCAGGCTTGGAATCAATTTATGAGAACATGGGAAAATCCTCCAGAGGGATTCTTCTGGAAGTAATGGTTGCAAAGGACGTAACATTGGGTTCCTTTCTGATGTTCTCAATAATTTTCATCTTCTTCAGGTTCTTCGCATTCAAAGGTTTTCCAGCAGTTGCCTCTAGAGAGCTGATTTCTTGTGCTTATGTTAGATGCTCTATCAGCCTATTCTCTGTCAGAATATCTGATATGAGTCTTACAAGGGGTATCCAGTCCCTCTTGGTGCGCTCATCTTCTCTAGTCTCCTTGACACTAGTTCTCAGATGATTGAATATCAAGTGAGCCAGATTTACCTTAGTCTTCTGAGAGATAAAGTAGATCAGAAACTGCTGATCAATGTTTATGTAGTCAGGAGAGCTGGTTGGTTTCCTGTGATTGATGCATCCCAGAATTATCTTAGCCCATATTCTGTGATGGTCCTTAAGATCCCTTATCTTGCTAGAGGGAAGACCCAGAGTGAAAATTTCCCTTGCTATTGAAGCAACAACAACGCATCTTTCAACCATGTCTATACACCTTACGCCACCACCACTATAACCTATCATTCTTGCAATTAGGTCTTCAGTAATTACTATCTTCTTCCTCATTACATACGGAGTGACCTGATGGTTGGAGGATGAAGCGTGAATCCATAATTCTTTCACAAGGATTGGAAACGTTGGACCTAGAAGACGGTGAAAATACATATTCCACCCTTGAGCATATACCTCTTCCAAAAGATTGAATCCAATTTCTTGAAGACTTTTAAAATCCACAATCAGTTCTGAAAGCACTTCAAGGTTGTCAATGGGCATGAGAAGAGTTCTGAATGGTTCTTCATATTGTTCCATGGATTCTGTTCCCTGAGCACTGGTATTTGGAATGCTTGAGGAAGCCATGTTCACACAGAAATTTTGAGAAGAAAATGAAAGGATTTTGAAAGATGAACAGAAAACAATTAGATTGTAGAGAAAGTGAAAGTGAAAGAGTGTAAAGAGTGAAAAGTTACGTTTAAATAGATTTTGAAAACATAAGCTGCAAGAGAGAGAGAAATAATTTGTAATGGTTATAAGCATTAATGACAACTGATTTTAGGGGATTCAGAAAGATATTGGAATGGTTACCCATGACATGTGTCTCAATGCACCCAATCAGCGCTTTTGACCTTTCAGAAAAGTGAACGTGTGTTCAGCCTCAGAAGGTGGATGATGAATGGATGACAACTGTTTGTTTGCGTGAACAACACACTTCTATCCTTGAAATGAAACGTTCAGATCTTCCTGGATAGATTCTGATACAATCTGTACTTCTAAAATTCTGAAGACAGTTTGATCAGTAGTTCACAAAAATAATAATCAACGTTATGAAGGTAAAGATATGCAAATAACATAGTTTATTCTGGGCAGAGCTTCATGCTGAGATGGTTCAGAATGAAGTTAAACCTATCTTTAGAAAGAGGTTTTGTAAAGACATCATCCCATTGATGGTCTGTGTCAATGAATTTTAAATTAAGAATCCCTTTCTGAATATAGTCCCTAATAAAATGATGTTTTATTTCTATATGCTTAGCCCTAGAATGTAAAATAGGATTTTTACTGAGACAAATAGCAGAAGTATTGTCACAGAGGATAGGGATGTTACTCTCAAATATATTGAAGTCCTCAAGTTGACTCTTCATCCAGAGTATTTGCGTACTGCATCCAGCTGCTGCTATGTATTCAGCTTCTATTGTAGATAGAGCTATTATGGATTGTCTTATGCTGGACCATGAGATAAGATTTTCTCCTAGAAACTGGAAGCTTCTAGAAGTGCTTTTACGTTCTACTCTGTCTCCAACAAAGTCAGCATTATAGTATCCTACTAAGTTGTAGTCACTTGATTTTCCATAAAACAAAACTAGATTAGCAGTACTTTTCAGATACTTGAAAATTCGCTTAACTGATGTTAAGTGAGATTCTCTAGGATCTGATTGGAATCTAGCACAAATGCAAACAATGAATAGAATGTCAGGCCTTGAGGCCGTCAGATAGAGAAGAGAACCAATCATACCTCTGTAGACCTTCTGTTCTACCTTTTTACTTACCTCTTCTTTTTCCAGAATGCACGTGGGATGCATTGGAATCCTTGAGGGCTTACATTCTGATAGATCAAATTTCTTTAGAAGTTCTCTGACATATTTGCTCTGATGAATGTAAGTTCCTTCTGGAGTTTGATTTATCTGAATTCCCATAAAGAATTTTAGTTCCCCCATTAGGCTCATCTCAAACTTTGCCTGCATACATTTAGCAAACTCTCTTCCCAAAGAGGATTTAGTGGATCCAAATATGATGTCATCAACATAAATCTGACATACTAAAATGTCATTCTTAACTGTTTTACAGAACAGGGTTGTGTCCACCTTCCCTCTGGTGAATTCCTTTTCTAACAGGAAGTTACTTAGTCTTTCATACCAAGCTCTGGGAGCTTGTTTCAGACCATAGAGTGACTTCTTTAGTTTGAAAACATATTCTGGATTTTTGGAACTTTCAAAACCATGGGGGTTGGTTCACATATACCTCTTCTTCTATATAGCCATTTAAGAATGCACTTTTGACATCCATCTATTACAGAGTGATGCCTTTATTAACAGCAAAGGATATTAAGAGTCTGATAGATTCTAACCTGGCGGCTGGAGCAAAGGTTTTTGTATAGTCTATCCCCTCTTGCTGACTATAACCTTATGCTACCAGTCGTGCTTTGTTTCTGATGACTTCACCTTGTTTGTTCAGTTTGTTTCTAAATACCCATCTTGTACCAATGACGTTGAATCCTTTTGATTTGGGAACCAGATCCTATACGTCATTTCTGGTGAATTGATTTAGCTCTTCTTGCATTGCCAGAATCCAGTCATTTTCCAGAAGTGCTTCATCAATGGTTGTTGTTTCAATCAGAGAAACCAGTTCCATGAGGGATTCTTCAGAGTTTCTGAAAGTGGATCTTGTTCGGATTGGATCTTCCTTCCTTCCCAAAATTGTATCTTCTGGATGATCAATGCTGCTTCTGGGTGGTCTTTTCTGGAGTTGATCAGCAGAAGGTGATGGATTGCTTGTAGTGACTCTTTATGATGTTGAGGGAGTGACTCTGTTGAGAGCCTCTCATGAGTTGTCTTCAGTACCTGTGAGTTCAACTTCCATACCTGCAAGGAGTTCATTCTGCTTTGACTTTTGAGAGTCAAGCTTATCATCAAACCTAACACTGATTGACTATTCAACAATCTGTGTTTCTGTATTGTATACTCTGTACCCTCTTGAGCGTTCAGAGTATCTTAACATAACACACTTTTGTGCTTTAGAGTCAAACTTGTTCAAATGATTTTTTGTATTCAACATAAAAGATGTACATCCAAATGGGTGAAAATAAGAAATGTTGGGCTTTCTGTTCTTCCACAATTCATATGGAGTCTTTTCCATTATAGGTCTTATGGAGATTCTATTCTGAATGCAACACGCTGTGTTTATTGCCTCTGCCCAGAAGATCTTAGCAATGTTAGTCTCGTTGATCATGGTTCTGGCCATTTCTTGCAATGTTCTGTTCTTTCGTTCTACAACTCCATTTTGCTGGGGAGTTCTAGGACAAGAGAAATCATGCAGAATGCCTTTTTCATTAAAGAATAATTCAAAATATTTATTTTCAAATTCTCCACCATGATCACTTCTGACTTTGACGATTCTAAGATCCTTTTCATTCTGAACTTGGTTGCAGAAGGTAACAAACACAGAGTGTGACTCGTCCTTGTGTCTTAAGAACTTTACCCATGTCCATCTGCTATAGTCATCTATGATTACTAACCCATACTTCTTTCCACTGACTGAAGCAGTCTTTACTGGTCCAAATAAGTCAATGTGCAGAAGTTCTAATGGCTTAGAGGTGGAAACAACATTTTTGGATTTGAAAGCAGGTTTTGAAAACTTGCCTTTCTAACATGCTTCACACAGAGCATCTGAATTAAACTTCAAGTTGGGAAGTCCTCCGACCAGATTGAGTTTGTTAATCTGAGATATTCTTCTCATACTAACATATCCCAATCTTCTGTGCCAGATCCATTGCTCGTTATTAACAAACAAAAGACATTTTACATTCTGACTTTTCAGTTCAGAAAGTTTGATTTTATAGATGTTGTTTTTCCTCTTTCTATTAAATAGGATAGTCCCATCTTACTGACTAACAGCTTTTCATGAATTTTGATTGAAGATTATATCATAACCGTTATCACTTAATTGACTTATGGATAACAGGTTATGCATTAATCCATCAACTAATAAAACATTACTTATAGAGGGAAGATTTCCATTACCTACTGTTCCAGAGCCAATGATCTTTCCCCTCTGATTGCCTCCAAAACCCACGTGGCCTCCAGGCTTAAGTTCCAGGCGTTGGAACATATGACTTCTTCCCGTCATGTGTCGTGAGCAGTCAGAGTCCAGGTACCATGATTGGCATCTTTGCTTCGTTGCTAAAGATATCTGCAATATGTATGATTTTATCCTTAGGTACCCACATTTTCTTGGGTCCTGATTTGTTTGTTTTACCAAGATTCTGATTGAATTTTGGTTTGACAGAATAATCACTACTCGTATATTTTATGTCATGTGTGTGCCCATATGTAAAGTGTGAATCAAGTGGAGTATGTTTTATAACTAAATCCATGGCATTTTTTGGCATTTCTGCTAACTCCATAGATCATTGAAGCCATTTTGCTTCTGTCTATGTTTTTAGCTAGAAACTTCTGAAAGATGTGATCATACTCTTTGATGATCTCATCAGTATTGTTGGGAGTTTCAGGGATTGTTTCCTTTTGAGAGTTTTGCAACTGGTTTTCTAATTTTGAAATTTTTTCTTTTAACTCAGAATTCTCCAATCTGAGACTCTCAGTCTTATCAGAGTCAGAAACAAGATTCCTTTTCAGGTTTCTGAATTTGACTCTGATCTGCTGATATCTTTCCAGAATTTCATTAAGGCATTCAGCAAGTTCAGCCTTAGTAAAATTTACAGTAAAGTCAGGGAATACCTCTTCAGTGTCTGATTCTGAGTCTGATCCTGAAGCTTCATTGTCTTTTGATACGTTTTCCATGAGAGCTATGTTTGCTCTTTCATCATCTGATTCTGAGTCAGCTTCAGATGTGTCAGAATCATCCCATGTAGCCATGAGACTTTTCTTCTTTTCCTTGATAAACTTCTTCTTGGGCTTCTCCTTCTGAAGCTTTGGGTAGTCACTTTTGTAGTTCCCTTGCTTGTTGCATTCATAAAAGATGACGCATTTGTTGTTTGGCTTTCTAAATCTTGAAGAACCTTCAGATCTTCTGTGTCCAGAGGAGGATTCTGACCTTTTGTATCTGGAGGAAGATTCATTCTGATTTTTTGATCTTCTGGGATTCCTTAACTTCCTTTGCCTCTGCTTCCACATTTGGTTCACCCTTCTGGAGAGGAGAGACAATTCATCTTCTTCTGATGAGGATCCATCAGAGGTTTCTTTTATAGCCTGCAAAACTTTGGAGTCAAGTTTTCTGTTAGATTTCAAAGCTAATGGCTTACCTTGCTTTTGAGGTTCATCTTCTTCTAGCTCTATCTCGTGACTTCTGAGGGAGCTGACAAGTTCCTCCAGAGATATTTTGTTGAGATCTTTGGCTAGTTTAAGTGTTGTGACCAATGGCTTCCACTTTTTTGGCAAGCTTCTGGCGATCTTCTTAACATGGTCAGCAATGGAATACCCTTTGTCAAGGACTTTCAGACCAGCAACAAGAATTTGAAATCTTGAAAACATATTTTCTATTGATTCATTATCTTCCATCTTGAATGCCTCATACTTCTGAATGAGGGCAAGGGCTTTGGTTTCTTTGACCTGAATGTTGCCTTCATGCGTCATTCTTAGAGAATCAAACATATTCTTAGTCATTTCTCTGTTTAATATTTTCTCATATTCTGTATATGAGATGGCACTGAGGAGAATTGTTCTGGCCTTGTGGTGGTTTCTGCAATCATGCTTTTGCTAATCAAACATCATTTTCATGTCTATCTTCTGACCACTTCTGTCCACTGGATGCGTGTATCCATCAGTCACCATGTCCCACAGATCAACATCATGGGCCAGAAAGAAACTCTCAATTTTGTCTTTCCAGTAGTAAAAGTTCTCTCCATCAAAGACTGGAGGTTTGCCACTGAATCTGTCCCTGTCTTTATTGTTGTCATTGCTGATGTTCTGGCTTGGTCCCACCATAGTGTTTTTCTGACGCTGGATCTTGTACTGACACGATTAAGTGTTTAAGCTCAGAACCAGGCGCTCTGATGCCAATTGAAGATGTGAAAAACACAAGAAGGGGGGCTGAATTGAAAAACTTGGATTAAAAAGCTTAAGGACACAAAATTTTTATCCTGGTTCGTTTGATCTCAAACTACTCCAGTCCACCCGTCAAGGTGATTTCGCCTCTCTCCAACGAGGTCTTAATCCACTAATCTCAAAAGATTAAAACAATCTACTTTAATAACTGTTAAAGTCTTCTTGAGTACAACCACAATCCGGTTAATCTCAAGGAACTTCTTTTTACAAATAAAATTGAACAAGGTGTGTTAATGTTTTCTAACAAAACAGTTTATCACAATTGTGATAAATTACACAGATTAAGCTTAGAATAAAATAAATTTGCTAGAGCTTGGATATGCGTGGTTTGGAAAGCTTGGAAAATTGTTGTGAGCGTACGTGTGTGCTTCTTTGCAAGCAGACCTGTTTATATAGATAGTGCATAGACGTTGTCCATAAAGCAATATTAATGTTAATAACTCACTTTCCTTTTGTAGAAGATCTTGTCTGAAGGAAGCTGTTGGCATTTAATTCTGTCTTGAATAATCAGTAACGCTTCAGAGTCTTCTTTGCTTTAACTGCTGATGACGCTTCAGAGTGTTGATGAATTGGTTGATATGTCTTTGATCAGAGTCAGAGTTTACTTGTTTAGGTGCAGATTCTGGTCATCAAACTTCAGTGTATGATCTGGTAGCTTCAACGTGTAGCACATATTGTTGATCTTCTGATGCTGATTCCATCAGAACTTCTGCATATACAAAGCATAATTTTAAGTAGCATATTTTATTCTTTTGTATTTATTTTTCTTAGTATTTGTTATCATCAAAACTCTAATCAAGGGTTGTAGAATCAAACTATGTTCTAACACAAATGACGATACAACAATGGTTATCCCTCATCTACCAAGGACTAGGAAGTCACAATCACTTCCAACAAATCAAAGACGACATAAAGATCAACAACTTGATAAAAAGGGAAAGTATGATGAAAGAAAGAGACAAAAAGCCCCGCTAAGTCTAAACTTGAAAAATAAGTCGCTTAGGCAAACGTAAGGGAATCCTGTTGGACTTCAGAGTCAAATTCAAAAGAAAACTTATCCAGGAAACATTTAGGGAAAGTGAAAATCGAGATAAGAAAAAAGGGATTACCAAATAAAAATCCTCAGCAAGGAACCAAGTCATGTGATCAGACACCAAGAAAGAAAGGGGTGAGTGACTGCCATGTCCAAGAAACCTTAGTGGTTCCTAAACCATCGCAAACTCTCGTCTCAAGAGATGAGTGCTCGTATTGAGTTAACTGAACGTAGGAATGAAGAACACTATGGAGAATGGGTGGGCACCTAATAATTTTGAGCCTTAAATCCTTTTTTCTAAAACCGTGAACCAGGCCATATTACAACCCTTACAAGTCCTAACTGAAGCATAGATTAATTCAAAAACACACTGTAATGAGAGTATGTTAATCTGACTTATAGAAGGCTTTCTAAAACTTTTGAGTTGGTATTACTCCATCTTTTCATTTTCTATCTCACAAGAAAAACTCGGTGTTTCGACATCTTTTCAATAAACATTTTTAAAACTTCAAGACAAGCATAAGATTTGCATTAGAACTGTCATTCTTAGATAAACATTCTTTGCATGTGAATGAGTGCTTAAACATCAAGTAAGCTTGCATAATGAGCATTAAATGAAAACTTGAATATCCCAAGGGACACATTGATGTAGAAATCTGTCGAAAAGCAAATCATCTTAAAGAATAATTTTATTCTGGGGCATACTTTTTAGTGACTTTGTTGAGTAAAAGAAGACCAACATGAGAATACTCTGTTGAGTAAGAGTTTAGTCAATCTGGGGCAATCACATCAATAAATCTCTTCAAGTTTTCGTCAATCAGAGGCTATCACTTTGATAAATCTCAAGTTTCTGTCAATCAGAGGCTATCTCGTTGATAAATATCAAGTTTCCGTTAATCAGAGTCCATCACGTCTTGAAATCTATTCATAATTCATTCAACCTAGGGTGGTTACGTCGAGATTCGACAAATCTCTCCAAGAAATATGTAATCAGAGACAATTTATTTCGTGACTCAAGACATTGGGGAAGGCCACCTCATATCATATTTTTCCACTAATATTCTGGTCTTCTATTCAGCACATATTTTTTCAGAAATCCTTCAGACAAGGGAATTCCCCCTCCAATCTCGCAAAGCTGCTCAAGGAAATTATGTCATACAAGATAATAACAATCAGGCTAAAAACATCATAACGGTCACCCCGACCTAGTCAGTGCAAAAAGTCGTTCTCATCTACTATAAACAATTTCAAACCTGATTCCCCAAGTGAATTCAGAAAGTCCAGAGTCATCGTTTGATTTGGTGCGTGCAAGTGCACATACCCTGAGAGCTAAACCTGGGTAATCACATATTTAAACCGGGGCAATCGCAGAGCTAAACTAGGGCATTCACAAATCTAAGTCGGGGCATTCACAGGTGTTCATGCCCATATTTTTATCCCCAAGTGATTTAAGAGGTTATTCCCCAATGTGGGTAGACTTAGGGCATGTATTCGAAGAGATCCACAAAATGTTCAGTATCCGTTCCTTGACATATTCAGCCCTATCATCCTCTCAGCAGTTTAGGGTGTAGGTAAGTCATGCCAGATTATCTCTTCCCCAACAATATAATTCAGAATTCAGCAGCATACCTGAAAGCTCGCTTCGTCAGCAATTCAATCTTCAGCAGAGTCACCAATAATATTCGGTATCACGAGCTTCCCAGTGCAAATTCTTAGTATCCCCAGTGATCCTTGGTACCATATGTTTCCAGCGCTGATATGTATTAACATCCACGATGATGAGCAACAGTTCCCAATGATCCTTCACTTATCCCCATGAAGTTCATTTCTATCCATTACATATAGTTATCACTGCATAATATTGCATCTTTAAAAGCGCGTAGCCGATCCATCAGAATGAATATTTGCGACAGAAGAAATTTAAACACGCATACAGAGCATAAGCCAGATCGAGTACCTTACACGAAAGACATGAATCATTCATAGACATCAATACATCCCCACAAGAGGGTATCACTCTCAAACCCTGAGGTGACGTCATTCGTTACATTATGATACCCAGCTAACGATACCAGTACCTTATACTCCCAAACACTCGTTTATGTTAGCTTTCCAAACATTCATCTATGTCAAACTTCATCGTTTTAATCACTCATTTGTGTTATCCTATCCTTGATATTCGTCTGTATCTTCTTTCGATACTCATCCATATTGATTTAAACACTCATCCATGTAATCATCTTCTTTGATACTCGTTTGTATCTTCTTTCGATACTCGTTCGTATTGATTCAAACACACGTCCGTGTTTAAACTTTCTTTGACACTTGTTCGTATCTTCTTTCGATGCTCGTCCGTATTGATTCAAACACTCGTCTGTGTAATCATTTCTTGATATTCGTCCGTATCTTTATTCGATACTCGTCCGCATCGATGCAAAGACTCGTCCATGTAATCATTTCCTTGATACTCATCTGTATCTTCTTTTGATACTCGTCCATATTGATTCAAACACTCGTTCGCGTAATCATTTCCTTGATACTCATCTATATCTTCTTTTGATACTCATTCGTATTGATTCAAACACTTGTCTGTGTTAAACCTTTCTTGGATACTCATTCGTATTTTCTTTGGATACTCGTCTGTATCTTCTTTCGATACTCATCTGTATTAATGTGAACCGTCATCCGTGTAATCATTTATTTGATACTCTTTTGTATCTTCTTTTGATACTTGTCCGTATTGATTTAAACACTCGTCCATGTAATCATTTTCTTGATACTCATCTGTATCTTCTTTTGATACTCGTCCATATTGATGCAAACACTCGTCCTTGTAATCATTTCCTTGGTACTCGTATGTATCTTCTTTCAATACTCGTTCATATTGATTTAATCACTCATCTGTGTTTAACCTTTCCTTGATACTCGTCTGTATCTTCTTTCGATACTCGTCCGTATTGATTTAAACACTCGTCAGTGTAATCATTTTCTTGATACTCGTCCGTATGTTCTTTCGATACATGTCCGTATTGATGCAAACACTCGTCCGTATAATCATTTTCTTAATACTCGTTTGTATCTTCATTTGATAATCCTCCGAAATGATGCAAACACTTGTCCGTGTAATAATTTCCTTGACACTCGTATGTATCTTCTTTCGATACTCGTCTGTATTAATTCAAATACTCGTCTGTGTGATCCTTTCCTTGATACTCGTTTGTATCTCCTTTCGATACTCGTCTGTATTGATTCAAACACTCGTCCGTGTAATCTTTTCCTTGATACTCATTTGTATCTTCTTTTGATGCTCGTTCGTATTGATACAAACACTCGTCCGTGTAATCATTTCCTTAATACTCGTTTGTATCTTGCTACGATACTCGTCTGTATTGGCATAAATACATGTCTATGTTAATCTTTCACAGATTCCCAATGAAGTCTTTCCTTCAGCACTCGTCGTGTTATCTTCAGACGCTCGTCGTGTCATTTACCTTCGCTCATCGTGTCAGTTTCCAAACACCCATCGTGTTATCTTCACACGCTCGGTGTGTCATTTAACTTCGCTCATCGTTTCGATTTCCAAACACCCGTCATGTTATCTTCAAACGTGCGTCATTTCATATTCCAACACTCGTTGTGTCGGTTTCTAAACACCCGTCTTTTTATCTTCAAACACTGGTTGTGTCATATCTAAACACTTGTCGTGTCATCTTCCAACACTTGTCACGTTGGCTTCTAAGCACTCGTCGTGTCAATTTCCAAATATTCATCTGTATCAGTTTTCCAAACACTCGTTCGTGTCAGCTTTTCCAAACACTCGACAATGTCAATTTTCCTCCCGAATTCCCAGCAAAATCAATAGCTTGTCATACGATTCCAGTTCTCATATGGTAGTTAGTTCTCGTCTGACAATTAATTCAAATTTCAGTTCTCGTCTGGTAGTCTGTTCTCGTCTAATAATTAATTCAAATCCCATCTCTCGTCTGATAGTCAGTTCTCGTCTGACAATCAATTCTAAGTCCAATTCTCACCCTGGACAATAATTTCAAAGGTCAACTCTCGTCTAGTAGTCATTCCTTATATGTCGTTCCTCTCCTCCTTTTTCGGTTAAGTATCTGTTTAGAATACGATGCTATCAGAATTCTAGCTATTGACCTTTTTCCGGGATCATGGATCGTCCTTAAATACTACCCCCTTTGACGTCTTGCCTCGGGTTGTGGGTTGTCTTGATACCTCCCCTCTTGATGTCCTTCTATGGATCACGAATTGTCCTGATACCCCACCATATTGTCATCACATTTCAGGTTGTGGATTGTCCTGATGCCTCCCCTCTTGATGTCCTTCTATGTGTCGTGGATTGTCCAGATATCCCACCATATTGTCATCTTGTTACAGGTTGCAATTTATCCTGATACCTTCCCTCTTGATGTCCTTTCTCAGGTCATGGATTGTCCTGATGTCCTACCCTATCATCCTTTCGAGTTGTGGATTACCCTGATATCCTATCCTTCTACCTCTTTCACCATAGCAACCGTTCCTCTCTGAGAACTTCGTATTGGCACCATTTCTCCGATATAGATTATCACTATTCAACCACGCTTTCGCATCACAAACCTTTTTCCAGTAACTATCTAAAGTATAAATATTTTCAAGATTAAACGAAAAATTTCAAAAATAAAACGTCTAGAAAATAACTTTATTTTTAGAATAATCAAGTGCATAAAATATGTTTCTCCCTTTTTAACTTAAAATAATTTATTGATGAAATTCTATTAATCATTATAAATAGCTCTAAGAGGTATTTCTTATCCATATTGCAGAAGAAGAAAATATGGCAATTAGCATCAATCATGTGCATTTTTTCATTGCGTTGTTATGCATTACATCTGTTGTAACACAAGGTATCATATTTAGTTTTTAAAAAGTTTCAATTTCTAATGTAATTGACAACAATAGAGAAGAGTTTTATGAAAACTGTGTTTTGAGTTTTTGAACTAACCGATTTAAGAAGTAAAAGTAGTTGAAGGTAGAAAGCTTAATTTTTGTCGATCTCTTACATTTCTAACACCACCTTATTTATTACAGGAGAAGCAGCTGCTCCATGGATTTATTGTATTGGCCAAGGTCCATGTCCAAATAAAGATCAAGATTGTAATAATTATTGTTTAACAAATAAGTTCCAAAAGGTGGAAAGTGTATTGCAAAACAATGTCGTTGTGATGGATAATTGTATTGTCTTCTTAAAAAAACATGTATATGAGGTCTTTAATATATCATATACATTAAAATAAATTCATTTAGTTCTATTTTAACTATTTTTGTTATATTTTTTTGCTAAATCATTTCCTATATTTTCACGGTATCATTTTCTTTGTTTTATATAATTTCTTTAAATCAGTCAAACAAAAATATTATTAACAAAACTCTATAGATGTCTTAAGCTCACAGAGAATAATAATATCTCCAAACATACTTTTGAACAAATATAAACACACTTAAGAGAAAATTAGGGATAAAATATTAAAAGAAAAATATATACGAAAGCCACCAAATAACACCGTTGATGTTGGTTAGAATTAAACAAACTATTCACATTCACGACCATCAAACCACTCTAAAAACCTTTACATCAATTCCTCCAATATACAAAAGAAGCAAATAAGAAGGAGGAGTACATTAGAGATAGTAATCGTACACATATTTACATATAATGGGTAGAGAAAAAACCCAAATAAGCGGGTATGAGTGAGGGGACGAGTACCTTAGTACCTACCCCACCTCATATACGTACAATATATATTTGTATATTTTAATTTATTTTCTCATATAAAAAAATATATGTCTATATCTTTAAAAAATTACAACTTATTAAACTACTATAAATTTTTATATAATTGTTCCTTTATTTTACAATTCAATAGTAAAATCTTTGACTTTTGGTTAATTTTGTTAAAAAAACGAAAATGATATGATATTATTCAATTGATAGATTTATTTTTACTAAAATTGTGGGTAACGGGTACAGGTAAAGGTAATTAGGTACCCACATGGAACGGGTATGGGTATGAAGATTGATGCCCACGCGGGTATGGGCTCGGGTCCGAATATTTTTTCAAATTACGGGTATGGAGACGAGTACTATAACACCTTACTCATACCCTACCTATTTCCATCCCTACTCTCATGACGCCACTTGGCCACTCTATGAACCCTTATTCGCTTAAGCATAATAAATATTCATGCTCACGTGCCAAAAGAGTGGGGGAATTTTAAAATGAGTCTGAACCAACTTTTAAGAAGGACACACAATCATACTAACCCCGTGATTGATAGTCGAGATTTTCTTACAAAATATAATAATTTTAAGAACACTCTAGATGTTCCAAATCACTGCATGTCAGATCAAAAGCATGCCTCTCCAAAGAACCTTACTCCAAACAAAACCATCAATACTCCCAAACATACTAGAAACCGAATTTGGAATAACCACCACTCTACGCACCCATTTAAAAACTCTTTACCAAAAAGGAGACACATACCCAGACGAGAAATAAAAATGATCATATTAGTCAACAAGGACAAAACAAATGGCACATCCCACCCTATAAGGATATGATAAGATCCTACATATAAGAAGATTATTGTTGGACAGAATAGTGCCTTGCTGTAATACCCCAAATTTGTCCTACCCTGTCACTTTTATCTGAATTATGTATTTTGCGCTTCTCATTTCATCTGCATACTCTCCATTAGGTCATTTAACACATCATGCATCATTAATCAGTAAATTTAGCATGGGATCAAGGGTATTGAAGAGTTAGGATTTCTCTGTACTTTTAAGCTCTCATCTTCATTCAGGTGGAAACAAATGGTTTCTTCAACAATCAATGGTTTAATGATAGGGTTGTGTGTTCATGGCCATTGTGGACTTCTGTTTTCATTAAATATTCATCCTAAGAAAAGTGTATTAGGGTTTTCATTTGTGCTGCTTAGTGCTTCATCAAGATTGAGCCTCTTTCCTTCGACGTTTCTAAAGCTTAGTTTTCATCTAAGGGTTTCCTAGAGAAGTGAATCATGTTGCATCCTCTTATGATTGATTAAGATTGATGTCAAGAGGCTTGCTATTAACAAGATATAATTCATTTATTCATTAAGCTAAGGTTTTCGGCATATTCTCTAATCAGTCGAGGATCGAATTGTAAGGGATGGTGGCATCACATTCTATGATTCTATCTTTCACTAATTCAATGCAATATTTTTGGGTTAAAAGGCAAGACTTATGGTTTGTGCGAAGAGTGGGTTCAATTGTCTTTTGATACAATAAAGTCAAGGAGTTGTGTGTATAAAGTACAAGTCAACACGAACTTAATAATTGAGTTAGAGATTTCATTTAAAATGGGATGTGTTGAAAGAGGCTCTATGAATTCAAGTTGTCAAGAACGGATCAAAGTAGGAACAATGTTTACATGACTTTCATACAAAAGAAGAGATGGATTCATTTATGCATCACTTAATCAATTAAGTTTTGTGTATGGTTCCAAGATATGTTTGACTTGGAATGACAAATTGAATCATGAAATTCACTGGTAAAATTCAGGTTATTCACTTATTCGACGATTGTGTTCATCAAAGTTCATCAAGATCCAAAGATTCATGAACAATTTTTACAATATCAAAACATCAAGCAAGATTCATCAAAGTTATATCCAACTTAAGACATTCATGATTGTTCAAAGTCACAACCGTGCAATTTACAAGCCATGTTAATGTTATACATTGGAGCATTACAAGAAAAGTTACAAGAAGAATTACATGAGTTTTGTTCTATTGCTCAAGTGTATCTTCACCAAAGCTTGAGGCATTTACACTAACAATTCTCTATACCAAGTCTTTGAGTTGCTGGAACGGAACTCAAATCATACATATGGCTGCCCGACCTTCATTCAAATCTCATAACCTCATATTGCCAAAGCCTTACGTACATCACAAAATTGGTTTTGAAATGGACCGCAAAACGGATTCCACAGAACCAAATCAGGTATCGTGCCTGCACTGCAATAGAAAATCTAGTTCAGAAAACCACCCTGTTCAGAATAAAATCAGGAAAACTGAAAAAACTGTATCTGGAGTAGTTAGAAAATAAAACATCAATAGGAAAATCAGGGAAATACTAGACAGAACTAACAGAAGCAGTTCACTTAACTAACAACTGAACCTGTAGAATAAATTCCAACTGATTTTTCCAGCCCAACCAATAACTGAAAAAATAGAATTGTAACTAACATCTAACCGATTTCCAATGGAATATCTCAAGCCAACTCATTTCCTAACAGAATTTCATAACCTCCTAACTGTTTCTAATAGAATTTCAACAACCCTCTAATCCGCACCATTCAATCTTATAACAGAGCTAACAACCATAACAGAATTTCCAGGCCCATAACTAACTCCTCAATCTCTAACAAATTTATCCTATAACCAACTTCTCAAACTCAACCAACTATATAATCAAGTTTTCATTCAGAAATCAGGGGACAATTCATTTTTTACACAAAACACAGAAAAATCAGTTAGGAAACTCACCAGAAATCGATTCTTCTTCAATTCACGGAAGAATCACCACCGAACAATCTCTGAAAATCTCTCTACACTTTCTCATTTCTATGCTTCCTCCTTCCATCATCTTCATCAATTCTTCAATTGAAATTATCTATATAGCCTTGCTTCCTCATCTTCATCGACTTCAGCATCGCATCTTCAATGTAAAATTCTCTCTGCAATCTTAATATCAGAGTCTCTCTTTTCCTTAAGAACTGCTCTCTGCTTCAACATTCACAAACCTGCAAAAACCTCATTGCATAGACACCTTCAGCATCATCATCTTCAATAATTTCCCTGTAACCACAAGCGATTCAACATCATCAATGCACAACATTGTTGAGTCCTCGCATCAACACACTAATATCATTATCAACACATCAACACAACTCATAAAAGTGCATATAAAGACGCGGAAGAAATAGAGAAATCAAGAATAAGGAGAGTTAAAGGGACGAGCTCACTTGAGGATCTTTCATTGACGTAACCGAGAATTTCGCGCCGTCACCAGAGATAGTTCTTTGTCTTTACTCTCTTCGTTACTATGCCGTAGATTAACGTCTCAAGAACCATTCCCCTAAAGTTTTTCAATAAATCGATCATCACCTTCATTTAATTTGGTTTTCATATTTTAAGGGTTTTCTTGTGTTGAAGAAATTAAGAGTGTTTGATAAGGAATTGAAGTAAATCCAAGGTGGATTTAGAGAATTCGGGATGATACGAGTTAGGTTGCGGTGTTATCTGATGGTCATGGCATTGAAAGCGACGACGCCATGAGGATTTTTGACCGGAGAATGAAGGATGAAGAATGAGGAGTACAGAGCGATGGGGAATCATAGATGGCGGCACCGTGAAAGTTGAGAGGAAGTCGTTGTTTGCGGCGTTGATATTTTGAGAGGAGGAGTCTATGAGGAAGCTTGATAGATAACATTCAACCCTGATTTTCGTTACAATCCTCGTTTCTCAATTATTTTGTTTTTGTAGTTTAATTTTTTTTATATTAATATGCTGAATAAAAAATCTTGAGTGGTATTGTAGATTACAAGTGGACCGAATCCCACAATCCTTTCGGCCATACACTATTTTTTTGGTAAGCTGAAGCCATGTGAAACAAAAATAGCTTCATGGACTTTTACCAGCGGGCCTACACCTATTTTGTGGATCAAGCAGCTTATTGAATGCACATTAGCTGCAAATTACACCCCTCGGTCTCAATTTCATTTTATAACTAATTGTTCGGATTGATTTTTTTTTGGTGATATTGTCAAATAAAAGAGATCTTGTTTAAAGTTTCAAGGAGTTTCGAAGCAAACTAAGTGCACAACCCTTATCAAAAAATTTAAGGAAGCTTTTTGTAAAGTTTTATTATTACTTTTGCACGCGTCGAAGAGGCAATAGACTTTCTACGTTAGCTTACTTGAAGTTTTCTGGGTTTCTCTACTTTGCTTGTGTGGCTTTGAAGAGGCAACTGACTTACTCCGTCGGGTATCATCATGACTTCATTCTTCATTTCCATATTTTAATGCTTTCTAGAGATCATGAGAAGTAGGAACTTTACCGATTTCCTTTCCATGAGAAGTAGGATAAAGATGTAAAACAGGGGTCTCCGTTGCTGATCAATGTCAGGAACCCATCTGCTTTGCTTAAAGACCCATTTAGGGCAATTCCGCATTATTTGCCACTATGTACTACTTGTGTGTGGTTTTTTTAAAACCCTACCTTTGTGTAAGTATTTTGCAGGTGTGTTTACATTTTTTCTCGCATATGTTACATATGATAAGTCCTTAAAAGGAGGCGAACGAAAAGGATTAACAATCAACCCCCGCAATTTTGTCTGTGTTATCCTTAGCTCATGATGCACCACGATGCTTCAGATTTGTGCCTACTCTCGTTATCTAGTCGTCAAGTGGAAAAGGGTTTTGCAATCGATCCCCACACTTTTTCAGGAGTTCGTATTGGTCGATGCTGACACTATGTGATTATTCATATTGGCTTCTGTCGCCTACCTCGATCTTCTATATCTTGGGTGTTCAGTCGCTTTGGACATCACATTTTTGTTTTTCATCTCACTCTTTCTTGTTTGCTTCGGGTGATCCTCTCCCCTTAGCTAAAGCATTTCTCTTCTTTTATATTTCACTCCCGCTTGTTGTCTCGTGTGATACGCTCCCCTTGAATAAAGAATTTAACTTCTTTTCTTTACCATTTTATGTGTGTGCTCTTTTGAGCTTGTTTTCACACTTGCTTTCTATATCATGTTCCCTTAGGACGTGCTTGTTCCTTTCGGATACAAATTAGACCATAGGTTGCAAACCATGCATGCTAATATAAGGTAGATATTTCCCTTTCATCCTTGACGTAGGGCCATCATTGTATGATAACATTAGGATTAGAAATAGGCTTGTTTTCCATACACTCTTTTCCCCCCTTTTTGCATATGCTTAAAACAAAACTTTATTTTTCTTATAAAAGTATAAAACATGCTAATCACACTTAAACCCTTTTTCAAGGTAACAAAACATAAACCAATCAAATGTGGCATCTTGCCTTGAGGGAGTAACTCAGAACCATTTTCAGGTAAGGACATGTTAATTTACTTTTGTGCCAACGCGAGAGTCTCTAAAGGTAGAGTTACGGCAGAATGCAAAATTAACAATGTTCATAAAAAATAAAAAATAAACAAAAACATGTGAGCCGAACTACGGTAATTCTGATTCCTCAAAAAGGATACGTAGGCATTGGGTTAGGGCCCAAGCGAGCATAACTTTATTTTCCCTACATTGTTTTCTCATTTATTTTGCATGCATTCTTCCTTAGTAGTACAGTAAACATAGATTAGACTCACCCATAAGATAGATAACAAGGGTGGATAACGTAGAGTATTGCGGATCATGGGGTGCTAATACCTTCCTCTCACGTAACAGACTCTCTTACCCCATCTCTCGGTCGCAAGACCGTGACTTCTCCCTTCTCAGATTTTCTCTATGTTTACCTTTACCTTCATGTGGGATAAAATATGTTCGATGGAGACTTCATTGTTTGATGATTTTAAACCGGTTATTTCAGCTGCAGACTTCACCGGGGACAGGTCGACCAATTGTTGGTCCACCCCGAATTCACTCCTAGCTCTTGTTTTCTTTTCTTTGGGTGTTTACTTTTATGCTTTCAGTTTATTCATTCATACATGATTACCTGAGCATACATATACATTTCATTTTATTTCTTTCCATATTGGTTATCTACTGTGCTGGCTTCTGGTTTTCCATGTCGGTGGGTGTTACTATGAGGTAAAAGGCCCAGTACCCAGGTATGAGTGCACTAGGACACTAGGAATAGAGTGGAACACGACAGATAGGGGATGTAGATTACCCTAGGCAGTTGTGTCGCCCACGCTCATATGTCGTTTTAATGAGGTACTATCATTATCACGTAGGTGTATGATGATAGTATTTTCAAGGAAACCTGTGATTTTGAGTTACCATTGGCATACCCTGACCTAGTCTTTACCCGTGAGTGGGGACGGGATAATCTTTACAGGTATCGCTGGTGACTTATTCTGTTGGTGACTATGTTTAGATGGTGACTATTTGTTCGAATTGTGACCGTTTTGATCTGTTGGTGACTATGAGGTTCTCAGATTTATTTTCTGAGTTTCTAATCTGATGTTCATGAGGTTATTTTGGGTTATGTTTCGGACCCTTGATCTTGAGATATGTGGCATGTTCAGAAACAGTGTAGTGGTTATCCAAATTTTGTGGAGCCTTGATCCCATGATTGTTGCATACCATAACATCATTAGCCATTATGTATATACATCCCATTTATTTGGAATTCCAAAGACAAGTCTCCTCCAATTTAGGTTTCCAAGAGAAATACTGCAAAAGGGATATTTATGAACTGACTAGTCTTTGAATTCTATGGAAATGAAGCATGAAACTTGCACTCATAATAACATGCATTTCATTGTTCGTATCATAAGCTTATTGGGGACCTTATTTTCATTTGAGTTCAGAATCAACGACAATAATTTCTCTACATTCGTACTGCACTCGCACTAATCAACAAAGACTTATGGATCTCTTTGAACAGAATCAGAATTCTCTCTGTCCGGACATGTATACTATGGGTGCCAGAATGCATCAACTTCTTGAGACTCTCCAAGTTGTTGTTCAGGGACAGGAAGAGCTTCTTCAGAATGTAACTAAGATTACAAAAGTCTCTCCTGCTACTATTGTGATTACTCCTGAAACTCAGAAGAAGTTGGTTGACGACCATTACGATGTCATTGATCTTGATGATTCCCAAGGTTATATCACTACTGACCTTGCTGAAACTACTAAGATGTATCATGCTCTCGAGAAGCGTCTCAAAGCTATGAAAGTTTCTAAGAGATCTAAATTCAATTTCGTTGCAATGTGTCTTGTTCCTGGGATTGTTATTCCTCTGAAGTTTAAGGTTCCCGACTTTGATAAATACTCAGGCACCACTTTCCCAGAGACTCATCTCCGTTCTTATTTCCGCAAGATGGCCGCTCATGTTGAGAATGAACCGTTACTCATGCACTTCTTTCAAGACTGTCTTACAAAGGAACCATTGGAATGGTATATGCGGTTAGAGAGGTCTCATGTTAGTATTTGGGGAGAGCTCGCTGATTATTTCTTGAAATATTATCACTACAACATTGTTATGGTTCCTAGTCGTGCCCAACTTCCGAACATGTCGCAGAAGTCTGAAGAATCCTTCAAAGAGTACGCCTAGAGGTGGCAAGGATTAGATTCAAAGGGTTCAACCTCCCCTCTTGGATCGTGAGTTGACTTATTTGTTCTTGGGCACTCTGCAAGGTCCTTCCTTACCTTCTGCCTATTATTGGGGAATATGTCCAGACTTGTATTAAGGCTGGTAGGATCCAGGGTACCCCTAGCACTAACAATAACAACATTGGCGAGAGCAAGAAACCTTATTATGGCTTTGTCAAGAATGAAGAAGGTGAAACTAGTGTTGCTATTATTGATAAGGATTCTTAACCCTGGGTAGCTTAACAGTAATATTTCTTGCCACAACAGCAGTATGCTCCACAGTAGCAAAATCATTAGAATCAGAATCAGCGCAAACCTCGAAATAATTTGGAAAGAAGGAATGCTCCTTTG
This sequence comes from Vicia faba, assembly GCA_948472305.1. NCBI lineage: Eukaryota > Viridiplantae > Streptophyta > Magnoliopsida > Fabales > Fabaceae > Vicia > Vicia faba. The sequence continues at coordinate 268,671 of CATIWC010000627.1, read as the reverse complement.
GATCCAATTCCTATGACATACAGTCAAATTCTTCCATGACTGATTCAAAACTCCTCGGTAGTTCCCAAATTTCTAAAGCCTCCACCACAGCCATTTCCACTTGGATATAATCCCAACGTAAAATATGGGTACCACGCCAGGTCAACAGGACACTCGAATGAGGATTACAATGCTTACAAAGCTAAAGTACAATAGTTGATCGATAATAAACACTTAGCCTTTCAAGGAGGAAACATGTTGGTAACTAGAAACCGCTTGAATAGATGTCAAGACTACAAAAAGAATCCCCTCAAATAAGTCAAGCCTGAAGAAGCCTCCTCAACATGGAAATTTCTGGTTTCATTTGTATTCTTGTTTGTAATCTTTCTTGTTTTGTTCAATACTTTCTTGTATGCAAAACTGTTTGTCTTTTAATATTAAAACACAATGCATTGAATTTGATTGTCTTGAATTAATCCATTTTTATCACTCTTATTTGTTTTACTATGCTTTTAGTACTCAACTCTTGTTAATAAAGCAAAACCTATGAAGGGAGAATGATGAGAAATATACCGAGAATCTAAAACGGTATGCTTTTGAATAAAACTGCTGACGATGTACATGCATTGTTTCAATTCTTAAACACCAGAGATATAAGGGAGATAGACCCCCGTTAACCCCTCTGAGCCTTCGAAGTAGGAGTTTCTTTTCTCTTCAGAAAAACCCTCATTTTAACCTTGGGGCGGGTAGTGTTCAGTTAATCTGATCGAGCATTCAGAACTCATCGAGAGTGTGATCTAAGGATACAACAATTGTTATCTATCAAAAGGTTGAGGAAGTAAAAACCACAATGGTTAACTTTCACTTATCAGGAGTGTGTGTCAATTAACGATATCCCAGTGGGTATCTCTCGCACATTTCTTGCACATCAAGAAGTAGAGATCAAATTGAAGATGTGAAAAACACAAGAAGGGGGGGTTGAATTGAAAAACTTGGATTAAAAAGCTTAAGGACACAGAATTTTTATCCTGGTTCGTTTGATCTCAAACTACTCCAGTCCATCCGTCAAGGTGATTTCGCCTCTCTCCAACGAGGTCTTAATCCACTAATCTCAAAAGATTACAGCAAGCTACTTTAACAACTGTTAAAGTCTTCTTGAGTACAACCATAATCCGGTTAATCTCAAGGAACCTCTTTTTACAAATAAAATTGAACAAGGTGTGTTAATGTTTTCTAACCAAACAGTTTATCACAACTGTGATAAACTACACAGATTAAGCTTAGAATAAAATAAATTTGCTAGAGCTTGGATATGCATGGTTTGGAAAGCTTGGAAAATTGTTGTGAGTGTACGTGCATGCTTCTTTGCAAGCAGACTTGTTTATATAGATAGTGCATAGACGTTGTCCATAAAGCAAGATTAATGCTAATAACTCACTTTCCTTTTGTAGAAGATCTTATCTGAAGGAAGCTGTTGGCATTTAATTCTGTCTTGAATAATCAGTAACACTTCAGAGTCTTCTTTGCTTTAACTACTGATGACGCTTCAGAGTGTTGATGACTTGGTTGATATGTCTTTGATCAGAGTCAGAGTTTACTTGTTTAGGCGCAAATTCTGGTCATCAAACTTCAGTGTGTGATCTGGTAGCTTCAGCGTGTAGCACATATTGTTGATCTTCTGATGTTGATTCCATCAGAACTTCTGCATATACAAAGCATAATTTTAAGTAGCATATTTTATTATTTTGTATTTATTTTTCTCAGTATTTATTATTATCAAAACTCTAATCAAGGGTTGTAGAATCAAACTATGTTCTAACAATCTCCCCCTTTTTGATGGTGATAAAAACCAGATTTTTTCAATTAAGAGTAAAGAATAAAAAGTATAGAATTAAGATGGAAAACTCCCCCTGAGTTGATTACTTCCCTTAAGTTCTTTGAGTTCTTGAGCATCAGAGATTAATTGCGTCTTTCATCAGAGTTTTGTACCTGTTCAAGCTTCTCAGAAGAGAGAAGTTAAGTAGTTCAGAATGTTTGAGACTTCTGTCTCAGTAATACGTTATTGAAAATATCTTATTCTTTCTCCCTCTTTTTGTCAGGTATCAAAAAGGCTATATAATCAGAGCTTAAAAGGATTTATATTAAACATAAGAAGCAATGATAAGAAGTTCATAAAACAGATAAACAAAATGATAAGAAGTTCAGAAAACACAAACTTACAAACAAACAGATTTTAAACAAGAGAAAATCTAAGAGGGAGGGGGAAGACGTGTGAACAGTGCTTCCAGCAAGCCCTTGATCTGGGTGTTGGTTTCCTCTTGCTTGCTAAAAATACTCTTGATTTCCTTGTTGGTATCATCCTGTTTGTCCAACCTTTCCTGAATAACAACATTTGCTCTCACCAATTCTTCCAGAGTTTGCCTTTCAAAGGAGGGAGCTGGAGAATATTCAGTAACTGGATGCTTCTCAGAGCATTCTGCAACTTGATCATTTGAACCAATTCTTCTGCTGAAATCATCTCATCTGAAGTAGCAGTCAGAGTGAGACCTTCTGACTCTGGTTGAACTTTGTCTGAGGGACGATGTTCTGACCAGGGAGCATTATCCAGAGGGAGAATCTCTTCCTTGAGCAGTTGGCTCAGAACTTGGTCTTCAAACACCTTTAGCATATCACTGAAATTCTATTGAACTTATGCGTAGCTCTGTTCTTGCAACTTGTGTGTTTCAGAACTTATCCATTTTCTGAAACTTGTCTAAAGATAATCTGAAGCAGCATGATTAGTCATCTTCAGACTAGCTTGCTTCAAGGAGGTTATTCATTTCTGCATCTCTGTTTCAAATATCAATAAACTAGTACCAACATCTGATGTGGTTTCAGATGGTGTTGGTTTTGGAATAGAAGTTTTGGTTTTGTTGGATATAGCAGCTAAACGTTCAAAGATGGTTGGATCAATGACAACTCTTACGTTGTCAGAAGTATTGCTCTTTGGTGAGGGAGTGGGAGAGTCTGGTATCACAATTGGACTAGTTGGAGAATTTGGTGGAGTTGATTCCAAAGAAGAAGGAATTTGGGGAATTTCAAGAATGGTAAGGGGCAAGCGGATGGCCAGAGGTTCAGTGATTCCTGGAATAAGGATTGCATCTGAATCTGAAGTAGGTTCTTCAGATTGGCTGGTTTGAACAATGATAGGTTCTGGTTCACGGGTTTCGGATGTTTGGTTCTCAGAAGTTTGATGCTCAGCGGTTTGAACTTCTGGTTGTGATTGATAAGGTTGTGGAGATGGTGGATTAGGAATGTCTGGTTGTGGAGATTGAGGTAGAGGTATTTTTGGTTGTGGAGAGAGAGGAATATCTGGTTGTGGAATATCTGGTTGTGGAGCTTCTGTAGTGGTTTCGGAGTTTGGATTATTTGGGATTAAAGGATTTGGATTTTCTGGTGTGGGAGCAGGAATATCTTGGTCAAATAAGTCAATGTCTGACAGAACTTTTGCAAGTTCTGGTTGAGTTGAGTTAGCATTTGGATTGATTGGAAGGGAGTGAGTTTCTCTAAGAGTTAAAGTTTCCGAGGGATCAAACCCTATGTCAAAATCATCCAAAGTTTGAGGGGTAGGAATTTCTGATTGGGTAGGAATAGGTTCAGATGTTGATATAGAAACTGATTCTAAAACAGTGACAGAAGAAGGATTACCTTTCTTTTTAGCAGCTTTTGGAGTCCGCTGGGATGATCCTTATGCTGCTGCCTTCCTTTTCTTGTTCTTCTTCATCACAACTTCTGGAGCCGCCTGTTGTAACTCCTGGATGTTTAACCCTGGTGCAGTACCATCTGCTTTGCATGCATCCAAGTATCTGACTATAATCTCAGGCTTGGAATCAATTTATGAGAACATGGGAAAATCCTCCAGAGGGATTCTTCTAGAAGTAATGGTTGCAAAGGACATAACATTGGGTTCCTTTCTAATGTTCTCAATAATTTTCATCTTCTTCAGGTTCTTCGCATTCAAAGGTTTTCCAGCAGTTGCCTCTAGAGAGCTGATTTCTTGTGCTTCTGTTAGATGCTCTATCATCCTATTCTCTGTCAGAATATCTGATATGAGTCTTACAAGGGGTATCCAGTCCCTCTTGGTGCGCTCCTCTTCTCTAGTCTCCTTGACACTGGTCCTCAAATGATTGAATAGCAAGTGAGCCAGATTTACCTTAGTCTTCTGGGAGATAAAGTAGATCAGAAACTGCTGATCAATGTTTATGTAGTCAGGAGAGCTGGTTGGCTTCCTGTGATTGATGCATCCCAGAATTATCTTAGCCCATATTCTGTGATGGTCCTTCAGATCCCTTATCTTGCTGGAGGGAAGACCCAGAGTGAAAATTTCCCTTGCTATTGAAGCAACAACAGCGCATCTTTCAGCCATGTCTATACACCTTACGCCACCACCACTGTAACCTATCAGTCTTGCAATTAGGTCTTCAGTAATTACTATCTTCTTCCTCATTACATACGAAGTGACTTGATGGTTGGAGGATGAAGCGTGAATCCATAATTATTTCACAAGGATTGGAAACGTTGGACCTAGAAGACGGTCAAAATACATATTCCACCCTTGAGCATATACCTCTTCCAAAAGATTGAATCCAATTTCTTGAAGACTTTCAAAATCCACAATCAGTTCTGAAAGCACTTCAAGGTTGTCAATGGGCATGAGAAGAGTTCTGAATGGTTCTTCATATTGTTCCATGGATTATGTTCCCTGAGCACTGGTATTTGGAATGCTTGAGGAAGCCATGTTCACACAGAAATTTTGAGAAGAAAATGAAAGGATTTTGAAAGATGAACAGAAAACAATTAGATTATAGAGAAAGTGAAAGTGAAAGAGTGTAAAGAGTGAAAAGTTACGTTTAAATAGATTTTGAAAACATAAGCTGCAAGAGAGAGAAATAATTTATAATGATTATAAGCATTAATGACATCTGATTTTAGGGGATTCAGAAAGATATTGGAACGGTTACCCATGACATGTGTCTCAATGCACCCAATCAGCGCTTTTGACCTTTCAGAAAAGTGAACGCGTGTTCAGCCTCAGAAGGTGGCTGATGAATGGATGACAACTGTTTGTTTGCGTGAACAACACACTTCTATCCTTGAAATGAAACGTTCAGATCTTCCTGGATAGATTCTGATACAATCTGTACTTCTAAAATTCTGAAGACAGTTTGATCAGTAGTTCACAAAAATAATAATCAATGTTATGAAGGTTAAGATATGCAAATAAAGCAGTTTATTCTGGGCAGAGCTTCATGTTGAGATGGTTCAGAATGAAGTTAAACCTATCTTTAGAAAGAGGTTTTGTAAAGACATCAGCCCATTGATGGTCTGTGTCAATGAATTTTAAATTAAGAATCCCTTTCTGAATATAGTCCCTAATAAAATGATGTTTTATTTTTATATGCTTAGCCCTAGAATGTAAAATAGGATTTTTACTGAGACAAATAGCAGAAGTATTGTAATAGAGGATAGGGATGTTACTCTCAAATATATTGAAGTCCTCAAGTTGACTCTTCATCCAGAGCATTTGCGTACTGCATCCAGCTGCTGCTATGTATTCAGCTTCTGTTGTTGATATAGATATTATGGATTGTCTTTTGCTGGACCATGAGATCAGATTTTCTCCTAGAAACTGGCAGCTTCCAGAAGTACTTTTACGTTCTACTCTGTCTCCAGCAAAGTCAGCATTACAGTATCCTACTAAGTTGTAGTCACTTGATTTTCCATAAAACAAACCCAGATTAGCAGTACCTTTCAGATACTTGAAAATTCGCTTAACTGCTATTAAGTGAGATTCTCTAGGATCTGATTGGAATCTAGCACAAATGCAAACAATGAATAGAATGCCAGGCCTTGAGGCCGTCAGATAGAGAAGAGAACCAATCATACCTCTGTAGACCTTCTGTTCTACCTTTTTACTTACCTCTTCTTTTTCCAGAATGCACGTGGGATGCATTGGAATCCTTGAGGGCTTACATTCTGATAGATCAAATTTCTTTAGAAGTTCTCTGGCATATTTGCTCTGATGAATGTAAGTTCCTTCTGGAGTTTGATTTATCTGAATGCCCAGAAAGAATTTTAGTTCCCCCATTAGGCTCATCTCAAACTTTGCCTGCATACATTTAGCAAACTCTCTTCCCAGAGAGGATTTAGTGGATCCAAATATGATGTCATCAACATCAATCTGACATACTAAAATGTCATTCTTAACTGTTTTACAGAACAAGGTTGTGTCCACCTTTCCTCTGGTGAATTCCTTTTCTAACAGGAAGTTACTTAGTCTTTCATACCAAGCTCTGGGAGCTTGTTTCAGACCATAGATTGACTTCTTTAGTTTGAAAACATATTCTGGATTTTTGGAACTTTCAAAACCATGGGGGTTGGTGCACATATACCTCTTCTTCTATATAGCCATTTAAGAATTCACTTTTGACATCCATCTGATACAGAGTGATGCCTTTATTAAAAGCAAAGGATATTAAGAGTCTGATAGATTCTAACCTGGCGGCTGGAGCAAGGGTTTCTGTATAGTCTATCCCCTCTTGCTGACTATAACCTTGTGCTACCAGTCGTGCTTTGTTTCTGATGACTTCACCTTGTTTGTTCAGTTTGTTTCTAAATACCCATCTTGTACCAATGACGTTGAATCCTTTTGATTTGGGAACCAGATCCCATACGTCATTTCTGGTGAATTGATTTAGCTCTTCTTGCATTGCCAGAATCCAGTCATTGTCCAGAAGTTCTTCATCAATGGTTGTTGTTTCAATCAGAGAAACCAGTCCCATGAGGGATTCCTCAGAGTTTCTGAAAGTGGAACTTGTTCTGATTGGATCTTCCTTCCTTCCCAAAATTGTATCTTCTGGATGATCAATGTTGCTTCTGGGTGGTCTTTTCTGGAGTTGATCAGCAGAAGGTGCTGGATTTCTTGTAGTGACTCTTTATGATGTTGAGGGAGTGACTCTGTTGAGAGCCTCTGATGAGTTGTCTTCAGTACCTGTGAGTTCAACTTCCATACCTGCAAGGAGTTCATTCTGCTTTGACTTTTGAGAGTCAAGCTTATCATCAAACCTAACACTGATTGACTCTTCAACAATCTGTGTTTCTGTATTGTATACTATGTACCCTCTTGAGCGTTCAGAGTATCCTAACATAACACACTTTTGTGCTTTAGAGTCAAACTTGTTCAAATAATTTTTTGTATTCAACATAAAACATGTACATCTAAATGGGTGAAAATAAGAAATGTTGGGCTTTCTGTTCTTCCACAATTCATATGGAGTCTTTTCCAGAATAGGTCTTGTGGAGATTCTATTCTGAATGTAACACGCTGTGTTTATTACCTCTGCCCAGAAGATCTTAGCAACGTTAGTTTCGTTGATCATGGTTCTGGCCATTTCTTGCAATGTTCTGTTCTTTCGTTCTACAACTCCATTTTGCTGGGGAGTTCTAGGACAAGAGAAATCATGCAGAATGCCTTTTTCATTAAAGAATAATTCAAAATATTTATTTTCAAATTCTCCACCATGATCACTTCTGACTTTGACGATTCTAAGATCCTTTTCATTCTGAACATGGTTTCAGAAGGTAACAAACACAGAGTGTGACTCGTCCTTGTGTCTTAAGAACTTTACCCATGTCCATCTGCTATAGTCATCTATGATTACTAACCCATACTTCTTGCCACTGACTGGAGCAGTCTTTACTGGTCCAAATAAGTCAATGTGCAGAAGTTCTAATGGCTTAGAGGTGGAAACAACAGTTTTGGATTTGAAAGCAGGTTTTGAAAACTTGCCTTTCTGACATGCTTCACACAGAGCATTTAAATTAAACTTCAAGTTGGGAAGTCCTCTGACCAGATTGAGTTTGTTAATCTGAGATATTCTTCTCATACTAACATATCCCAATCTTATGTGCCAGATCCATTGCTCGTTGTTAACAGACAGAAGACATTTTACATTCTGACTTTTCAGTTCAGAAAGTTTGATTTTATAGATGTTGTTTTTCCTCTTTCCATTAAATAGGATAGTCCCATCTTTCTGACTAACAACTTTTCATGAATTTTGATTGAAGATTATATCATAACCGTTATCACTTAATTGACTTATGGATAACAGGTTATGCATTAATCCATCAACTAATAAAACATTACTTATAGAGGGAATATTTCCATTACCTATTGTTCCAGAGCCAATGATCTTTCCCCTCTGATTTCCTCCAAAACCCACGTGGCCTCCAGGCTTAAGTTCCAGGCTTTGGAACATATGACTTCTTCCCGTCATGTGTCGTGAGCAGCTAGAGTACAGGTACCATGATTGGTGTCTTTGCTTTGTTGCTAAAGATATCTGCAACATGTATGATTTTATCCTTAGGTACCCACATTTTCTTGGGTCCTGATTTGTTTGTTTTACCAAGATTCTGATTGAATTTTGGTTTGACAGAATAATCACTACTCGTATATTTTATGTCATGTGTGTGCCCATATGTAAAGTGTGAATCAAGTGGAGTATGTTTTATAACTAAATCCATGGCATTTTTTGGCATTTCTGCTAACTCCATAGATCATTGAAGCCATTTTGCTTATGTCTATGTTTTTAGCTAGAAACTTATGAAAGCTGTGATCATACTCTTTGATGATCTCATCAGTATTGCTGGGAGTTTCAGGGATTGTTTCCTTTTGAGAGTTTTGCAACTGGTTTTCTAATTTTGAAATTTTTTCTTTTAACTCAGAATTCTCAAATCTGAGACTCTCAGTCTTATCAGAGTCAGAAATAAGATTCCTTTTCAGGTTTCTGAATTTGACTCTGATCTGCTGATATCTTTCCAGAATTTCATTAAGGCTTTCAGCAAGTTCAGCCTTAGTAAAATTTACAGTAAAGTCAGGGAATACCTCTTCAGTGTCTGATTCTGAGTCTGATCCTGAAGCTTCATTGTCTTCTGATACGTTTTCCATGAGAGCTATGTTTGCTCTTTCATCATCTGATTCTGAGTCAGCTTCAGATGTGTCAGAATCATCCCATGTAGCCATGAGACTTTTCTTCTTTTCCTTGATAAACTTCTTCTTGGGCTTCTCCTTCTGAAGCTTTGGGTAGTCACTTTTGTAGTTCCTTTGCTTGTTGCATTCATAGAAGATGACGTATTTGTTGTTTGGCTTTCTGTATCCTGAAGAACCTTCAGACCTTCTGTGTCCAGAGGAGGATTCTGACCTTTTGTATCTGGAGGAAGATTCATTCTGATTTTCTGATCTTCTGTGATTCCTGAACTTCCTTTGCCTCTGCTTCCACATTTGGTTCACCCTTCTGGAGAGGAGAGACAGTTCATCTTCTTCTGATGAGGATCCATCAAAGGTTTCTTTTATAGCCTGCAAAACTTTGGAGTCAAGTTTTTTGTTAGATTTCAAAGCTAATGGCTTACCTTGCTTTTGAGGTTCATCTTCTTCTAGCTCTATCTCGTGACTTCTGAGGGAGCTGACAAGTTCCTCCAGAGAGATTTTGTTGAGATCTTTGGCTAGTTTAAGTGTTGTGACCATTGGCCTCCACTGTTTTGGCAAGCTTCTGGCGATCTTCTTAACGTGGTCAGGAATGGAATACCCTTTGTCAAGGACTTTCAGACCAGCAACAAGAATTTGAAATCTTGAAAACATAGTTTCTATTGATTCACTATCTTCCATCTTGAATGCCTCATACTTCTGAATGAGCGCAAGGGCTTTGGTTTCTTTGACCTGAATGTTGCCTTCATGCGTCATTCTTAGAGAATCAAACATATTCTTAGTCGTTTCTCTGTTTGATATTTTCTCATATTCTGTATATGAGATGGCGCTGAGGAGAATTGTTCTGGCCTTGTGGTGGTTTCTGAAATCACGCTTTTGCTAATCAGACATCATTTTCCTGTCTATCTTCTGACCACTTCCGTCCATTGGATACGTGTATCCATCAGTCACCATGTCCCACAGATCAGCTTCATGGGCCAGAAAGAAACTCTCAATTCTGTCTTTCCAGTAGTAAAAGTTCTCTCCATCAAAGACTGGAGGTTTGCCACTGAATCTGTCCCTGTCTTTATTGTTGTCATTGCTGATGTTCTGGCTTGGTCCCACCATAGTGTTTTTCTGACGCTGGATCTTGTACTGGCAGGATTAAGTGTTTAAGCTCAGAACCAGGCGCTCTGATGCCAATTGAAGATGTGAAAAACACAAGAAGGGGGGCTGAATTGAAAAACTTGGAATAAAAAGCTTAAGGACACAGAATTTTTATCCTGGTTCGTTTGATCTCAAACTACTCCAGTCCACCCGTCAAGGTGATTTCGCCTCTCTCCAACGAGGTCTTAATCCACTAATCTCAAAAAATTACAACAAGCTACTTTAACAACTGTTAAAGTCTTCTTCAGTACAACCATAATCCGGTTAATCTCAAGGAACTTCTTTTTACAAATAAAATTGAACAAGGTGTGTTAATGTTTTCTAACAAAACAGTTTATCACAATTGTGATAAATTACACAGATTAAGCTTAGAATAAAATAAATTTGCTAGAGCTTGGATATGCGTGGTTTGGAAAGCTTGGAAAATTGTTGTGAGCGTACGTGCGTGCTTCTTTGCAAGCAGACTTGTTTATATAGATAGTGCATAGACGTTGTCCATAAAGCAATATTAATGCTAATAACTCACTTTCCTTTTGTAGAAGATCTTGTCTGAAGGAAGCTGTTGGCATTTAATTCTGTCTTGAATAATCAGTAACGCTTCAGAGTCTTCTTTGCTTTAACTACTGATGACGCTTCAGAGTGTTAATGACTTGGTTGATATGTCTTTGATCAGAGTCTGAGTTTACTTGTTTAGGTGCAGATTCTGGTCATCAAACTTCAGCGTATGATCTGGTAGCTTCAGCGTGTAGCACATATTGTTGATCTTCTGATGCTGATTCCATCAGAACTTCTGCATATACAAAGCATAATTTTAAGTAGCATATTTTATTCTTTTGTATTTATTTTTCTCAGTATTTGTTATCATCAAAACTCTAATCAAGGGTTGTAGAATCAAACTATGTTCTAACACAAATGACGATACAACAATGGCTATCCCTCATCTACCAAGGACTAGGCAGTCACAATCACTTCCAACAAATCAAAGACGACATAAAGATCAACAACTTGATCAAAAGGGAAAGTATGATGAAAGAAAGAGACAAAAATCCCCTCTAAGTCTAAACTTGAAAAACAAGTCGCTTAGGCAAATGTAAGGGAATCCCGTTGGACTTCAGAGTCAAATTCAAAAGAAAACTTATCCAGGAAACATTTAGGGAAAGTGAAAATCGAGATAAGAAAAAAGGGATTACCAAATAAAAATCCTCAGCAAGGAACCAAGTCATGTGATCAGACACCAAGAAAGAAAGGGGTGAGTGACTGCCATGTCCAAGAAACCTTAGTGGTTCCTAAACCATCGCAAACTCCCGTCTCAAGAGATGAGTGCTCGTATTGAGTTAACTGAACGTAGGAATGGAGAACACCATGGAGAATGGGTGGGCACCAAATAATTTTGAGCCTTAAATCCTTTTTTCTAAAACCGTGAACCAGGCCATATTACAACCCTTACAAGTCCTAACTGAAGCATAGATTAATTCAAAAACACACTGTAATGAGAGTACGTTAATGTGACTTATAGAAGGCTTTCTAAAACTTTTGAGTTGGTATTACTCCATCTTTTCATTTTCTTTCTCACAAGAAAAAATCGGTGTTTCGACATCTTTTCAATAAACATTTTTAAAACTTCAAGACAAGCATAAGATTTGCATTAGAACTGTCATTCTTAGATAAACATTCTTTGCATGTGAATGAGTGCTTAAACATCAAGTAAGCTTGCATAATGAGCATTAAATGAAAACTTGAATATCCCAAGGGACACATTGATGTAGAAATTTGTCGAAAAGCAAATCATCTTAAAGAATAATTTTATTCTGGGGCATACTTTTTAGTGACTTTGTTGAGTAAAAGAAGACCAACATGAGAATACTCTGTTGAGTAAGAGTTTAGTCAATCTGGGGCTATCACATCAATAAATCTCTTCAAGTTTTCGTCAATCAGAGGCTATCACTTTGATAAATCTCAAGTTTCTGTCAATCAGAGGCTATCTCGTTGATAAATATCAAGTTTTCGTTAATCAGAGTCCATCACGTCTTGAAATCTATTCATAATTCATTCAACCTAGGGTGGTTACGTCGAGATTCGAAAAATCTCTCCAAGAAATATGTAATCAGAGACAATTTATTTCGTGACTCAAGACATTGGGGAAGGCCACCTCATATCATATTTTTCCACTAATATTTTGGTCTTCTATTCAGCACATATTTTTTCAGAAATCCTTCAGACAGGGGCATTCCCCCTCCAATCTCGCAAAGCTGCTCAAGGAAATTATGTCATACAAGATAATAACAATCAGGCTAAAAACATCATAACGGTCACCCTGACCTAGTCAGTGCAAAAAGTCGTTCTCATATGCTACAAACAATTTCAAACCTGATTCCCCAAGTGAATTCAGAAAGTCCAGAGTCATCGTTTGATTTGGTGCGTGCAAGTGCACATACCCTGAGAGCTAAACCTGGGTAATCACATATCTAAACCGGGGCAATCGCAGAGCTAAACTAGGGCATTCACAAATCTAAGTCGGGGCATTCACAGGTGTTCATGCCCATCTTTTTATCCCCAAGTGATTTAAGAGGTTATTCCCCAATGTGGGGTAGACTTAGGGCATGTATTCGAAGAGATCCACAGGATGTTCAGTATCCGTTCCTTGACATATTCAGCCATATCATCCTCTCAGCGGTTTAGGATGTAGGTAAGCCATGCCAGATTATCTCTTCCCCTACAATACAATTCAGAATTCAGCAGCATACCTGAAAGCTCGCTTCGTCAGCAATTCAATCTTCAGCAGAGTCACCAATAATATTCGGTATCACGAGCTTCCCAGTGCAAATTCTTATTATCCCCAGTGATCCTTGGTACCACATGTTTCCAGCGCTGATATGTATTAACATCCACGATGATGAGCAACAGTTCCCAATGATCCTTCACTTATCCCCATGAAGTCCATTTCTATGCATTACATATAGTTATCACTGCATAATGTTGCATCTTCAAAAGCGCGTAGCCGATCCATCAGAATGAATATTTGCGGCAGAAGAAATTCACACACGTATACAGAGCATAAGCCAGATCGAGTACCTTACACGAAAGACATGAATCATTCATATACATCAATACATCCCCACAAGAGGGTATCACTCTCAAACCCTCAGGTGACGTCCTTCGTTACATTATGATACCCAGCTAACGGTACTAGTACCTTATACTCCCAAACACTCGTTTATGTTAGCTTTCCAAACATTCATTTGTGTCAAACTTCATCGTTTTAATCACTCGTTTGTGTTATCCTATCCTTGATATTCGTCTGTATCTTCTTTCGATACTCATCCATATTGATTTAAACACTCATCTGTGTAATCATCTTCTTTGATACTCGTTTGTATCTTCTTTCGATACTCGTTCGTATTGATTCAAACACACGTCCGTGTTTAAACTTTCTTTGACACTTGTTTGTATCTTCTTTCGATGCTCGTCCGTATTGATTCAAACACTTGTTTGTGTAATCATTTCCTTGATACTCGTCCATATCTTTATTCGATACTCGTCCGCATCGATGCAAAGACTCGTCCATGTAATCATTTCCTTAATACTCGTCTGTATCTTATTTTTGATACTCGTCCATATTGATTCAAACACTCGTTCGCGTAATCATTTCCTTGATACTCATTTATATCTTCTTTTGATACTCATTCGTATTGATTCAAACACTTGTCTGTGTTAAACCTTTCTTGGATACTCATTCGTATCTTCTTTGGATACTCGTCTGTATCTTCTTTCGATACTCATCTGTATTAATGTGAACCGTCATCCGTGTAATCATTTATTTGATACTCTTTTGTATCTTATTTTGATACTTGTCCGTATTGATTTAAACACTCGTCCATGTAATCATTTTCTTGATACTCATCTGTATCTTCTTTTGATACTCGTCCATATTGATGCAAACACTCGTCCTTGTAATCATTTCCTTGGTACTCATTTGTATCTTCTTTCAATACTCGTTCATATTAATTTAATCACTCATCTGTGTTTAACCTTTCCTTGATACTCGTTTGTATCTTCTTTCGATACTCGTCCGTATTGATTTAAGCACTCGTCAGTGTAATCATTTTCTTGATACTCGTCCGTATGTTCTTTCGATACATGTCCGTATTGATGCAAGCACTTGTTCCTATAATCATTTTCTTAATACTCGTTTGTATCTTCATTTGATAATCGTCCGAAATGATACAAACACTTGTCCGTGTAATAATTTCCTTGACACTCGTATGTATCTTCTTTCGATACTCGTCTGTATTAATTCAAATACTCGTCTGTGTGATCCTTTCCTTGATACTCGTCTGTATCTCCTTTCGATACTCGTCTGTATTGATTCAAACACTCGTCCGTGTAATCTTTTCCTTGATACTCATTTGTATATTCTTTCGATGCTCGTTCGTATTGATACAAACACTCGTCCGTGTAATCATTTCCTTAATACTCGTTTGTATCTTGCTACGATACTCGTCCATATTGGCATAAATACATGTCTATGTTAATCTGTCACAGATTCCCAATGAATTCTTTCCTTCAGCACTCGTCGTGTTATCTTCAGACGCTCGTCGTGTCATTTACCTTCGCTCATCGTGTCGGTTTCCAAACACCCATCGTGTTATCTTCAGACGCTCGATGTGTCATTTACCTTCGCTCATCATGTCGGTTTCCAAACACCCGTCATGTTATCTTCAAACGTGCGTCATTTCATATTCCAACACTCGTTGTGTCGGTTTCTAAACACCCGTCTTTTTATCTTCAAACACTCGTTGTGTCATATCTAAACACTCGTCGTGTCATCTTCCAACACTTGTCGCGTTGGCTTCTAAGCACTCGTCGTGTGAATTTCCAAATATTCATTTGTATCAGTTTTCTAAACACTCGTTCGTGTCAGCTTTTCCAAACACTCGACAATGTCAATTTTCCTCCCGAATTCCCAGCAAAATCAATAGCTTGTCATACGATTCCAGTTCTCATATGGTAGTTAGTTCTCGTCTGACAATTAATTCAAATTTCGGTTCTCGTCTGGTAGTTTGTTCTCGTCTAACAATTAATTCAAATCCCAGCTCTCGTCTGATAGTCAGTTCTCGTCTGACAATCAATTCTAAGTCCAATTCTCACCCTGGACAATAATTTCAAAGGTCAACACTCGTCTAGTAGTCATTCCTTATATGTCGTTCCTCTCCTCCTTTTTCGGTTAAGTATCTGTTTAGCATACGATGCTATCAGAATTCTAGCTATTGACCTTTTTCCGGGATCATGGATCGTCCTTAAATACTACCCCCTTTTGACGTCTTGTCTCGGGTTGTGGGTTGTCTTGATACCTCCCCTCTTGATGTCCTTCTATGGATCACAGATTGTCCTGATACCCCACCATCTTGTCATCTCGTTTCAGGTTGTGGATTGTCCTGATGCCTCCCCTCTTGATGTCCTTCTATGGGTCGTGGATTGTCCGGATATCCCACCATATTGTCATCTTGTTACAGGTTGCGATTTATCCTGATACCTCCCCTCTTGATGTCCTTTCTCGGGTCATAGATTATCCTGATGTCCTACCCTATCATCCTTTCGAGTTGTGGATTACCCTGATATCCTATCCTCCTACCTCTTTCAGCATAGCAACCGTTCCTCTCTGAGAACTTCGTATTGGCACCATTTCTCCGATATAGATTATCACTATTCAACCACGCTTTCGCATCACAAACCTTTTTCCAGTAACTATCTAAAGTATAAATATTTTCAAGATTAAACGAAAAATTTCAAAAATAAAACGTCTAGAAAATAACTTTATTTTTAGAATAATCAAGTGCATAAAATATGTTTTTCCCTTTTTAACTTAAAATAATTTATTGAAGAAATTCTATTAATCATTATAAATAGCTCTAAGAGGTATTTCTTATCCATATTGCAGAAGAATAAAATATGGCAATTAGCATCAATCGTGTGCATTTTTTCATTGCGTTGTTATGCATTACATCTGTTGTAACACAAGGTATCATATTTAGTTTTTAAAAAGTTTCAATTTCTAATGTAATTGACAACAATAGAGAAGAGTTTTATGAAAACTGTGTTTTGAGTTTTTAAACTAACCGATTTAAGAAGTAAAAGTAGTTGAAGGTAGAAAGCTTAATTTTTGTCGATCTCTTACATTTATAACACCACCTTATTTATTACAGGAGAAGCAGCTGCTCCATGGATTTATTGTATTGGCCAAGGTCCATGTCCAAATAAAGATCAAGATTGTAATAATTATTGTTTAACAAATAAGTTTCCAAAAGGTGGAAAGTGTATTGCAAAGCAATGTTGTTGTGATGGATAATTGTATTGTCTTCTTAAAAAAACATGTATATGAGGTCTTTAATATATCATATACATTAAAATAAATTCAATTAGTTCTATTTTAACTATTTTTTTTATATTTTTTTGCTAAATCATTTCCTATATTTTTCATGGTATCATTTTCTTTGTTTTATATAATTTCTTTAAATCAGTCAAACAAAAATATTATTAACAAAACTCTATAGATGTCTTAAGCTCACAGAGAATAGTAATATCTCCAAACATACTTTTGAACAAATATAAACACACTTAAGAGAAAATTAGGGATAAAATATTAAAAGAAAAATATATACGAAAGCCCCCAAATAACACCGTTGATGTTGGTTAGAATTAAACAAACTATTCACAATCACGACCATCAAACCACTCTAAAAACCTTTACATCAATTCCTCCAATATACAAAAGAAGCAAATAAGAAGGAGGAGTACATTAGAGATAGTAATCGTACACATATTTACATATAATGGGTAGAGACGCCACTTGGCCACTCTATGAACCCTTATTCGCTTAAGCATAATAAATATTCATGCTCACGTGCCAAAAGAGTGGGGGAATTTTAAAATGAGTCTGAACCCACTTTTAAGAAGGACACACAATCATACTAACCCCGTGATTGATAGTCGAGCTTTTCTTACAAAATATAATATTATTAAGAACACTCTATATGTTCCAAATCACTGCATGTCAGATCAAAAGCATACCTCTCCAAAGAACCTTACTCCAAACAAAACCATCAATACTCCCAAACATACTAGAAACCGAATTTGGAATAACCACCACTCTACGCACCCATTTAAAAACTCTTTACCAAAAAGGAGACACATACCCAGACGAGAAATAAAAATGATCATATTAGTCAACAAGGACAAAACAAATGGCACATCCCACCCTATAAGTATATGATAAGATCCTACATATAAGAAGATTATTGTTGGACAGAATCTTGCCTTGCTGTAATACCCCAAATTTGTCCTACCCTTTCACTTTTATCTGGATTATGTATTTTGCGCTTCTCATTTCATCTGCATACTCTCCATTAGGTCATTTAACACATCATGCATCATTAATCAGTAAATTTAGCATGGGATCAAGGGTATTGAAGAGTTAGGATTTCTCTGTACTTTTATGCTCTCATCTTCATTCAGGTGGAAACAACTGGTTTCTTCAACAATCAATGGTTTGAAGCTAGGGTTGTGTGTTCATGGTCATTGTGGACTTCTGTTTTCATTAAATATTCATCCTGAGAAAAGTGTATTAGGGTTTTCATTTGTGTTGCTTAGTGCTTCATCAAGATTGAGCCTCTTTCCTTCGACGTTTCTAAAGCTTAGTTTTCATCTAAGGGTTTCCTAGAGAAGTGAATCATGTTGCATCCTCTTATGATTGATTAAGATTGATGTCAAGAGGCTTGCTATTAACAAGATATAATTCATTTATTCATTAAGCTAAGGTTTTCGGCATATTCTCTAATCAGTCGAGGATCAAATTGTAAGGGATGGTGGCATCACATTCTATGATTCTATCTTTCACTAATTCAATGCAATATTTTAAGGTTAAAAGGCAAGACTTATGGTTTGTGCGAAGAGTGGGTTCAATTGTCTTTTGATACAATAAAGCCAAGGAGTTGTGTGTATAAAGTACAAGTCAACACGAACTTAATAATTGAGTTAGAGATTTCATTTAAAATGGGATGTGTTGAAAGAGGCTCTATGAATTCAAGTTGTCAAGAACGGATCAAAGTTGGAACAATGTTTACATGACTTTCATACAAAAGAAGAGATGGATTCATTTATGCATCACTTAATCAATTAAGTTTTGTGTATGGTTCCAAGATATGTTTGACTTGGAACGACAAATTGAATCATGAAATTCACTGGTAAAAATAACATGGTTATTCACTTATTCTTCGATTGTGTTCATCAAAGTTCATCAAGATCCAAAGATTCATGATCAGTTTTTACAATATCTAAACATCAAGCAAGATTCATCAAAGTTATATCCAACTTCAGACATTCATGATCGTTCAAAGTCACAACCGTGTAATTTACAAGCCATGTTAATGTTATACATTGGAGCATTACAAGAAAAGTTACAAGAAGAATTACATAAGTTTTGTCCTATAGCCTAAGTGTATCTTCACCAAAGCTTGAGGCATTTACACCAACAATTCTCTATACCAAGTCTTCGAGTTGCTGGAACGGAACTCAAATCATACACAGGGCTGCCAGACCTTCATTCAAATCTCATAACCTCATATTGCCAAAGCCTTATTGTTGTACCCCAAAAGTTTCCCTCCCATATTCCCCAAGATTTGTAAAGAATGATCCTCAAATGGCTCAAGATTGCTCAAGGGTTGTACAGTCAAATCACTTCTTAAGACAGCTGAAATTAGGGTTTTGGTTCTTTCAAGGAGTTTGGGATTTTCAATGGTTCAATCAAGTCTCATAGGCCTATATACATTCTCAAGCACCTACATACCAAGTTTCAAGACTCACAGTGCCAATTTGCACAATCAAAAGCCCCATTTGATCCACAATCAACTGCAAGGGCAAAATGGTCATTTTACAGTCAAAAGTCAGAATTTTTGGTCAACATCTTATTTTGAGTTCACAATCATCATTTGATCAAGTCTTGATCATGATTCCACAAGGATAGCTCAAAAATCATCAAGATGCAAAAAGTTACTATTTTTGGACAGCAGAAAAGTCAACTGTATCTTGACCAGGGCATAACTTCTTCATGTTTTGTCAAAAAACTTCCATCCAAAGCTCATTTTGAAGGGGATGCCATTTGCTACAATCCATCTTCACACTCCAAGATCAAGAAATTCTCTCACAAAAAGTTACCAATTTTTACATTATAGGTCAAATTCAAAAGTCAACAAAAGTACACTTTGAGTCAATGGCCATAACTTGAGATTGGTAAATCCAAATGACATGGGACCAAAGGCATTGGTTAGAGGACTTCAAGAGCTTTTCAAAATGTCCAAGAACATGGTCATATGATCAAAATTAAGCAAGTTCTGCATTGGAGAAGTTGAGAAATTTTCATGAATTTGCAAAAGTCAACTTTGCTCAAAACACCTTCTTTTTGCTAATGGGCCTCAAATCTCTTCTTGAAACTTCACCCATGACCTATGCACGACCCATCAAGATTAATTGGATTTATTTTCTTATTTTTATTGATTAATTGGATTTTTAATTAATATTAATCCATTTAATTAATTTAAATCATAAGAAAATAGAAGATTTGTTTTTTTTAAATCAATTTGTGAAGCAAACCTGATCAAAACATGCTGGAAAATTCGTGCACAAGTCAAAGATACAAAAAAAATCCAAATTTGGCAACATTGTTCAATCATGAAAAATCAAGAATATTTGATTTTCAATCAAAGACTTAAACATCAATGCACATGGGTTGGATCCAAGTTTTTGACCTAATTTGTTTTCCTTATACATAAGCAAGCTAACCATACCCTAGCACACGATTGAAAGCTGCAGAAACAACCCTGTCATATTCAAGAAATTTTAAGAAAAGTGAAAACCTATTCTTGCAATCTAGGTCGATTCAAGGCATTTTGTTCATCCAAACACCTTGCAGGAGGCACTAGGATTGATTTACAATCAAATTCAAGCATCAAAGCTCAAGGAATCACGATACACAATCCCACGGTTTGCCCTTATATTTCATAATTGTATCTCTTAATTCATGCGCATTTAACATGTTTTTGTGACTGATTTGATTTCTAGAGACCATACAAAGCTAATGGAATAAATTAATTGGACTGTAGTGCCCTGAATCGTGAGATGCCATGATCAAATTTCTAGGGTTCTTGAGCTTTTAAATGGGGCTTTTCAATCCAGGAAAAATTGGGACTAATAAGATACATGGTTGAAATCGTGACACAAAGACGAACACAACCCATACCTCGCGAAATATTTATATTCACTGTGCTTCTAATCGCTATTTTTCCTTGCAGGAAGTAGTGGGGGTTAAAAACCCCCGCTATCTGATTCTAATTGTGCAGAAAAAAGGTTGAAGACGATGATGTGTTGACATCCCATTGGCTTATTTGAAAAGCGCGCGTTATTTTTTGTTTTACAGCATATTAATTAGTTTCCCAATATAATAATTGTCTCTTATGCCAATAACAAGTAAAGCAGCATAGTGGAGTGGTTGATGCATTGGCCTGGAAGCATTGGGACCTGGGTTCGAATCCCAGGTCCCCCAAACGTTTATTTAATTTTTCTCTTCAGATATTCCCATGCTATGCCCAGGAGATGTTCTACCATATGTCTCAAGTTTCCAAGCGCCAGATGGCCAGCAAATTAGATCCAATGGCCAAAGCTGGGTATCCACCATACACCTTAGTCAATGAGCGTGCAGAGAGTTGCAAAAGCCAAACAGGCTGGAAGCATAATGGGCTTCAGAATTGCTGATTCTATCTCCTGATTTGGGCCAGCACCCCTTGGGTTTATTTCCCCTTCTCTTTTTATTTTTTATTTAATTTCTTTTTATTAATTTTTAATTAACTACTAACTAAAACAATTAACATTTTTTTAATAAATTCAGAAAACATAAAAAATAGAATATTTTTTATTTATTAAAATTAATTTCACCTTTTCATTATTTTTGTAAATAAATATTAACATAATTAATTTAGTTTTTTTAATTAGGTTAATTTTAATATTTTTGCAATAATTTAAAATTAATATGAAACTAGGGTTTTTAATAACTTTTGACCATCTTTTATTTTTTCCTTAAAAAAACATAAAAAACTCAAAAAAATATCTTTCTTTTATTTAATTAATTAGTCTAGGTTTAATTTAATTAAATGCAAAATAATAAAAAATCTCTTTCTTTCTCAAAAAAGGGTCAAAACCCTAAAAACTCTCCAATTCAATTTTTCTCGCGCGTGATTATTTTTTATTAATATTTTTCATCATATAATTGTATTTGCTCCGAGGATGTAATAGCTTTAATTAGGACTCTTTTATCGCTTTTATTTAATTTCCCGCAATTTACTTTTTCAAGGGTTTGTTTTTGGCAATGTAAATACCCGACGCCTTGTAATAGTTTAGTTTTATTTTCCGCAATTATTAACTGCTAGATGTATGCTAACTAGGCTATGCATGTCAAGATCTCTCTCAAATTAAAATCAATCGTAGCTCACCATAACATGTACAAAGATAACATAACTGAAACCTGACACACTCGCACATGCCACTCCTAGGGTACGCCTCACTTGGTTGCCTCGACGTGGTCATTGAGTATAGGGTGTTTTAGAGGTCGCCCTCCTGTCTAAAGATCAAAGTTGCCTCGAAACGGTTGCCTCGATAAAAAATGATCTAGGACATTAGGGTTACCGCTAAGGCGTCCTTCTATTGCTTTAGTGACCACATGTCCCATAATCGAATTGACCCAAAAGCTCCAACGACGGTGCTACCTACTTCTCAATAGTGGGATAGTACTGTTTAAAGGACATTTACACAGCTTAATTTCTTTTGAGTAGGTAGAGGTTCTTAGATACTTGCTCTTTCAAAACAAAAATACTTTTCGCACCTACACTTTTCTGACAAAATTTTCAAACAACACTTCATACACTCTTGAGGATAGATACAAGAGTTAAATCGAAGTTTTAAAACAAACTTTTTTCAAAACCCACAAAACACAAGAAAAGCAAAACTTTTTGAAAACATAGTGAGCAAGTACCTAAGAGCCCGTGGATAACCACGGATAGAAAGGGTGCTAACACCATCCCTTTCTATAATCTACCTCCCGAACCCGAGAAACATCTCGAAAAGGAATTTCGCTGTGCTTTTGTCCTTTACTTGTTGGATAAAATAAAAGACGGTGGCGACTCTTGCTTACCGCGACATTTTGCAAAAACAAACGCAAACGCGAACCAGCATTCCAAAAACAGTCAGTTCTATTTCCACCGATCACAGAACTGGCGACTCTGCTGGGGATCTATAAGTGAGGTGTACCTTAGGACTAGATCACTTATGTTTTCAATTGTATTGCTCTGTATGCTTTAAATTTTTTGGGCTTGTATCGGAGTTATATAGATCCTAACCCGGATTTGGGGATACCCTTTAGGTAAGTAGCAATAAACTGTGAGGGACCTGTCCGGCGTAGACCGACACAGGTGAAGCAGTAGCTACATTGGTGTGACACCTTGGTCTGTACCGATATCCCTTGTGTTGGAACAAGGAGAATATGGGTTTTCTGAGGAGTCATTAAGCACCAACTGACCTTAGAACCTTAAATTGACCAACTTGGCCATAGAACAGTAGCAGTATGCTACACTCATTGAGACTAAACTCTCGCAATGGTTCCGACCGCAAGAAAAGGTTACGAAACTGGAATTATGACCGATTGAGGGTAGTCAGTGATATGGAGATCTTCTAGAACCCGATTACTATTTTTAGGACAGGTCTTAACCAATTGAAACTGAAAGAGGGTAGTACCTAAACTTCATGACATCCTGAAATCTAAGGGCTCTCTTGTGTGACTTGTGTGCCTTTGCCATGTTTGCCTTTTGTGAATACTTGTGGTGTGCCTTTATCATAACATCATAACATCATAGCATTACATACATCTTGCATAAGGACTAACCCATTTCAAAGACAAGAAGGTTTCATCTTTGCTTTGTTTTGTAGGACATCATGATGCCCATGCGTAGGAATACTATCCGGCTCAACTTTGTTCAACCACCTACTTTTTGTAAAGAATTGGTTGACAGGATTCCGAACACTACTTCCTTCATCAAGAGGCATGGTTCTCTTCTCGGTTTAGTCACTTCAAAGTGGGACCAACAATTGATGAGTGTCCTGGTCCAGTTTTATGATCCGCCATACCATTGCTTCACCTTTCAAGACTTCCAGCTGGTCCCTACCCTGGAAGAATTCTCTGAGTTGCTTGGTATCCTTGTCTTGGAACAGACTCCATTCATTGGTTGGGAAAAGACTCTCAGGCCTGAAGAGATTGCTGCAGCCCTTCACCTGACCAAAGAAGAAGTATTGGCTAACTGGGAGACTAGAAGTGGAGTTAAGGGCTTTTTGGCTAAGTTTCTGGTTGGCAAAGCTAATGGTTTCTAGAATGACTTAGACTTTCAAGCGTATGAGGACATCCTGGCTCTCTTAATCTATGGTCTGGTATTGTTTCCAAATCCTGACACCTTTATTGATGTTAATGACATAAGTATCTTCATCTCTCGGAACCCTGTACCCACTCTCTTGGGTGATATCCTTTATCAGCTCTATACTCGTACTGCCCGAAGACGGGGAACTTTGTTGTGTTGTGCTCCTTTATTGGCGAGGTGGTTTATTTCGCACCTCCCTAAATTTGTAGTGAAGAACAAAGAAGGAAGGGGCTGGGCTCATAGGATAATGTCTCTTACTGATAATGACATTATTTGGACTCTCAGAGGCTTAGATGAGGTGGCCATCATTGATCGTTGTGGAGAGTATCCTAATGTTACATTGATCGGAACCCGTGGAGGAATCTCTTATAACCCATGCTTAGCTCTCCGTCAGTTTGGAAGAGCCAAAAGAGAAGGGCCTCATGAGATGTTGATACCTCATATCGTCTTTGATTTTCAGGTAGATAGCGACGAGCTGCATCGTAGATTCATCAAGGCTTGGGATAGGGTTCACAAATCTGACCCACATGAGTTGGGACCAAAGACTTCTCTACCCATGTAGTCATATCTCAGATGGGTCCGCATCCGTGACCAGAAGTTAGGTATGCCATACGAAGCTGTCAGGCCTATTACTCTTGAAATTGCTGATAAAGACGGGGTTCCTCCAACTATTCTTCATCCTCATACGCCCACTGATGTTGGCACACTGAAGAGGTCT
The DNA here is from genome assembly GCA_948472305.1 of Vicia faba. Classification (NCBI taxonomy): domain Eukaryota; kingdom Viridiplantae; phylum Streptophyta; class Magnoliopsida; order Fabales; family Fabaceae; genus Vicia; species Vicia faba. Next base: position 244,298 of record CATIWC010000627.1, on the reverse strand, counting down.
TGGGCGCAACTGCAGGAAGAACGGGATTCTTATCGGGAAAGGTTCAATGAACAGGAACAGAAGATCCAGAAGCTGACGAAGCAATTGGAGAACGAGCGGATCCTGAACGATTATATCCGCACTGAGAAGAAGAGGCCATGGGAGCATTGACGAACCTTTTGTTGATTTCTTTTACAGTTTTATTTACTTTTCAGTATTTCCATTCTTGTAACGCCTAAGGGCAATTTGTTGAACAATTTAAATTCCAAAGTGAAATCTAATAAAGTGTGTTTCCTTTTTTGTCTACAAATTTGAATCCTGATTGTCTTTGAAAACATAAATCATACGCATTTCATTTCATCATATGCATAACAGGTACCCCTTTTACAGGTCACTTATCTTCTTCGCTGTTTATTTCAGCAATCATCATGTCTACTGAACCTTCCACTGAACAAGCTATCAAGGCCCTCTAGGCCCAGAATGCCCAGTTCCAAGAGTTGGTTATGAGCCTAGCCCAGGGTCAACAGGAGTTGAAGACTCTGATTCAGAAAGAAAGGAAGAAGAAGAGGACCGTCCTGTTCAACACTGGGCGCATATTTGGGAATGTACTGTAGAATGAGGTTGAGCTGACCACCTCATCTGTAGGGAAAGACAGTCCACAAGAGAGAAGGGTTCCTAGTCCCGTGGTCTCCGATAAAGAGACGAATTATGATGAAGAACAGTACCCTCCTGCTGAGGATAGGTACAAATAGTTGGAGGACCGCTTAAGTGCTATGGAGATACAGAATGTGCTCGGGCTGGACTTTGGAGATCTAGGCTTATCCTCTGGGGTGGTGATTCCCCATAAATTCAAGGCACCTGCCTTTGCCAAATATGAAGGAGCCTCATGCCCAAAGCTGCACCTTCGGTCATATGTAAGGAAGATCCAGCCTTACACCGCTGACAAGAATTTGTGGATCCATTTCTTCCAGGACAGTCTTTCAGGGACTTAGCTTGAATGGTTCTATCAGCTGGATGGAGCCAGTATCCGTAACTGGGAGGATTTGGCTACTGCGTTCTATAAGCAGTATCAATATAATTCCGACCTCTCTCCTACGCGTACCCAACTCCAGAGTATGTCAATAGGGACGGGTGAAGGATTTAAAGAGTACGCTCAAAAGTGGAGAGACCTGGCTGGAAGGGTGCAGCCATCTTTAACTGACCGTGAACTTGTTGATATGTTTCTAGGGACCCTGTCTTGTCCATTCTTTAACCATTTGATTGGAAACTCTTCAGCCGAGTTTACAGACCTTATCTTGGCTGGTGAGAGGATCGAAGCTGGTATCAAGGCAGGGAAGATACAGAAGGGTGCCTCCTCGAGCACTGAGAAGAAGCCGTTCAAGAAAGAATCCAGCGTTGTCTATGGTTCAAGGAGACCGAACAGATCTGAACACTGCCAAGCTGTCAACGCGGTGGTCATTTCAAAACCTGCTGGTGCTCCTCAGCATCACAACCAACAAAGGGGTGAGAGACCTAGAAGGCAATTCACTCGTCTCAGCATGACCTTGTCCCAGATATTGCCACAGTTGCTGAAGACCAATTTGGTGACTCTAAGGGAACCCCCAACGAATCTGAATACTACATCTCCAAAGTACAATCCCAACGCCCGCTGCGCTTATCATTCTGAGAGCCCGGGGCTGTTAGCTCCTAAATTCGACACCCTTGTTTTTATTAATATAAGCCATTAAGCATGAAGGATGGTTTCGACCAGCTGGTTCTGTCGAAATGCTCATCAGAAGATGGTAAGATACTTAGAGAATTTCTTCTAAGTAGGAATCTTGTTGCCTTCGACGTCGAAGGTGCTTCTCGACAAAGGAGTTCGATGCTCAGAGTGGAACGGTTTGAGATTCAAATGTTTGGAGGGAAAACGGTTCCCAGCGGTTACCAAGTGCAACGTGCCAAGATCTGGAACGTCGAATGCTGTGAGCGTGCCAAGTGGAGTCATCTCGAAGCAGCGTAATTTCCCGACGGTTACTGGAGATGTGTTTAGTATAAATATTAGTAGTTCACGCAGTTTGTCGCGTGTGTTCACAATTATATACAAGTCACTCATATAGATTCAAGTATCCAGTGTGAGCGAAAGAATTGTTGAGAATGTATGTGTGAAACACCACTTTAATTAATCAAAGTCATTTATTTTCCAGAACTTTACTGCCTCTTCATTTACTTTTCCAGTCGAAGCCCTTTATTTAAAGCTTTCCTTTATTCTATCAAGTTTTCTTCATGCAATTTACATAAAACGTCTTCATTTTCTTGTCATTTAACCATCATTAAACTTAGTCAAAACCCCAAAAATCAACCATGTCTTAGGATCAATCTGATCGATCCTGCGAGTCACCAAATAAGTAACCTTTTGGAAGATCAGCGGTTGTTTACCAATTCCCACGGTAAACAAATTGGCACACCCGGTGGGACCTTGTGTTGATTTTGAAGTTTAACCTTTTTATACAGAATATCATGTTTTTCGAGAAGTATTGCATGTTATTGAGAAGTGGTAGAATATACACTAACAATACCAATACTTCCAGAAGAAGAGAAGCGATGGCGAATCCGCCAAACAATAACGAAATCCCACAAACGAATGTGGGAACAACGGTTATCCCAACCATAAGTGAAGCGCTAACCGCTGGTTCAACACCAGCAGTAACGGTCACAACAACGGGGCCATTACCTCCGTTCACTGGCCCCAGAGTGCCTTTGGGAACTCCCCCACCAAGGGGAAATCTAGGCACCAGGCCTTATGTTCCCCCAGGATTTATGACAGGCGGTCCAAATCGAGAACCACTCTATGGCATGCCAACGTCCGAATTGGCTAGCCTGACGAACGCTGCGTCCACTTTTTCAGACCCTTTAGTGAGTGCCTCTTCGCCACTCCAAGGTTCTGGAGTAGGTATGGCGAACAAAAATAGGACCCAACTCTTAGGAGGAACGTCCCAAGTAGCGCATGGCCTTAAAAATGCCTCGACAGCAGTCTTGAGGCAACAAATGGACGAAAGCAACCATGATATGGTTCAAATGTTGGCACAAACTTTAAGTACAGTGCTGAATCCTCTAATACAAAACACCACCCAGTCAAATCAGCAGATGACAGCGCAAATGACGCGTTTGACTGATTTCTTTGGGGTACCCCAACCTATTCGATAGCCCCAAAGGGCGCAAATAAGGGGAAACCAAGGTATACTTTTAGAGGAAGAAACCACTATCAACCAAGTCCAGCAGCCTGTCGAAGAAAACCTTAGGGCACGATTGGAGCAGCCTGTCGAAGAACCTAGGGTCATAGCCCCAGAGGTAAGGATAGTCAACAGAAACCAAAATGCTGACGAAGTAGTTCAGCATATCCAATACCAGAATATGGGTTTGGAAAATAATCTGGCAGCCATGATCGAAAGAATCATGACTCAAAATGGGATGAATATGGGCTTTCGTAGGCCCAACTTCACATCCCCACTGTCAGAATATGTGTTGCAAACAGACTTACCTCCTAGATGTAAAGTCCCTAAGTTCACCAAATTCTCAGGGGACACGACAGAATCTACTGTCGAACATGTGGCGAGATACATGATCGAAGCAGGAGATATCTCAAACAACGAAAACCTGAGGATTAAGTACTTCCCAAGTTCTTTAACAAAGAACGCGTTTACTTGGTTCACAACTCTCCCCCCCAATTCGATCCATCATTGGACCCAGTTGGAGAGATTGTTCCATGAGCAATTCTACATGGGACAAACCAAGATAAGCCTGAAAGAATTGGCCAGCGTAAAGAGACGTTTCACTGAACCTATAGACGAATATCTAAATAGGTTTAGGTTGCTCAAAGCAAGATGCTTTACGCAAGTGCCAGAACATGAGTTAGTCGAAATAGCCGCAGGAGGGCTAGACTATTCCATTAGGAAGAAGTTAGACACTCAATACCTGAGAGACATGGCCCAATTGGCCGATAGAGTTCGACAGGTAGAACGCCTTAAGGCTGAAAAAGCCAAGGCGACAAAAACTCATAAAAGAGATAGGATAGCGTATGTTGAGATGGATGACGAAGATCCAGAAACCTTCGACGAAACTGTAACCGTCGAAGAAAGCGAGGTCGATTTAGCGGAACTGAAACAAGGGCCACCATACTCTTGCAAACTGTTAGTCCCCTCAAGTGGAAAAAATCCCACTGGTCCGGAAAGGACCAACGATAGGTTCCCCAAAAAGACTTATAGTTTTGATATTACAAAATGTGATGAAATCTTTGACTTACTTGTAAAAGATGGCCAAATGATAGTACCCCCAGGGGTAAAAGTGCCTCCTCTTGATCAAAGAAAGAAAAGAGGCTTTTGTAAATATCATAATTTTCTGGGCCATAAAACATCTCAATGTTTTCTTTTCAGGAATCTCGTGCAAGACGCTATCGAAGAAGGGAGGTTGAAGTTTGCTGACAAGACCCCCATGACTGTGGACTCTAACCCGTTGCAGGCTGAAGCCCATTATGCTGAACCTTCAGAGGTGAACGTGATCGATGCATCCGGAAGCCAGTCGAAGAGGCCAGGAATCACAATGGTCGAAGTCACAAAGGACCATGTCAACATGCCAATCTTTGGCAGTTTTTCTGGGAATCTATCCAGAAAGACAATTGAAGGGGTCCAAAAGGCGGTCGAAAGCCCAAAGCTGGAGACAGTTGGAGCCCAAAAATCTGGAACAAAACCCAGTTCTTACTTGGCTGCAGTTCAAGGCCAGACAGAGGACTTGGAGATTCAGATGAAGCAGTTGACTCTTGCCACCAAAGACACCATGAATGTCAACATGGTCGAAGTCTCTGAACCAAAAGCATCAGAGGAGGCTATTAGGCAAGAACAAGCCAACAAAATTGCTTTCCCTCGGGAAAATGAAAATCTGGCAGATTTCCTGCAAAGATGCCAGAAAAAGAAGTCAGAAGTGATGTTGTATCCTCGATGCAGCTCGATCTTCGACAAAAAAGCTGCTGAACATATTCAAGGTGTAAGAGCAGCAAACAAAAAAGGGAAAGTGTTGATACTCGACATGACCCCAGAAGAACCTATCAAAAGGGTTCAAATCAAGAAAAGAGGCCACTGACTTTCAGGCCTCCAACTAATATGCCAGTTGATAGATGGTACAAAACATCTGGTCGAAAGAGACCAAGCGAGGAAAGATGGCACTCCTTCGAAGTGCCAAGAGGTTCATCTTTTACACATAAGAAAGAACCTCAGGTTGCTACCCCTAAAGTAACTCAGGTATCAAGCAACTACAAAGGGAAGAATCCCATGTCTCGATCTCAATGGAGGAGATACCAGAGGCGACGAAAAGCTGAGAGGGAAGCTGCTAATGAACCAAAGGCATAATCAAGTTCAAATGTTCCTCAGAGAAAGCAGAGGAAGCCTCTGGAAAGACAAACAGTGACCAATAGGCTAGTCTGGCCTAACCAGGGTGAGGTTGACAACAAAGATGGCTCTGAGTCTGATGACACCCTAGATATCATGGTGAACATAGTCTCAGTTTTGCCAAGAGAGTTCAACCGCCAGGTGGAGGTCGAAACAAGCGATTGGGAAGTTGAACAAGAAATGGCCAAGCATAGGCCAGTGTGCTATTTCGTCATGGATAATGGCGCTACTGAAGAGCATAATGGGTTCTTCGAACCTCCTACAGAGGCGATGAAAAATCACCTTAAGCCTTTATTTATAAGGGCTAAACTCGAAGAAACCACAGTAAATAAGATCTTGGTGGATTGTGGGGCAACCATCAACATCATCCCTCACTTTATGCTGAGAAAAATAGGCAAAAGCGATGAAAACATCAAGCCTCACAACATGGTCATGTCGAATTATGAAGGCGGCATAGGGACCACTATGGGTGTGATCCAACTGGATATCAAGGTGGGATCTATCCTTCGACCAACTATGTTTATGGTCATATCGGCCAAACCAAATTATAATCTTTTGTTGGGCCGTGAATGGATACATGGTGTTGGAGCTGTACCATCATCAATGCACCAGAGGTTGCTACTATGGCGTCCTGATGGAATGGTCGAAAACATAGAAGCGGATCAAAGCTATTACCTGGGAGAAGTAAATCACCTAGGGCTGGCAGACTTCGAAAAAAACCTGGCTCACATTGGGCCATGCCCAACACCTGACTTCGACTTGGCGCCAGCGCCAAATACTTTTTGTTCCTTATACCTGCACCCTGAGCATGGTTTTCAATGGGACAGAGAAGACTTGTCCCACATTGACTTTAGTGGGCTAACTGATATCCAACCAACTGGTTGGGGAAGTGAATTCAGTGACAATGACTGAGTCACAATCATTGCAGCGAATTTCGGCTTACGTAGCCGAAACGAGGATGATCACGGCTCTCAAAGCCGAAGTAAAATATATGGCCACACAGGCCAATGATCAAGAGTTACCTTCTGCAGGTCCTGGAAAGGATTTCGATCCAGAACCTCCTGATATCATGCCAGAAGGAATGCAGGAACAAAGGCTCGACGCCATCTACGACGATGAGCCTTTGGGATTCGAAAAGGACCCCTTAGCGAACAACATCAAAATGTTAGCGCATGATCCTTTAGAAGAAATCAACTTGGGCGAAGGGTTAGAGAAAAAGCCAACTTACATTAGCGCAAAAATAGACCCAGAACTCAGGTTGGAAGTGATCCATTTGTTAAAGGAGTTCAAGGACTGCTTTGCATGGGATTACGACGAAATGCCTGGTCTCGACAGAGGATTGGTAGAACTTCAGTTGCCAATCAAACCTGGGAAGAAGCCAGTCAAGCAAAGTCCAAGACGCTTCGCTCCAGAAATACTGTCGAAGATCAAAACGGAAGTCGAAAGACTGCTGAAGTGCCAATTCATACGAGCTACGAGGTATGTCGAATGGATTGCAAACATTGTTCCAGTGATTAAGAAAAATGGTACATTGAGGGTGTGCATAGATTTCAGAGATTTGAATGCTGCTACACCCAAAGATGAATATCCTATGCCTGTGGCGGAAATGCTCGTCGATTCTGCCGCTGGCTATGAGTACTTGAGTATGCTCGATGGTTATTCAGGATATAATCAAATATTCATTGCTGAAGAAGATGTGTCGAAAACAGCTTTTCGATGCCCCAGGGCTTTAGGAACTTACGAATGGGTAGTGATGCCTTTTGGCCTAAAGAACGCTGGGGCAACATATCAGCGAGCGATGAACTCTATCTTCCATGATTTTATTAACACTTTTATGCAAGTATATATTGATGACATTGTTGTAAAATCTGTTTCCAGGAAGAACCATATAGACCACCTTCGACAATCATTCGAAAGAATGAGAGAACATGGTCTGAAGATGAATCCTTTGAAGTGTGCATTCTGTGTAAAAGCTGGAGATTTCTTGGGCTTCGTCGTCCACAAGAAAGGAATCGAAATCAACCAAAACAAGACGAAGGAAATTCTGGAAGCGAAAGCACCAGCGAACAAAAAGGAACTGCAATCTCTGCTAGGCAAGATAAATTTCTTAAGGAGATTCATATCTAACCTAAGTGGGAAAGCTCAAGCCTTTTCACCCTTACTTCGATTGAACAAAGAAAGATTTGAATGGGGGCAAGAGCAACAAGAAGCCTTCGACAAAATCAAAGGGTATCTCACAAAGCCACCTATTTTGGTGCCTCCTTGCAGCAACAGGAGTATGAGATTGTACATAGCTGCATCCGACAAAACATTGGGAAGCATGTTAGCCCAAGAAGATGAAAATGGAGTCGAAAGACCCATTTACTATCTTAGTAGAGTTTTGAACGATGCAGAAACTAGATATAGCGAAGTTGAAAAATTATGTCTATGTCTTTATTTCTCTTGTACAAAGCTCAAACAATATATAAAACCAGTTGATGTGTATGTTTCGTCTCATTTTGATGTTTTCAAGTACATGTTGTCGAAACCCATCCTGCACAGCCGAATTGGCAAGTGGGCGCTAGCATTAACTGAATACTCCTTGACCTTTATGCCTCTTAAGGCAGTGAAAGGACAAGTAGTGGCAGACTTTATAGTCGACCACTCAATTCAGGTTGAGAGTATAAATTATGTGGAGATAGAGCCTTGGAAACTCTACTTCGATGGTTCCAGCCATAAAGATGGAACAGGAGTAGGGGTCTTGATTATTTCTCCAGAAAAAATTCCAACAACATTCAAGTACAAGATATCAGGTACTTGTTCGAACAATGAGGCTGAGTACGAAGCTCTAATTACTGGCCTTGAGATATTGTTGGAATTGGGGGCAACTCAAGTCGAAATAATGGGAGACTCAGAGTTAGTCATTAAGCAAGTCACAAAAGAATATAAGTGCATAAGAGAAAATCTCATTATGTACTTTGTGATAGCAAATCGTTTATTGAAAAAATTCGAAATGGTCAACATTCGACACATACCCAGATTGGAAAATCAAATAGCCAATGATTTGGCACAAATTGCATCTGGGTACAAAATTTCAAAAACGAGATTACAAAGAGCAATCGAAGTTCGAGAAAAGATAAAAGCAACTTGTCTGTCACCAACAGATTTGAAATCGACAAGACTAGGGTATGCTGATCAAAGGAACTTCGAAATTTCGTTCATAGATAATTTGTCAGAGCAAGATTGGAGGAAACCCATTGTGGATTATCTACAAAATCTAGCAGCTTCGACAGAACGAAAAATAAAATATAGGGCGTTGAGTTACGTACTCATGGGTAATGAGTTATTTAAAAAGACGCCTGAAGGGGTATTGCTAAAGTGTTTAAGTGAAACTGAAGCATACATAGCCCTTTCGACTACGCACGCTGGAGCATGTGGGGCTCACCAAGTAGGCCATAAGATGAAATGTTTGTTGTTTCGACAAGGACTATACTGGCCCACCATATTGAAAGATTGTGTCGAGTTCGCGAAGGGTTGCTAAGAATGTCAAGTCCATACAGGCATCCAGCATGTACCAGCAAGCGAACTTCACTCAATAGTGAAACTTTGGCCCTTTAGAGGATGGGCGTTGGACCTTATTGGAGAGATTCGACCAGAATCATCAAAGAGCCAGAAGTATATATTGGTAGGCATTGATTATTTCACTAAGTGGATCGAAGCTATTCCTTTAGTCAATGTAGACCAAGAAAATGTCATTGAATTTATTCAAAAGAACATTATCTTTAGATTTGGAATCCCTGAAACTATAACTACTGATCAAGGATCAGTTTTCACCGGTCGAAAGATGCAGGAATTCGCTCAAGAAACAGGCTTTAGACTCCTAACATCAACGCCTTATTATGCACAGGCAAACGGTCAATTTGAAGCAGCGAATAAAATAGTGATTGGCTTGATAAAAAAGCATGTTGGGAAGAAGCCAAAAAATTGGCATAAGACGTTAGACCAGATCTTGTGGGCCTCTCGAACGTCCCCAAAAGAAGCGATAGGTACAACACCGTATCGGCTAACTTTTGGTCATGACGCAGTGTTGCCAGCAGAAATTTGTCTTCAATCTGTAAGGGTTCAGAGACATCATGATATCCCTTCTGAGGTTTATTGGGATATGATGTTAGACGAACTAGTAGATTTAGACGAAGAGAGACTTCGCGCTCTCGACCTACTAAGGATTCAGAAAAAAAGAGTAGAAGACTCTTACAATAAAAAAGTGAAACCTAAGGCATTCTCTCCTGGAGAATTAGTTTGGAAGGTGATTCTCCCCATGGATCGAAGGGATCGAAGCATGGGAAAATGGTCACCCAAATGGGAAGGACCATTCAGAATTATCCAAACTTTTTCTGGTGGAGCTTATGAAGTCGAAGAGTTAGGTGAAGATAAGAGACTCTTGAGAGTAAATGGCAAATATTTGAAAAAGTATAAACCTATGCTCCAAGAGATCAAGATAAATAGCAAGTAATGACTAAATTAACCATAAATAGCCAAAATGGAAAATTTTATAAGAATTAGCCAAAATGGCTACATTGTCAAATACATATTACAATACATGGTTAATAAATAGCTGAGTAATTTAGAAGGGGATAGAATCTCTGAGTCGAAGGTACTTGGCCTGCTGCAGCTCCAGTCTTTTGTTGCACAAGGCATTCGCCTGGGCAAGCTTGGCAATTTGGTCATCGAAGGCTTAGGATTTCTCAGCAAACTCTAGGCCTCGTGTAACTTCAGCTTGGCTCTCTGTGTCTGAGACAGTCGAGAGAAGCTCCTCCTTGCGCTTAGTATTAGCATTCATCTTGGCCTCCAGCTCTTCGATTTGCGCCTTTATGGAGGCATTGTCTCGATCTATGGCGTCAATTTCTTCTTGCTTTGATGCTTGCTGCTTCGACAACTCTGCAATTCGAGAAGTCGTCTATGCTACTGCAGTCCAGGAAGAAGAACTTTTGCCATATAACGCTTCGAGCTGGCTGTTGAAGCCCCTCTGACGTCGATAGTCTGCTGAGACTTGATCAACAATGGAGTATAACTCCATGATAAAGCTCGAAACCTCTGGAGTCACAGCAAGCAAGTCGACTGCATTCAAAACAGCTCCCAAACACGACGGAGCAGTGGGATCCCCCTCCAAAGCCTTCATCAAATCTTTCTTGAAGAACTGAGCCTTGACCTTCATCAAAGCCTCATCAAGAGGAGAAGTCGAAGTGGACTTCCCCGATCTAGTAGAAGCATCATGACTAAGGTCAGATGAACTTCCCCTACTCTCGATAATGGCATTCAAGTAGCCAATGGGATCAGTTTGCTTCAAGAGTGCTAAGTCTTCTTTAGACTTATGCTTTGTCGAGGTAGTAACCCTTATAGCAGCGTTGTCTTGGGGTTGAAGTTGTTGAGTAGCGTTTGCATCGACATGACTCTCTTCGACCTGAAGTTCAGAAGTGCCAGCATCAGCGTGATCCCCTTCGTCATGTTGTTCCTCTGACAGATCGACCACTTGAATTTCTTTTGGTTGTTGTTCCTCTGTTTCGGCATTGGTTTCATTGTTCGCCAATTCCTTCTCTTGTGGCCTACTGTGTTCAGCAGAGTCTAGTGTTTCAGAAGTCTTTGGTGCTGAACTTTCAGTGGTCTCCTGAAAATAGAAGAGGAAGAATCTTCTAGTTTAGAAAGAGACACAATCGAACGTGAGTATCGACACCTGAGTTAAAAAAAATGGTCAGAGAAACTACCTGCAGAGGAACTTCAGCCCCAGGGCTGGAATTATCACTTTCGACGGGTTTATTGAGCAAAACATTTAGCTCCTCCTCCGTTAGCTCTTCGATAATCACTGGAGGTGGCCTGGGTCTTCTCCCAGCAACCTTTATTCTGATCGTGGGTCGAGACTCAGGAGAAGGAGCATATTTCTTCAGTTTTCTCCGTTTAAGAGGAGCGGGGGGAGATTCGTCCTCTTCGTCACTCCCAGATTCGACCGTCAGTGCAGGTCATATCTTGGGTGAAGGTGCCTGAAAACCAATTGGAGTTCGATTTAGAACGCTACATCGAAAATCAGAATGTTAAAATCAGAAGGAAATAATAAAAGTTTGGTTACCGGTGCTGGAGGTTTTATCGAAGGTCCTTCCCCCTGATGGCTTGTTGTAGTTTTCACCGGTGCTGGAGGTTTTATCAAGGGACCTCCTCCCTGTTGGCCTTCTGCGGCTTTCTTTGCTGCAGGCTTTCGAACAACTGAAAGAAGACAAGTTATAATTAACAAGTTACCAGTCGAAATGGAAAGACAAAATAATTTGAAGGGTGAACGTACATTTCTTTATTTTGTCAAGGACTAGAACGAAAGACTTCTGAAGTTCGTCCACAAAATCTTTCTCGTCGAAGAACTCTTCAGCATAGTAACTCTTCCACCAGTCTTCGAAGGATGGTGAACAGAGGAAGTTAAGTTGATAATCGAACAGTGAAAGTACTGTTCGACCAGCATACCTGCCAATATGCCTGGTGGCAGCATCCTCAGTATAGTCATTGCAAAAATATAACATGGATTTCTCCCTAGGAAAAATAGGAGAAGGAAGTGATTGAATGATACCAAACTGTCGAGAGACCAAGTTTGGTTGGTAAGCGATCAAGCTCAGGTGAGTCTTGGAGCTCTTAAAGCGCAGTGGCATTATTCTAGGTGTGAGAAATGCTTCCCACATTATTGTGTGTTCTTCGACATGAGGGTCACCTGACGACTTAGGATGGGGCCTGGTGAACCATTCTAGACCAACCTTTCGTCGAGCGAAAGGAGCCATGGTCGAAGTGAATTCTTTTCTTCTTGCAAACATTAAGACGAAGTTTGCAAAAGTCTGTTGAAGTTCCAGCCCATCTTCAGTCGGGGTCAGTAGAGCTAATCTGGTGCCTTCGATACGCCTATTTGCTATCTCAGGAACTTGCTCATTTATTTGAGTTTTCTGAGGTAAGAAAGACTCAAAAGTGGCATTGAGCCACAGTTGAAGTAGCCAAAAGGGTCCTGCAAGCAACAGACTGGCTCTATTCTCGATGACCTTTAACAGAGTCGCTCCACTGCTGATCGACTCGTACAGATTCGCCAGGATTAATTCTGCCAAACAAATATTTTGGCCATGGTGAAGCTGGGTGGCGAGGGTGACCATCTTCTTTGTCACCTGTAGAGACTTTGTACAGAACACAAAGCGTGACAGCCAAAGGGCTAGAAACGCAATATGCTCTACATCTGTCACATTGGTTGTCGACCTATCATGGTAATGGTTGATATAGGTGGTATAGGTGGGTTTCGTAGCTGAGAATCCAATCTGATCCTCCGACATTTCCTCTGGGTCGAAATAATCCCCAGTGGGTCGAAGGCCGGTGATGGCAGCCACGTCAAAAAGCGTGGGTGTTAGCATTCCACAAGGAAGGTGGAAAGTGAAATGAGTGTAATCCCAGAAAAGCAAAGAGGCTATCAGCATCTCAGGGGAGTAGTTGAGACCCGTCTTCGACAGCATGACTAGGTCGTATATCCCCAAGTTCTTCCAGATCGAAGCCTGGCTTTTTTCCATCTTCTCTAGCCAAGCGCTGTAGTCAGGTGTAAGGCTAGGTCTAGACCTAAAAGCCCTAACACCCCTATTGAAGAAGCGGAGATCTATCTTCTCCTTAGCGGGATCTTCGTTGTCATCTGCAGCTTTTTTAGAGCACCCAACAGGTTTGAGCGCCTCAAGCACTGGGAAGAAGTTCTTGATCTTCATAGATTCATCAATGCATGTGGATAACGGGCCATACATGGCGAAGATTTGGTTGGAGTATCCAACCGGAATCATTAGTTAGTGCGAATAAGCTTCACGCTCAGCAGTTTCCAGGGGTTCAGGAACCCTTCGCTGGCCTGTAGAGGTAACTGTTGGAACAGTTGTGAAGATTTTTGGTTTAGCATTTCTGGAAGGGATGTTAGAACTAGGAGCGTTAGAGGAACCTGAAGCCATTTTTGAGTTAAGGTTGAAGGTGGAGTGAAGAACAAAGTGTTTGCAAGTTTGCAGAGATTTTGTGTTCAGCAATGAGGTTTTGAATGCAGATAGCGTGAAAAAGTCCCACAATGGGTACCTAGCGCTATTTATAGTGGCTGGGAAATCACAAAATTCGAGGCCATTTAATGTTGCAGAAGATAGTGGGACACGTGGCGCTCCCTCGCTGACATAGCCGTTCTGCAGAAACGAAAAGGTGCAGCGTGCGCCCTTGTTTTTGGGAAATTGTCATGATGACAATTTGTGAAAAGACATTGGGCACGCTAAACGCCGTACTGAGGTGACGTCTTAGGTACAGATGGAATGATGGTTTTTTCTTGGGATTGTCAGATGGTTGGTAGAAGACAAAAAGCGCATAGGTTTAACTTGTGGCCAAGAATAAAGGACAGGTGTCGAGTGGAATCTCAAAGAATGCCTTTTTCTTTTCAGCGTCGAAATAAGGCATTCTTGGGGGGCAATTTGTTGGCTCCTAAATTCGACACCCTTGTTTTTATTAATATAAGCCATTAAGCATGAAGGATGGTTTCGACCAGCTGGTTCTGTCGAAATGCTCATCAGAAGATGGCAAGATACTTAGAGAATTTCTTCTAAGTAGGAATCTTGTTGCCTTCGACGTCGAAGGTGCTTCTCGATAAAGGAGTTCGATGCTCAGAGTGGAACGGTTTGAGATTCAAAAGTTTGGAGGGAAAACGGTTCTCAGCGGTTACCAAGTGCAACGTGCCAAGATCTGGAGCGTCGAATGCTGTGAGCGTGCCAAGTGGAGTCATCTCGAAGCAGCGTAACTGCCTGACGGTTACTGGAGACGTGTTTAGTATAAATATTAGTAGTTCACGCAGTTTGTCGCGTGTGTTCACAATTATAAACAAGTCACTCATATAGATTCAAGTACCCAGTGTGAGCGAAAGAATTGTTGAGAATGTATGTGTGAAACACCACTTTAATTAATCAAAGTCATTTATTTTCCAGAACTTTACTGCCTCTTCATTTACTTTTCCAGTCGAAGCCCTTTATTTAAAGCTTTCCTTTATTCTATCAAGTTTTCTTCACGCAATTTACATAAAACGTCTTCATTTTCTTGTCATTTAACCATCATTAAACTTAGTCAAAACCCCCAAAATCAACCATGTCTTAGGATCAATCTGATCGATCCTGCGAGTCACCAAATAAGTAACCTTTTGGAAGATCAGCGGTTGTTTACCAATTCCCACGGTAAACAGGGGCATAATACGGATGATTGCTAGACTTTGAAGAATAAGGTCCAAGACTTGATTGATGCAAAAGATATTGAGTTTGAGGCGCCCGAAAGGCCTAACGTTGTGACTGCTCTCATGCCCAAGCATGGAGTAAATGCTGTAGAGGAAGACTTGTTTGTAGCCTCTGTGGATGATATTGTTACCCCGCTGATGACGGTCAAAAGGAACCTGTTGCTAGCCGGTTTAGTTCCGGGATGCAGTAAAGGTTGCCATCTATGTTCTGTTTCACCTACTGGTTGTTCGTTTTTAAAGTCAGGAATCCAAAACCTGATGGATAATAGGGAAATCATGTTTGAGAAGATTGCTGTTCCTGCCACCCCTACTGAAGAAGTTTCCATTGTTACCATTTTCAACAATTCTCCCGAGGCTCCCTCAAGGAAGCCTGTCAGAATTACGCCTGTTCAGAAGATTGCACCTATAATCATCACTGTTCTGGGGCCTATTCCCTACACCTCTGACAAAGCTGTCCCTTGGCACTATGGGGCAGATGTTTATGTTCTTGGAGTTAAGCAAGAGTTTGATACTAGTACCGGCGTCAGCAACATCACCGGGCCTGCTAAAGTCACCCGCAGTGGTAGACTTTTCTCACCTGATATTGCGCCACCAACTATCCAGAGACCTATTGTTATCACACCTGCAAGTGTGCCTACTTCCCTTCCTGATCAAGTTCCTATTTCTACCCCTGCTGCCGAGTCATCTAATGCTCGGGGCAAAGGGATAGCCACTGATATGCCTGCCCAGATGGAGGCACCAAAGACCATCAATGTTGAAGCTTCCAAACAGGAAATGGAAGAGATCCTAAAGATCATCAAGAAGAGTGATTATAATGTAGTTAAGCAGCTGGGGCAAACCCCCTCCAAGATTTCTATGTTATCACTGTTGTTGTGTTCAGAGGCCCATGCCAAGGCTCTGATTACCTTCCTGAAGACGACCCACGTGCCACAAGAGACGCCAACTTAACTACTGATAATGGTTTGGGTTTCTCCGACGCTGATCTGACTGCTAAAGGGAAGAACCATAAAAATGCCCTGCATGTCTCCATTGAATGCAGGGGCCCTACTCTTGCACATGTATTGGTTGACACTGGCTCCTCATTGAACTTCTTTCCCAAGAAAGCTCTAGACAGGTTGGATTGCGAAGGGTTGGAGCTAAATCCAAGTAACATTGTTGTCCGGGCCTTTGATGGGTCTAAAAGGATGGTGCATGGTGAAGTCGATCTTCCAATCAGAGTTGGTTCTCAGGTCTTTGATTCTACATTCTACGTGATGGATATTCGACTGTCCTATTCTTGTTTGATGGGTCGTCCGTGGATCCATAAGGCTGGAGCTGTGACCTCCACACTCCATCAGAAGCTGAAATACCCGGTCAGAGGGAAGATCGTGACAGTGCAGGGGGAGGAAGAATACATGGTCAGCCACCTCAACTCGTTCCGGTACATAGAAAAGGATGGGGAGTTCATTGAGACCCCATTCCAACACTTTGAAGAGGTTTCTCAGACACTGGCATCAGCTGAGACTATGATTGAAGATTCTCTGTTGAAGATGGCTTCCTTAAAGGATGCTCGGGCTGTTATTGAGAAGGGTGAGTATGCAAATTGGGGCCGACTTCCTGATTTCACTCAGAAGACTGACAAGTTTGGTTTGGGTTTCACTGCAGAAGCTCAAAGGGCTGTTCGTAGTGCAAGGATTGGAAGACCTCTTGTGCTCATCAGCAACTCGGGAGTAAATGCCATTGAGGATGACATGGAGGAATCTGAATTCGACAGCTGGGTCTACCCTACGACCAACGGTGGACCAAGCAACTGGACAGCGAAAGACTTCATCCCTATTACTTTTGTTACTCAGTAATGAACTCCTTTGTTTTGAATTTGTAACAGACAATATTGTGAAACTTTATGGCCCGGTGTCTTACCCGGGGCACCGTGGCTTCATTTGTGAGGGCTTTTGTGTGTCATTTTCATATATCATTAATAAAAGCATTGGACGTTTTTTGCATTTCAAATTTTGCGCTCCTTTTCTTTCTTTATTATATATTGCAAAACAGCTATTTACACACACTCACATATACAGGTCCCAATCCACTCTGGATCCCACTGGTAACGGCTCTGCTACTGCCATTTATGACTTCGAAAATCCGATCAACTTAGCCGAAGACGAAGGTGAAGATGATTGCGAAGTGCCTGGCGAGCTTGCGAGACTGCTACTTCAGGAAGAGAGGGCCATTCAGCCACATGAAGAGCCAGTGGAAACGGTAAATCTTGGTACTGAGATAGACAAAAAGGAAGTCAAGATCGGTGCAAATCTGGAGCTTAGTGTGAAACAACGGTTGATTCGGATGCTGCATGACTACGTGGAAATCATTGCCTGGTCTTACGAAGATATGCCTGGGTTGGATACTGACATTGTGGTTCATCACCTGCCTACTGTGATCGGTGGAAATAAAACTGACTGTTTTTTAAGCTGGTTCGCGAAATGTCGCGGTAAGCAAGAGTCGCCACCATCTTTTATGTTCTCCAACATGGAAAGGACAAAAGCATAGCAAAATTCCTTCTTTGAGAATGTTTCTCGGTTCGGAAGGTAGATTTATAGAAAGGGAAGGTGTTAGCACCCTTTCTATCCATGGTTATCCACGGGTTCTTAGGTACTTGCTCTTATGTTTTCAAATATTTGTTTGCTTTTCAAGTGTGTGTGGGTTTTGAAAAAAGTTTTGTTTGAAAAATTTCTAAGTAACTCTTGTATATGTCCTCAAGAGTGTATGAAATATTTGTTTGAAAACCTTTTGAAAGTGTAGGTGCGAAAAGTTGTTTTGTTTGTTTGAGAGAGCAAGTACCCATGAGAAATCTACCTACTCTAAGGAATTAGGTTGTGTAAGAGTCCTTTAGACAGTGCTATCCCACTATTGAGAAGTAGGTAGCACCATCGTTGGAGGTATTCGGGTCAATTCGATTATAGGGACAGTGTGGTCACCGAAGCAATAGTAGGACACCTTAGAAGTAACCCTAATGTCCTAGATCCTTTTATCCGAGGCAACCGTTTCGAGGCAACTGGATCTTAGACAGGAGGGCGACCTCTAAAACACCCTATACTTGACGACCACGTTCGAGGCAACCATAGTGAGGCGTACCCTAGGAGTGGCATGTGCATGTGTATTGTTTTTTCAGTTAATTTTATCTTTGTACATGTTATTTGTGAGCTACGGATTGGTTTTATTTTCCATACATTCTTGCAGGCATATTAACAGTTAAATGATTTGCAGGAAATAAAGTGCGGAAAGGTAAATCTAGCTATTACAAGGCGCGGGTATATACATCGCCAAAAACAACAACCCGTTTGGAAAATAAAAATGCGAGAATTTAAAAGAAAGCGATAAAGTTCTAAGTAATTATTACATTTCCTGAGCAGATACAAAATAATGAATTAAAAAATAAATACGCACGAAAGATTGAATCGGGAACGTCCTAAGGTTTTGACCCTTTTTGAGAAAGAATTGAAATTGTCCTTTTTGCAATTAATTAAAATTAAGCCTAATTACTAATTAATTTATTTATTAAAAGAAAAATATGTTTTTGTATTTTTTATGTTTTTAATGAAAATAAAAATAAGGAATTAAAAGTCAAAAGAAAAACCCTAATTCTAAATTTATTTTAGTTATTAAGAAAAAGATTAAAGTTGCCTAATTAAACTAATTAATTAATTATAATTTATTTACAACAAAAATATAAAGAAATTAATAAATAATAATGATATTAGTTTTTTTGATTTTATTGTGAAAAGGTTAATTAACTAATAATAATACTAATAATTAATAAAAAGGAATTATAAAAGAAAAGAAAAATAAAAAAGAATAACAAAACCAAGGGGGTTTGGGCCAGAATTGAGGGGTGAATTCTGGAATTGTGAGGCCCATTATCTCAAGCCTTGTTGACTTTTTGCAATCGACTGTGTGTGCGTTGACCAAGGTGTATGGTTGTCATCCTCTCTTGGCCTTCAGATCTGTGAGAAAGGCCACATGGCGCACTTGGATATAAGGTGCATGATACACCTTCTTTGGGAACCTGCACACAAGTATGTAAAGAAAAAATATATGGAAATTTTGGGGGACCTGGGAATCGAACCCAGGTCCCAATGGACAATTCCTGTACGCCTTAGCCAGCTGAGTTGTGTGTCTTAATTGAAATAATAATAATAACTGAAAATTATATTAGTAAATCAACGCATGCTCTGGGAAAAAAAAATAACGCGCGTTTTGGATTTGAATGGGCCAGCGATGTGAAGACACATCATCGTCTTCTCCAATAGCCCCTGTGTTTCTTTCCTGCGGATTTTGGTTCCGCAACAAAATTCGTTGGCTTCTCCTATACTGAGCTCTAGGCCACGAAAATGTCAGCCAAAGCCATCATCCTGTTCGTCTCAATCTCCTGAATTCGTCCATGGCTATGGCTTGCATCAATTATTCCTGTAAAACAAAACCCCAAATTGCAACCCCCAAAACCCTAGGTTCGGGTAGGGAGATCTAGGCTACAACAATGCAATTAAATAATACAGGATGCCTGGAATTTGGATGATGAATACAAATACGCTAAAATTTTAGAGAAAAGGCATAAGAATTGGAGGTTGAGACTCCATGTTCAGAGAAAGGTTCGAGACCACTTACAGCGCGTTGTAGGGGGTCTTAGAATGCGTTTGTGATCACCTTAGTTTCAGGGTATGGTAAGGAAGAGAACCACGTGCTTATTTTGATCTGAAAACGCCTGTAACACAGTTTTTGATCTCTCACTTTTTTGACAAATTTCAGTTGTTGTTCTGGCCGTTTCAGTGATGCTTAGGTCGTGAATGAGGTTTGTACTGCTTGCATATGTAGGTATGAATGAGAATTAAGTGATATGATGAGCCTTAACCTTGTGCAATTAAGTTTTGGATTTTGTTTGACCACCATTAAAGGACATTCCATACTTGGAGCAAAACTTGGATTTTTTGCTCAAAATGGCTTGGCACGAATTTGTGAGCTAGCATATGACACATGAAAGCCATTCAAGCCACAAGATACTATTCCATTAATTTTTTGATTTTATTTGAATTATTATAGATTTAAAATGAATTAAATCAATAAAAATTAAATAAAATAGAAAAATAAATGTTTGATCTTGAATCTAAGAATGGGACACGTGTATGGCATGACAAGGCTGAATCAAGTGGAAGAAAGTGGGCCCTTTTGTCAAAAATTGAAGTTTTAAGGATAGTTGACTTTTGCCATTTCACAAAAATTTCCCAACTTCTCCAATGCATATCTTGCTCAATTTTGATCATATGAACATGTTCTTGGACATTTTGGAAAGATCTTGAAGTCCTCTAACCAATTCCTTTGTTCCCATGTCATTTGGATTTACCAATCTCAAGTTATGGTCTTTGACTTAAAATGCCTTTTTGTTGACTTTTGAAAATGACCTATAATGTTGAAATTGATAACTTTTTGTGAGAGCATTTCTTGGACTTGGAATGTGAAGATGAGTTGTAGGAAATGTCATCCCCTTCAAAATTAGCATTGGATGGGATTTTTCTGATGAACCATGAAAAAGTTATGCCCTGGTCAATGTACAGTTGACTTTTCAGCTGTCCCAAAATGGAAACTTTTGCATCTTGATGATTTTTGAGCCATTCCTATGGAATCAGGGTCAAGACTTGACCAAATGATGATTGTGGCTTCAAAATAAGATGTTGACCAAAAATTTTGACTTTTGACTGCCGAATGACCATTTTACCCCTACAGTTGATTGTGAAGCAATTAGGGCTTTTGACTGTGCAACTTGATGCTGTGAGTCTTGAAACTTGACATGTATATGCTTGACAATGTATATAGGCATATGGTACTTGATTGAGTCATTGAAAACCTCAACTTCCTTGAGAGAAACAAAACTCTAATTTTGACTGGCTTAGGAGGATGTTTGACTGTGCAACCCCTGAGAGGTTTTGAACCATTTGAAGATTGACCTTGACAAATCTTGAAGAATATGGGAGGGAAAATTTTGGGGTACAACAGTTGCCCCTGTTCAATCTCCTTAGACCTGAGGATGTAGATTGGCTTGCGTGCCTTTCGTGATCCGAAGGTGGAAGATGATTGAACACTATAGTGCCCAGAAATTTGCACTCGCATAGTGGAGTATCAGCAATGTGATGTCGGGAATGGGCTTACAGATGCCATTTGGAAAGATGGTGGATAGAAGGATGGGCTTATAGATGCCATCTGGATATGTGACAGAACCTTGTCGGGAATGGGCTAATAGATGCCATTTGGAAAGGTAATGGATAGTGGTGGAGATGGGCTTAAAGATGCCATCGGGGGTGTCGATTGCGTAAGAGATTCCTTAGCGAGAACTTGCGTACCTGAGAAAGAAAGATAATTTCCTGGCCTGTTACAGGTGTTGATCTTCAATCTCTTCATGCAGATATGCCCTGGCTGGATACAGGTATCGAATCCGCAATCAATTGCTCACAGATGTGCCCTGGCTAGATACAGGAATCGAATCTAGAACTTCAAAAGGTTGCTTACAGACGTGCCCTGGCTGGATGCATGTATCGAATCTACAAACAATCGCTTACAGATGTGCCCTGGCTTGATACAGGAATCGAATCCGGAACTTCAAAAGGTTGCTTACAGACGTGCCCTGGCTGGATACAGGTATCGAATCTCTAAACTGGTCGTCTACAGATATGCCCTGGCTGGATACAGGAATCGAATCTCTAAACTCTTCATGCAGAAGTGCCCTGGCCGGATACAGGTATCGGATCTACAATCAGTTACTCACAAATATGCCCTGGCTAGATACAGGAATCGAATTTGGAATTGGTCATCTACAAATATGCCCTGGCTGGATACAGGAATCGAATCTCTAAACTCTTCATGCAGACATGCCCTGGCTGGATATAGGTGTCGAATCTACAATCAGTTATTCACAGATATGCCCTGGCTGGATACAGGTATCGAATCTGGAATTGGTCGTCTACAGATATGCCCTGGCTAGATACAGGAATCGAATCTCTAAACTCTTCCTGCAGACATGCCCTGGCTAGATACAGGTGTCGAATCTACAATCAGTTACTCACAGATATGCCCTGGCTAGATACAGGAATCGAATCTGGAATTGGTCGTCTACAGATATGCCCTGGCTGGATACAGGAATCAAATCTCTAAACTCTTCATGCAGACATGCCCTGGCTGGATATAGGTATCGAATCTACAATCAGTTACTCATAGATATGCCCTGGCTAGATACAGGAATCGAATCTGGAATTGGTCGTTTACAGATATGCCCTGGCTGGATACAGGAATCGAATCTCTAAACTCTTCATGTAGACATGCCCTGGCTGGATACAGGAATCGAATCTACAATCAGTTACTCACAGATATGCCCTGGCTAGATACAGGAATCAAATTTGGAATTGGTCGTCTACAGATATGCCCTGGCTGGATACAGGAGTCGAATCTCTAAACTCTTCATGCAGACATGCCCTGGCTGGATACAGGAATCGAATCTACAATCAATTACTCACAGATATGCCCTTGCTAGATACAGGAATCGAATCTGGAATTATGACAGTTGATAGTAATCATCTTTGGATTGACCTTTTTCTTGAAAAGGAAAAACATCAGTTGTATGCAATGTCATGATGCATGATGTCATGATACTCAAAATGAGATAGTGTCGTATGCACTTCATCATGTATGTAAGCAGGATGTATGAAATGTGAAATGTCTATGAATGTGTTTTCGTCTGGGAAAATAAATCCTTGACGGATGCCGGGAAGTTTGTTGAATCCTGGGCTGATGTTTTGAAGAGTAGAGTTCTTCGTTTCCGCTGGGGATGATGATTGCAAGGATACACCGGTAGGAGAAGATGACTCCGTTGGAGAATAAACTTGGTGAAGAGATTACTCTGCGGGGAATTAATCTATGGGAAGAGATACTTCGCTGAGGTTTTGATGAGAACTCCGCTGGGGATGCCATTGATAAGCTTTGTTGGAGGATTTGATGAACTCCGCTGGGGGATAGGAAGAACTTCACCGGGGATGATCTTTCCATGGTAATTAGCTGAGGATAACCCAGTTATATGCTCTGGTGGAGAATAACCTTTGAATATGGTCGGGGAGAGACGTATATATTCTGCAGGTGGCAAGCTTCCAGAATCTACTGAGGATAAGCTTCCAGAATCTACTGGGGAGGATGATTCAACTCTCCTGGGGAATCTTTGGACTGTACTGGGGAAGTGGCTCCACTGGGGTGTCTGGTATTCCGCCGGGGAACAATCTTATGTTAAGACTGTCGGGGATGCTTGTAGAGGAACATCTGTATACTCCACTGGGGAATATTGAGATTTACTGGGGATACCCAACTTCCTTTAAGGCTGACAGTAGACTAACTCTGCTTGGGGAGAGTGTTACTGACTTGCTAGGGATACTGTGCCTTTTCAGGGCTGATGGGAGACCAACTCTGCTCGGGTAGAGTGTTGCTGAGTCTTGTCTTACTCTGTGGGGAGTTGAGGTAACTTGGTTACATTCTTCAGCCGAACTTACCTTGGTACCTCGGTGGACAGAATGACTAGATCGCTTAGACAACTCATTATTGCCCCTGCTTCTGATGTCACCTGTAATTAGTCCTTTGTTTCGTATGCAAATATTTATGATTAGCAATTAGTGTTAAATGCATATATCAAAAAATGAACATTGGACGTTCTTCGCAAGACAAAACAGATAAAGGAAAAACAAATGGCAATTTGTCTGAAAAAAAATGAATTTGTATTGATTTCGAAATTTTCCTGTAAATAGGCGTTTTATGTACAAGAGGCTGACGTCCTAGTAAGAGAACGCCGCTGAACAACAGAGTTTATACATTTTGTGAAAAGGAAAACAAAACAGCTATGTAAAAAATCCCACTGGGTTCCAACTCTGCTATCGCCTTTATGTCCTCAAGCGTCTCATCACTTGACTGCTTAGTTGAAGATGAAGCTGACTGATTGATGCCATCTGAACCTGATAGTTGATACCGGATTCCGGATGCAAGGTGCTCCAATGAGACATAGTATTACGCTTATCCCTAACTTTTTCCTGGACCGCCCTTTCGGGTTTTCAGTCCATCGGGATACCCATTTTTGCTCAAGCCGCCTTTTCAGGTTTTCGACTTGCCGGGTGTACAGATTTTTTTCATTTCATCCCTTATTTTTGCCCGAACCCTTTTGGTTCGCCGGGAAGCCCTTATTTTTGCCTAGGTGTGTCAACCTAGCGGGTCTTTAATCATGCGTAGTATCTTTTTACTATGTCTGCATTGGCAGGGTGAGGAAGGTCGTCACCATCCATGGTGGTTAGAATCATAGATCCTCCTGAGAAGATATGTTTAACCATAAATGGCCCTTCGTACGTAGGGTTCCATTTTCCCCTGGGATCACTTTGAGGAAGAATGATACGCTTGATTACCAGGTCTCCGACTTGATACTCTTGTCGTCTGACTTTCTTGTTAAATGCCCTGATCATCCGTTTTTGGTATGTTTGACCATGACAAATAGCAGTGAGTCTCTTTTCGTCAATTAGGTTCAATTGATCAAGCCGAGTCTGGATCCAGTCATCTTCGCTCAAACCTGCATCCTTCATTATCCGGAGAGAGGGTATATGGACTTTAATAGGCAAGACTGCCTCCATGCCATAGACCAAGGAAAAGGGTGTTGCCCCGGTTGACGTCCTTGCTGAGGTACGGTACCCATGAAGAGAAAACGGTAACATCTCGTGCCAATCTTTGTAGGTCATTATCATCTTCTGCACAATTTTCTTGATATTCTTATTTGCTGCTTCTACAGCCCCGTTCATCTTTGGTCGGTAGGGAGAAGAGTTGTGGTGCTGTATCTTGAATTGCTCACAGAGCTCAGTGATCATCTTGTTATTAAGATTGGTACCATTGTCCGTAATGATCCTTTCCGGGACGCCGTATCGACAGATCAGGTTATGCCGAATGAACAGTGCCACGACGTTTTTGGTTACCGTAGCGTAGGAAGCTGCTTCAACCCACTTTGTGAAGTAATCAATCGCCACCAGGATGAAGTGATGCTCGTTGGATGCTGTAGGTCTGATCTCGCCGATCATATCAATGCCCCACATTGCAAAAGGCCAAGGCGCTGTCAAGACATTCAGAGGGACTAGAGGAATGTGCACCTTATCAGCATAGATCTGGCATTTGTGACACGTCCGAGAATGTTGGTAACAGCCGGCTTCCATTATGGACCAGAAATATCCTGCTCGAAGGATCTTCTTTGCCATGGTGTGTCCACTGGAGTGCGTTCCGAAGGTACCTTCATGTAGCTATGCCATGATCTTTTCTGCTTCAGTCTTATCCACACAACGCAGTAAGGTCGAATCATGGTTTCATTTGTAAAGAATGTCGTTGCTGAGGCAGAACTTTGCCGCGAACCTTCTCAGAAACGTTTTGTCATTGACAGATGCACCCTCGGGGTATTCTTGAGTTTCCAAGTACCTCTTCACTTCATGATATCAAGGTTTTTCAGTTACCTCTTCAGCCTCAAGATCACAACAATATGCAGGTTCATCCAACTTCCAGATAATGATCTGGGGAGCCTCGTTGTCCCATTTGACTTTGAACATAGAAGACGTCGTAGCTAACGCGTCCGCCAACTGATTCTCCTCTCTTGGGAAGTGTTCAAAGGTTATCTCCTCGAAGTGGGGAATCAACGTCAACACATACTCTTTGTAAGGAATAAGATTTGGGTGTTTCGTATCCCACTCGCCTTTGATCTGGATGATCACGAGAGCGGAATCTCCGAAGACACTTAGAAACTTGATCCTTAAGTCAATTGCAGCTTGAAGACCCATGATGCATGCCTCGTACTCTGCCATGTAGTTGGTGCAGTTGAAACATAGTCAGGCAGTGAGTGGAGTATGAGTGCCTTTAGGGGATATGATCACAGCTCCAATACCGTTACCCAAAGCGTTTGAGGCTCCGTCAAAGTGCATAGACCATCGGGATCCTTCCTCAGGTCCTTCATCCGGTCCAGGTACTTCACAATCAGTTACTACCATGATATCCTCGTCTGGAAATTCAAAGTTCATCGACTGGTAATCGTCCACTGCCTGGTGTGCCAAATGGTCTGCCAATACACTTCCCTTGATTGCTTTTTGAGTCGTGTACTGGATGTCGTATTCTGTCAAGATCATCTTCCATCTTTCTATTCTTCCGGATAGAGCAGGCTTTTCGAATATGTACTTGATCGGATCCATTTTTGAAATTAAGAGAGTAGTGTGAGTCAACATATACTGTCTCAGCCGGCGAGCAGCCCATACCAAAGCGCAGCAAGTTTTCTCGAGCAGTGAGTATCGGGTCTCACAGTCGGTAAACTTTTTGCTAAGGTAATAAATGGCGTGCTCTTTTCGGCCAGACTCGTCATGCTGCCCCAGCACACACCCCATTGAGCTGTCCAGTACTGTCAAGTATAATATTAGAGGTCTCCCTTCAACCGGTGGCATAAGAATGGGTGGTTCTTGGAGATACTCTTTGATTCTTTCAAAAGCGGCCTGACATTCATCATTCCAACGTACCACTTGATCTTTCTTCAGTAGTTTGAAGATTGGTTCACAGGTAGCAGTTAGATGCGAGATGAATCGGGCAATGTAGTTCAGCCGTCCTAGAAAGCCTCTGACTTCTTTCTCTGTCTTGGGAATTGGCATCTCTTGTATGGCTTTCACCTTGGCAGGGTCCACTTGAATACCTTTGTCGCTCACGACGAAGCCTAGCAATTTTCCAGATCTCACCCCAAAGGTGCACTTGTTCGGGTTCAACCTCAGCTTGTACAACTTCAGACGGTCAAACAGCTTCTGTAGATGGTCAAGGTGTTCCTCCTTAGTTTGGGACCTTGCAATCATGTCGTCGACATATACTTCTATCTCATGATGGATCATGTCATGAAACAAAGCAACCATGGCACGTTGGTAAGTTGCCCCAGCATTTTTCAACCCAAAAGGCATGACCTTGTAGCAAAAGGTGCCCCACTGAGTAACAAAAGTGGTCTTCTCCATGTCTTCAGGAGCCATCTTGATCGGATTATATCCGGAGAAACCGTCCATGAAGGAGAACACCTTGTGCTGAGCAGTATTGTCAACCAGAATGTCGATGTGAGGCAGAGGGAAATCATCCTTAGGGCTTGCCCTGTTCAAATCCCTGTAATCAACACACATTCGGACCTTACCATCTTTCTTTGGCACTGGAACCACGTTGGCAACCCACTGAGGGTAAGAAGTCACTGCTAGAAATCCGGCATCAAATTGTTTCATAACCTCAGCTTTGATTTTCTCGGACATCTCTGGACGCATACGGCGAACCTTCTGCTTTACCGGAGGGCATTCTTCCTTGGTAGGCAGGTGATGAACCACAATGTCAGTATCCAACCCAGGCATGTCTTCGTAGGACCAGGCAAAGATTTCCACATAATCATGCAGCATCTGAATCAACCGTTGTTTCACACTGAGCTCCAGATTGGCACCAATCTTGACTTCCTTTCTGTCTGTCTCAGTACCCAGATTCACCGTTTCCACTGGCTCTTCATGTGGCTGAATGGCCCTCTCTTCCTGGAGTAACAGTCTTGCAAGCTCACCAGGCACTTCGCAATCATCTTCACCTTCGTCTTCGGCTAAGTTGATCGGATTTTCGAAGTCCTAACTGGCAGTAGTAGAGTCATTACCAGTGGGATCCAGAGTGGATTGGAACTGAGTGACAAAAGTAATAGGTATGGAGTCTTTTGCAATCCAGTTGCTTGGTCCACCGTCGGTCGTTGGGTAGATTCAGCTGTCAAATTCGGATTCCTCCACTTCGTCTTCATCCTTAATAGCATTTACTCCATGATTGGGCATGGGAGCTGTCACCACATTAGGCCTTTCTGGCGCCTCGAACTGAACCTCTTTAGCATCAATAAGGTCTTGAACCTTATTCCTCAGAGCCCAACAATCATCTGTGTTATGCCCCGGGCTGTCAGAGTGGTAAGCGCAACGGGCGTTGGGGTTGTACTTTGGAGAGGTTGTGTTCACAACCTTCGGAGCTTCTTTAACAGTTACCAGATTGGTCGACAGTAGCTGCGGCAATATCTGAGACAGGTTCATACTGAGTCGAGTGTACTGCCTTTTGGGCCTCTCACCCCTTGGTTGGTTATACTGCTGAGGAGCAGTAGCAGGCTTAGAAATAACCACCGCGTTGACAGCTTGGCGGCATTCCGGTTTGTTCTGTCTTCTGGGACCATACACAACACTAGCTTCCTTCTTGAAGGGCTTATTTTCAGTACTCGAGGAGGCACCTTTATGTATCTTCCCCGACTTGATTCCGGCTTCTATCCTTTCACCAGTCAGGATGAGGTCTGTAAACCCTGCGGAAGAATTACCAATCAGGTGGTTAAAGAATAGACCAGTCAGGGTCCCCAAGAACATGTCCACGAGTTCACGGTCAGTCAACGGTGGCTGCACCCTGCCAGCCAGGTCTCTCCATTTCTGCGCGTACTCCTTAAAACCTTCACCCGTTCCTAGTGACATACCCTGGAGCTGGGTACGCGTAGGAGCGAGGTCGGAATTGTACTGATACTGCTTATAAAATGCAGTAGCCAAGTCCTCCCAGTTACGAATATTGGTTCCATCCAGCTGATAGAACCACTCGAGTTGAGCCCCTGAAAGGCTATCCTGGAAGAAATGGATCCATAGGTTCTTGTCTGCAGTGTAAGGCTGGATCTTCCTTACATAAGAACGGAGGTGCAGCTTAGGAAAGGAAGCCCCGTCGTACTTCACAAAGGCAGGTGCCTTGAACTTGTGAGGGATCACCACCCCAGAAGATAAGCCTAGATCTCCAAAATCCAACCCAGGAACACGTTGAATCTCCATAGCATTTAACCGGTCCTCCAACTGTTTGTACCTGTCCTCAGCAGGAGGGTACTGTTCATCATTGAAATCTGTCTCGTTATCAGAGACTGCAGGACTAGGAACCTCTCTCCCTTGGGGACTATCCTTCTCTGCAGAGGAAGTAGCCTGATCATCCTCATTCTGCAGTGTATTCCCAAACCTCCGTCCAGTGTTAAACAGCACAGTCCTCCTCTTCTTCTTCTTCTTCTCCTTCAAGAGCAGAGTCTTCAACTCATGTTGCCCTTGGGCTAAGCTCATGACCAGCTCCTGGAACTGGGCATTCTAGGCCTAGAGGGCCTTGATAGCTTGTTCAGTAGTAGGTTCAGGATTCATGATGATTGAGTGAGTGCTGAAATAAACAGCGAAGAAGATTAAGAAACCTGTAGAAAAAGAGTACCTGTTATGCACATGATGCATGATATGCTATTTATGCAATGCATTCAAGGGTTCGAAAGTTCAAATTCTTTGTAGACAAAAAGGGAACACACGTTATATTAGGAAATGATTTGTTCAGTACATCAAGGCCTCATGGGCAAAACATTACAAAATACTTAATCCCAAAAGACACTGCACATCCTTTTTGGAGCAATGTAAGTGTTGAGAGTCTTTTCCTCGTGCAGTAGGCGGGTGAGCTTCAAGACCTTCTTCTCACTGGCATGTAGACTGGTTTCAAGAGAATTCCGCTCTTCCTTGAGTTGGATCCAGCTCTTTTGCATTTCTTCCCAAGACGTTGGCATGTCAGGATGTTGAATATTGTAGGGCACCTCTCCTTCCAAAACTGGCTCTTTGATCACGGGGAGAACATGAGGATATGGCATCACCAGCTTCTGGGAGCGGGCTCGTACCCATTTGAGATAAGGTTCCAGGGGGATGGAGTTCTTGTGCCCCAGTTTCTTGCTATCTACCCTGTTAGGCATCCTCTAAGCTCTGATAAATCTCTGGCGAAGTCCTTGTGCATCATTGTCGAAGTCAAAAACTATGTCAGGAATCAACATGTCATGAGGGCCATCCCTCCGAGCATATCCAAACTGTCTCAAAGCCAGACATGGGTTGTAAGTAATGCCCCCTCTGATTCCAAGTAAAGGAACATTAGGAAACTCTCTGCAACGATCAATGATAGTGACATTTTCTCTGGAACGAGAACACCAATGTATATCAGCATGTGTAAGAGTCATTAACCGTTGTGACCATCTCAAACCCCGCTCGTTCTTCAAAACTGATTGTGGAAGGTGCGAAATAAACCACCTTGCAAGAAGAGGAGTGCAGCACATGAGAACACCCCTTTTCTCATGGTTCGAGTGTAACATGAGTGAAGGATGTCCCCAAGCAATGTAGGTATGGGATTCCTGGACATGAAGATCTTGACAGCATTGATATCTATAAGCTGATCTGGATTCGGGAACAACACCAACCCATAGACAAGGAGTGCCACAACTTCTTCAAAGGCTTGTAGGTCAAGGGAATTCCAACATTCTTGGGCCTTCTCAAACAGGAACTTTGCCAAGAATCCTTTGATAGCACTTCTGGTTTCCCAGTGCCCCTTGATGTCAGATGGTTGTAGGCACAATGCTTTAGCAACCTCTTCAAGTTTGGGTTCCCTTTTCGTACCGTTGTAGGGTAGTTGATTAAGAATAGGAACCTTTAGAAGCTGAGAAAACTCTTCCAAAGTAGGCACCAATTGATAATTCGGGAAAGTAAAACAGTGGTGCAAAGGGTCAAAGAACTGGAACAACACTTTCACCATATCTTCTTCAATGTTGGTGTTGACAAAGCTGATGAGTCTACCATGCCTTTCCCTGAAGGAAGAGTTCTCGGGAATCCTGGATGTGAGCTCATTAAGCTGAGGAGGGACCCTTACAAGGTTGATCTGAATTGTCTTTCTACGGAGAGATTCCATGTCCTACAAAACAAGAACAAAGATGAAGATTCGAACCCTTGAAGTGGTTAGTGGATGCATATGATGTTGTATGATGTTATGATGTTATGATAAAAACACACCACAAGTATTCACAAAGGCAAACATGATAAGGCACACAATTCACACCAGACAGCCTTTAGAGTTTAGGCCAGCATGAAGTTTGGGGTACTACCCTCTTGAAGTTGGTGGGCTCAAAACCTGTCCTATCAAAAGTAACCGGGTTCTAAGGATCTCAATATCATTGGGTTGTTTTCTGTGTTCATTGTTTTGATTTAGCCACTGAACTGGCGATCAAAATATTCCAAGAAAGCAACCCTCAATG
Organism: Vicia faba; assembly: GCA_948472305.1. Taxonomy (NCBI): domain Eukaryota; kingdom Viridiplantae; phylum Streptophyta; class Magnoliopsida; order Fabales; family Fabaceae; genus Vicia; species Vicia faba. Next base: position 213,469 of record CATIWC010000627.1, on the reverse strand, counting down.
AGTGTAGTATCGAGTATCTACCAACTTCAGACTGCACCAAAGTCGGTCATCTCACTACCCCTAAAGAGGCCAGGATGGTCAAGTAAGGTTCCTAAGGTCAGTTGATGCTTCACGATACCACGCGGCGGCCCCGTACTCTCCTTGACTTGACTCAAGGGTTACAGGTACTCACCAAAGTGCCACATCAACGTAGCAAACTGCTTCAACCGTGTCGATATACCCCGCACAGTTCCCTCACAGTTTATTTCTACTTTCTAAAAGGTATCCCCCAGATCCGGGTTAGGATCTATGAACCCAAAGCAGGCCCACAATATTAAATCAAACAAAGCAAGCAATTGAAAACATAAGAGTGGTCTAATCCTAAGGTACACCTCACTTTATAAGTGTCCCCAACAGAGTCGCCAGTTCTGTGATCGGTGGAAATAGAACTGACTGTTTTTTAAGCTGGTTCATGAAATGTCGCGGTAAGCAAGAGTCGCCACCGTCTTTTATGTTCTCCAACATGGAAAGGACAAAAGCACAGCAAAATTCCTTCTTTGAGAATGTTTCTCGGTTCGGGAGGTAGATTTATAGAAAGGGAAGGTGTTAGCACCCTTTCTATCCATGGTTATCCACGGGCTCTTAGGTACTTGCTCTTATGTTTTCAAAAATTTGTTTGCTTTTCAAGTGTGTGTGGGTTTTGAAAAAAGTTTCGTTTGAAAAATTTCTAAGTAACTCTTGTATCTGTCCTCAAGAGTGTATAAAATATTTGTTTGAAAACCTTTTGAAAGTGTAGGTGCGAAAAGTTGTTTTATTTGTTTGAGAGAGCAAGTACCCATGAGAAATCTACCTACTCTAAGGAATTAGGCTGTGTAAGAGTCCTTTAGACAGTGCTATCCCACTATTGAGAAGTAGGTAGCACCATCGTTGGAGGTATTCGGGTCAATTCGATTATAGGGACAGTGTGGTCACCGAAGCAATAGTAGGACACCTTAGAAGTAACCTTAATGTCCTAGATCCTTTTATCTGAGGCAACCGTTTCGAGGCAACTGGATCTTAGACAGGAGGGCGACCTCTAAAACACCCTATACTTGACGACCACGTTCGAGGCAACCATAGTGAGGCGTACCCTAGGAGTGGCATGTGCATGTGTATTGTTTTTTCAGTTAATTTTATCTTTGTACATGTTATTTGTGAGCTACGGATTGGTTTTATTTTCCATACATTCTTGCAGGCATATTAACAGTTAAATGATTTGCAGGAAATAAAGTGCGGAAAGGTAAATCTAGCTATTACAAGGCGCGGGTATATACATCGCCAAAAACAACAACCCGTTTGGAAAATAAAAATGCGAGAATTTAAAAGAAAGCGATAAAGTTCTAAGTAATTATTACATTTCCTGAGCGGATACAAAATAATGAATTAAAAAATAAATACGCGCGAAAGATTGAATCGGGAACGTCCTAGGGTTTTGACCCTTTTTGAGAAAGAATTGAAATTGTCCTTTTTGCAATTAATTAAAATTAAGCCTAATTACTAATTTATTTATTTATTAAAAGAAATTTTTTTTTTGTATTTTTTATGTTTTTAATGAAAATAAAAATAAGGAATTAAAAGTCAAAAGAAAAACCCTAATTCTAAATTTATTTTAGTTATTAAGAAAAAAATTAAAGTTGCCTAATTAAACTAATTATTTAATTATAATTTATTTACAAAAAAAATAATATGAAATTAATAAATAATAATAATATTAGTTTTTTTTATTTTATTGTGAAAAGGTTAATTAACTAATAATAATACTAATAATTAATAAAAAGGAATTATAAAAGAAAAGAAAAATAAAAAAGAATAACAAAACCAAGGGGGTTTGGGCCAGAATTGATGGGTGAATTCTGGAATTGGGAGGCCCATTATCTCAAGCCTTGTTGACTTTTTGCAATTGACTGCGTGTGCTTTGACCAAGGTGTATGGTGGTCATCCTCTCTTGGCCTTCAGATCTGTGAGAAAGGCCACTTGGCGCGCTTGGATATAAGGTGCATGATACACCTTCTTTGGGAACCTGCACACAAGTATGTAAAGAAAAAATATATGGAAATTTTGGGGGACCTGGGAATCGAACCTATGTCCCAATGGACAATGCATGTACGCCTTAGCCAGCTGAGCTGTGTGTCTTAATTGAAATAATAATAATAACTGAAAATTCTATTAGTAAATCAACGCATGCCCTGGAAAAAAAAAATAACGCGCGTTTTGGATTTGAATGGGCCAGTGATGTGAAGACACATCATCGTCTTCTCCAATAGCCCCTGTGTTTCTTTCCTGCGGATTTTGGTTTCGCAACAAAATTCGTTGGCTTCTCCTATACTGAGCTCTAGGCCACGAAAATGTCAGCCAAAGCCATCATCCTGTTCGTCTCAATCTCCTGAATTCGTCCATGGCTATGGCTTGCATCAATTATTCCTGTAAAACAAAACCCCAAATTGCAACCCCCAAAACCCTAGGTTCGGGTAGGGAGATCTAGGCTACAACAATGCAATTAAATAATACAAGATGCCTGGAATTTGGATGATGAATACAAATACGCTAAAATTTTAGAGAAAAGGCACAAGAATTGGAGGTTGAGACTCCATGTTCAGAGCAAGGTTCGAGACCACTTTTAGTGCGTTTTAGGGGGTCTTAGGATGCGTTTGTGATCGCCTTAGTTTCAGGGTATGGCAAGGAAGAGAACCACGTGCTTATTTTGATTTGAAAACGCCTGTAACAGTTTTTGATCTCTCACTTTTTTGACAAATTTCAGTTTTTGTTCTGGCCGTTTCAGTGATGCTTAGGTCGTGAATGAGGTTTGTACTACTTGCATATGTAGGTATGAATGAGAATTAAGTGATATGATGAGCCTTAACCTTGTGCAATTAAGTTTTGGATTTTGTTTGACCACCATTAAAGGACATTCCATACTTGGAGCAAAACTTGGATTTTATGCTCAAAATGGCTTGGCACGAATTTGTGAGCTAGCATATGACACATGAAAGCCATTCAAGCCACAAGATACTATTCCATTAATTTTTTGATTTTATTTGAATTATTATAGATTTAAAATGAATTAAATCAATAAAAATTAAATAAAATAGAAAAATAAATGTTTGATATTGAAGCTAAGCATGGGACACGTGTATGGCATGACAAGGCTGAATCAAGTGGAAGAAAGTGGGCCCTTTTGTCAAAAATTGAAGTTTTAAGGATAGTTGACTTTTGCCATCTCACAAACATTTCCCAACTTCTCCAATGCATATCTTGCTCAATTTTGATTGTATGAACATGTTCTTGGACATTTTGGAAAGGTCTTGAAGTCCTCTAACCAATGCCTTTGGTCCCATGTCATTTGGATTAACCAATCTCAAGTTATGGTCTTTGACTTAAAATGCGTTTTTGTTGACTTTTGAAAATGACCTATAATGTTGAAATTGATAACTTTTTGTGAGAGCATTTATTGGACTTGGAATGTGAAGATGAGTTGTAGGAAATGTCATCCCCTTAAAAATGAGAATTGGATGGGATTTTTCTGATGAACCATGAAAAAGTTATGCCCTGGTCAATGTACAGTTCACTTTTCAGCTGTCCCAAAATGGAAACTTTTGCATCTTGATGATTTTTGTGCCATTCTTGTGGAATCATGGTCAAGACTTGACCAAATGATGTGTGGCTTCAAAATAAGATGTTGACCATAAATTTTGACTTTTGACTGCCGAATGACCATTTTACCCCTACAGTTGATTGTGAAGCAATTAGGGCTTTTGACTGTGCAACTTGATGCTGTGAGTCTTGAAACTTGACATGTAGATGCTTGACAATGTATATAGGCATATGGGACTTGATTGAGTCATTGAAAACCTCAACTTCCTTGAGAGAAACAAAACCCTAATTTTGACTGGCTTAGGAGGATGTTTGACTGTGCAACCCCTGAGAGGTTTTGAACCATTTGAAGATTGACCTTGACAAATCTTGAAGAATATGGGAGGGCAAATTTTGGGGTACAACACCTACCAAGGAAGAATGCCCTCCGGTAAAACAAAAGGTTCGCCGTATGCGTCCAGAGATGTCCGAGAAAATCAAAGTCGAGGTTATGAAACAATTTGACGCCGGTTTCCTAGCAGTAACTTCTTACCCTCAGTGGGTCGCCAATGTGGTTCCAGTGCCGAAGAAGGACGGTAAGGTCCGAATGTGTGTTGACTACAGGGATTTGAACAGGGCGAGCCCTAAGGATGACTTCCCTCTGCCTCACATCGACGTTCTGGTTGACAACACTTCTCAGCATAAGGTATTCTCCTTCATGGATGGTTTCTCCGGTTATAATCAGATAAAGATGGCTCCTGAAGACATGGAGAAGACCACTTTTGTTACTCAGAGGGGCACCTTTTGCTACAAGGTCATGCCTTTCGGGTTGAAAAATGTTGGGGCAACGTATCAGCGTGCCATGGTTGCTTTGTTTTATGACATGATCCATCATGAGATTGAAGTATACCTCGACGATATGATTGTGAGGTCCCAAAATGAGGAGGAACACCTTGACCATTTACAGAAGCTGTTTGACCGGTTGAAGTTGTACAAATTAAGGTTAAACCCGAACAAGTGCACCTTAGGGGTGAGATCTGGAAAGCTACTAGGTTTCGTCATAAGCGACAAAGGTATTCAAGTGGACCCTGCCAAACTGAAAGCCATACAAGAGATGCCAGTTCCCAAGACAGAGAATGAAGTCAGAGGCTTTCTAGGACGGTTGAACTACATTGCCCGATTCATCTCGCACCTGACTGTTACTTATGAGCCAATCTTCAATCTACTGAAGAAAGATCAAGTAGTACGTTGGAACGATGAATGTCAGACCGCTTTCGGAAGAATCAAAGAGTATCTCCAAGAGTCACCCATTCTTATGCCACCGGTTGAAGGGAGACCTATAATCTTATACTTGACAACTCAATGGGATGTGTGCTGGGTCAGCATGACGAGTCTGGCCGAAAAGAGCATGCTATTTATTACCTTAGCAAAAAGTTTACCGACTGTGAGACCCGATACTCACTGCTCGAGAAAACTTGTTGCGCTTTGGTAGGGGCTGCTCGCCGGCTGAGACAGTATATGTTGACTCACACTACTCTATTAATTTCAAAAATGGATCCAGTCAAGTATATCTTCGAAAAGCCTGCCTTGTTCGGAAGAATAGCAAGATGGCAGATGATCTTGACTGAATATGACATCCAGCACACGACTCAAAAAGCAATCAAGGGAGTGTGTTGGCAGACCATTTGGCACATCAGGCAGTAGATGATTACCAGTCTATGAACTTTGAATTTCCAGACGAGAATATCATGGTAGTAACTGATTGCGAGGTACCTGGACCGGATGAAGGACCTGACGAAGGATCCCGATGGTCTATGCACTTTGACGGAGCCTCAAACGCTTTGGGTAACGGTATTGGCGCTGTGATCATATCTCCTAAAGGCTCACATACTCCACTCACCGCCCGACTATGTTTCAACTGCACCAACAACATGGCAGAGTATGAAGCATGCATCATGGGTCTTCAAGCTGCAATTGACCTAAGGATCAAGTTTCTGAGTGTCTTCGGAGATTCCTCTCTCGTGATCAGTCAGATCAAAGGCGAGTGGGATACGAAACACCCAAATCTTATTCCTTACAAGGAGTATGTGTTGACGTTGCTTCCCCATTTCGAGGAGATAACCTTTGAGCATTTCCCAAGATAGGAGAATGAGTTGGAGGACGCGTTAGCTACGATGTCTTCTATGTTCAAAGTCAAATGGGACAACGAGGCTCCCCGGATCATTATTTGGAAATTGGATGAACCTGCACATTGCTGTGATCTGGAGACCAAAGAGGAAACAGAAAGGCCTTGGTATCATGAAGTAAAGAGGTACTTGGAAGCTCAAGAATACCCTGAGGGCGCATCCGTTAATGACAAGAAGTTTCTGAGAAGGTTCTCGGCAAAGTTCTTCCTCAGCAATAACATCCTTTACAAACGAAACCATGATTCAACCTTACTGCGTTGGGTGGATAAGATTGAAGCAGAAAGGATCATGGCAGAGCTGCATGAAGGTACCTTCGGAACTCATTCCAATGGACATACTATGGAAAAGAAAATCCTTCGGGCAGGATATTACTGGTCCACAATGGAAGCCGACTGTTATCAGCATTCTCGGACATGTCACAAGTGCCAGATCTATGCTGATAAGGTACACATTCCTCCAGTTCCTTTGAACGTCTTGACAGCACCTTGGCCTTTTGCAATGTGGGGCATCGATATGATCGGCGAGATCATACCTACGGCATCCAACGGGCATCGCTTCATCCTGGTAGCGATTGATTACTTTACGAAGTGGGTTGAAGCAGCTTCCTTCGCCACGGTAACCAAGAATGTAGTGGCACGGTTCATTCGACACAACTTGATCTGTCGATACGGTGTACCAGAGAGGATCATTACGGATAATGGTATCAATCTTAACAATAAAATGATCACTGAGATCTGCGAGCAATTCAAGATACAGCACCACAACTCTTCTCCCTACCGGCCGAAGATGAATGGGGTTGTAGAAGCGGCTAATAAGAACATTAAGAAGATTGTGCAGAAGATGAAAGTGACCTACAAAGACTGGCATGAGATGTTACCATTTGCTCTTTATGGGTACCGTACCTCAGCACGGTCGTCAACAGGGGCAACACCCTACTCCTTGGTATACGGCATGGAGGCAGTCCTGCCTATTGAAGTTCAGATACCCTCTCTCCGGATCATGAAGGATGCGGGTTTAAGCGAAGACGACTGGATCCAGACCCGGCTTGATCAACTAAACCTAATCGACGAAAAGAGACTCACTGCTATTTGTCATGGTCAGACGTACCAAAAACGGATGATCAAGGCATTTAACAAGAAAGTCAGGCGACAAGCATATCAAGTCGGAGACCTGGTAATCAAGCGCATCATTCTACCTCAAGGTGATCCCAGGGGCAAATGGACCCCTACGTACGAAGGGCCATTTGTGGTTAAGAACATCTTCTCAGGAGGAGCGATGATTCTAACCACCATGGATGGTGATGACCTTCCTCACCCCGCCAATGCAGACATAGTAAAAAGATACTACGCATGATTAAAGACCCTCTAGGTCGACTGGCCTAGGCAAAAATAAGGGCTTCCCGGCAAACCAAAAGGGTTCGGGAAAAAATAAGGGATGAAAATTAAAAAAAATCTATACACCCGGCAAGTCGAAAACCTGAAAAGGCGGCTTGGGCGAAAATGGGTATCCCGGTGGACTGAAAACCCGAAAGGGCGGTCCAGGCAAAAGTTAGGGATAAGCGTAACACTATGTCTCATTGGATCACCCTTGCATCCGGACTTCGGCATCAACTATCAGGCCCAGACGGCACCAATCAATCAGACTCATCTTCGACTAAGCAGCAAAGTGATGAGATGCTCAAAGATATAAAGGCGATAGCAGAGTTGGAACCCCGTGGGATTATTCACATAGCTGTTTTGTTTTCTTTTTACAAATTGTATAAATCCTATTTGTTCGGTGGTGTTCTCTTACTAGGACGTCAGCCTCTTGTACAAAAACGCCTATTTACAGGCAAACTTCAAAATCAATACGAGTTCATTTTTCAGACAAATTGAAAATTGTTTTTCCTTTATCCGTTTTGCAAAGAACGTCCAATGTTCATTTCTGATATATGCATTTGACATTAATTGCTGCTCATAAATATTTGCATACGAAACAAAGGACTAATTACGGTTGACATCGGAAGTAGGGGCAATAAGAATTGTCTAAGCGATCTAGTTCCTCTGTCCAACAGGGTACCAAGGTAGGTTCGGCTGAAGAATATGACCAAGATACCTTCACTCCCCAGAGTAAGACAGTAATGGTAGCTCTCCCCGCTAAGACTTGCAACTATGAACAAATCAGTAATACTCTCCCCAAACAGAGTTAGCCTATCATCAACCCTAAAAAAAAAGTTGGGTATCCCCAGTAGGTCTTAACATTCCCCAGCGGAGTATGAAGATATTCCTCAGCAAGCATCCCCGGCAGTCTTAATATTCCTTGACAGAGTATGAGAATATTCCTCGACAGAATACAAAATACCCCCAGTGGAGCCATTCCCCGGTGCAGTCTAAAAAAGCTTCCCCGCCAGAGTTGAATCATCTCCCCAGTAGATTCTGGAAGCTTGTCCCCTGCAGAGTACAAATATCTCTCCCCAGCCATATTCAGAAGGTTATCCCCACAAGAGTCTAACTGGGTTATCCTCAGCAAGTTGCAACGGAAAGATCATCCCCAGCGAAGTTCTTTCTATCCCCAGCGGAGTTCATCATCAAAATCTCCAACAAAGCTTATCAACGGAATCCCCAGTGGAGTTTATTGTTAAAATCTTCAGCAGAACATCTCTTCCCCACAGAGTAATTCCCCGCAGAGTAATCTCTTCACCAGCTTATTCCCCAACGGAGTCATCCTCTCGTGCAAGATTATCATCTTCGTTCATCATCCCCAGCGGAAATGAAGAATTCAACTCATTCTCCAGCAGCTCCGGGATTTATTTTCCCCAGATAAAACATCACATTTTCATACACCATGATACGTGCATATATGCATTATAGCATACTATCTCATTTATGTTGAGAACATCATTGCTTGATCCATGTCATGCATTGCATATGATTGACCTTTACGTTTCAGGAAAGATGCAGTCAAATTCTCAACTATGTCAATGGAGACAAAATCAGTTAAATCGATTCCTAAAGATTTTTCTGATGCAAATTCAGTCAAAAGAGACAATCCAGTAAAAGAAGACGATTCAGTCAATGGAGACAAAACTAGTTAAATCGATTCTTAAAGATTTTTCTGAAGCCAGTCAATGGAGACAAAACCAGTTAAATCGATTCCTAAAGATTTTTCTGAAGCCAGTCAATGGAGACAAAACCAGTTAAATCGATTCCTAAAGATTTTTCTGAAGCCAGTCAATGGAGACAAAACCAGTTAAATCGATTCCTAAAATTTTTTCTGAAGCCAGTCAATGGAGACAAAACCAGTTAAATCGATTCCTAAAGATTTTCCTGAAGACAGTCAATGGAGACAAAACCAGTTAAATCGATTCCTGAAGATTTTTCTGATCCGAACACAGTCAATGGAGACAAAATCAGCTAAGTCGATTCCTAAAGATTTTTCTGATGCAAACCCGTCAAAAGAGACAACCCGTCAATAGAGGCAACCCGTCAATAGAGACAACCCGTCAATGAAGACAACCCGTCAATGTAGACAACCCGTCAATGAAGACAACTCGTCAACAAAGACAAAACTACCTACCAACAATCTCCAGGTGGCATCTATAAGCCCATCCTCCTACCCATCATCTCTCCGAATGGCATCTATAATCCCATTCCCGACATCACATTGCTGATACTATACCATGCGAGTACAAATTTCTGGGCACTTTAGTGTTCAATCATCTTCCACCTTCGGATCACGAAAGGAACGCAAGCCAATCTACATCCTCAGGTTTAAGAAGATTGAACAGGGGCAACTGTTGTACCCCAAAATTTGCCCTCCCATATTCCCCAAGATTTGTCAAGAATGATCCTCAAATGGCTCAAGATTGCTCAAGGGTTGTACAGTCAAATCACTTCTTAAGACAGCTGAAATTAGGGTTTTGGTTCTTTCAAGGAGTTTGGGGTTTTCAATGGTTCAATCAAGTCTCATAGGCCTATATACATTCTCAAGCACCTACATACCAAGTTTCAAGACTCACAGTGCTAATTTGCACAGTCAAAAGCCCCATTTGATCCACAGTCAACTGCTAGGGCAAAATGGTCATTTTATAGTCAAAAGTCAGAACTTTTGGTCAACATCTTATTTTGAGTTCACAATAATCATTTGATCAACTCTTGATCATGATTCCACAAGAATAGCTCAAAAATCATCAAGATGTAAAAAGTTAATATTTTTGGACAGCAGAAAAGTCAACTGTATCTAGACCAGAGCATAACTTTTTCATGGTTTGTCAGAAAAATTCCATCCAAAGCTCATTTTGAAGGGGATGCCATTTCCTACAATCCATCTTCACACTCCAAGATCAAGAAATGCTCTCACAAAAAGTTACCAATTTTTACATTATAGGTCAAATTCAAAAGTCAACAAAAGTACACTTTGAGTCAATGGCCATAACTTGAGATTGGTAAATCCAAATGACATGGGACCAAAGGCATTGGTTAGAGGACTTCAAGAGCTTTCCAAAATTTCCAAGAAAATGCTCATATGATCAAAATTGAGCAAGTTGTGCATTGGAGAAGTTGGGAAATTTTCATGAATTTGCAAAAGTCAACTTTGCTCAAAAACCTTCCTTTTGCTAATGGGCCTCAAATATCTTCTTGAAACTTCACCCATGACCTATGCAGGACCCATCAAGATTAATTGGATTTATTTTATTATTTTTATTGATTAATTGGATTTTTAATTAATATTAATCCATTTAATTAATTTAAATCATAAGAAAATAGAAGATTTGTTTTTTTAAATCAATTTGTGAAGCAAATCTGATCAAAACATGCTGGAAAATTCGTGCACAAGTCAAAGATACAAAAAAAATCCAAAATTGGCAACATTGTTCAATCATGAAAAATCAAGAATATTTGATTTTCAATCAAAGATTTAAACATCAATGCACATGGGTTGGAACCAAGTTTTTGACCTAATTTGTTTTCCTTATACATAAGCAAGCTAACCATACCCTAGCACACGATTGAAAGCTGCAGAAACAACCCTGTCATATTCAAGAAATTTCAAGAAAAGTGAAAACCTATTCTTGCAATCTAGGTCGATTCAAGGCATTTTGTTCATCCAAACACCTTGCAGGAGGCACTAGGATTGATTTACAATCAAATTCAAGCATCAAAGCTCAAGGAATCACGATACACAGTCCCACGGTTTGCCCTTATATTTCATAATTGTATCTCTTAATTCATGCGCATTTAACATGTTTTTGTGACTGATTTGCATTGCTAGAGACCATACAAAGCTAATGGAATGAATTAATTGGACTGTAGTACCCTGAATCATGAGATGCAATGATCAAATTTCTAGGGTTCTTGAGCTTTTAAATGGGGCTTTTCAATCCAGGAAAAATTAGGACTAATAAGATACATGGTTGAAATCGTGACACAAAGACGAACACAACCCATACCTCGCGAAATATTTATATTCACTGTGCTTCTAATCGCTATTTTTCCTTGCAGGAAGTAGTGGGGGTTAAAAACCCCCGCTATCTGATTCTAATTATGCAGAAAAAAGGTTGAAGACGATGATGTGTTGACATCCCATTGGCTTATTTGAAAAGCGCGCGTTATTTTTTGTTTTACAGCATATTGATTAGTTTCCCAATATAATAATTGTCTCTTATGCCAATAACAAGTAAAGCAGCGTAGTGGAGTGGTTGATGCGTTGGCCTGGAAGCATTGGGACCTGGGTTCGAATCCCAGGTCCCCCGAACGTTTATTTAATTTTTCTCTTCAGATATTCCCATGCTATGCCCAGGAGATGTTCTACCATATGTCTCAAGTTTCCAAGCGCCAGATGGCCAGCAAATTAGATCCAATGGCCAAAGCTGGGTATCCACCATACGCCTTAGTCAATGAGCGTGCAGAGAGTTGCAAAAGTCAAACAGGCTGGAAGCATAATGGGCTTCAGAATTGCTGATTCTATCTCCTGATTTGGGCCAGCACCCCCTGGGTTTATTTCCCCTTCTCTTTTTATTTTTTATTTAATTTCTTTTTATTAATTTTTAATTAACTACTAACTAAAACAATTAACATTTTTTTTAATAAATTCACAAAACATAAAAAATATAATATTTTTTATTTATTAAAATTAATTTCACCTTTTCATTATTTTTGTAAATAAATATTAACATAATTAATTTAGCTTTTTTTAATTAGGTTAATTTTAATATTTTTGCAATAATTTAAAATTAATATAAAACTAGGGTTTTTAATAACTTTTGACCATCTTTTATTTTTTCCTTAAAAAAAACATAAAAAACTCAAAAAAATATCTTTCTTTTATTTAATTAATTAATTAGTCTAGGTTTAATTTAATTAAATACAAAATAATAAAAAATCTCTTTCTTTCTCAAAAAAGGGTCAAAACCCTAAAAACTCTCTGATTCAATTTTTCTCGCGCGTGATTATTTTTTATTAATATTTTTCATCATATAATTGTATTTGCTCCGAGGATGTAATAGCTATAATTAGGACTCTTTTATCGCTTTTATTTCATTTCCCGCAATTTACTTTTTCAAGGGTTTGTTTTTGGCGATGTAAATACCTGACGCCTTGTAATAGTTTAGTTTTATTTTCCGCAATTATTAACTGCTAGATGTATGCTAACTAGGCTATGCATGTCAAGATCTCTCTCAAATTAAAATCAATCGTAGCTCACCATAACATGTACAAAGATAACATAACTGAAACCTGACACACTCGCACATGCCACTCCTAGGGTACGCCTCACTTGGTTGCCTCGACGTGGTCATTGAGTATAGGGTGTTTTAGAGGTCGCCCTCCTGTCTAAAGATCAAAGTTGCCTCGAAACAGTTGCCTCGATAAAAAATGATCTAGGACATTAGGGTTACCACTAAGGCGTCCTACTATTGCTTTAGTGACCACATGTCCCATAATCGAATTGACCCGAAAACTCCAACGACGGTGCCACCTACTTCTCAATAGTGGGATAGTACTGTCTAAAGGACATTTACACAGCTTAATTTCTTTTGAGTAGGTAGAGGTTCTTAGATACTTGCTCTTTCAAAACAAAAATACTTTTCGCACCTACACTTTTCTGACAAAAGTTTTCAAACAACACTTCATACACTCTTGAGGACAGATACAAGAGTTAAATCGAAGTTTTCAAACAAACTTTTTTCAAAACCCACAAAACACAAGAAAAGCAAAACTTTTTGAAAACATAGTGAGCAAGTACCTAAGAGCCTGTGGATAACCACGGATAAAAAGGGTGCTAACACCTTCCCTTTCTATAATCTACCTCCCGAACCCGAGAAACATCTCGAAAAGGAATTTTGCTGTGCTTTTGTCCTTTCCTTGTTGGATAAAATAAAAGACGGTGGCGACTCTTGCTTACCGCGACATTTTGCGAAAACAAATGCAAACGCGAACCAGCATTCCAAAAATAGTCAGTTCTATTTCCACCGATCACACTTACGTACATCACAAAATTGGTTTTGAAATGGACCGCGAAACAGATTCCACATAACCAAATCAGGTAGTGTGCCTGCACTGCAATAGAAAATCTAGTTCATAAAACCACCCTGTTCAGAATAAAATTAGGAAAACTGAAAAAAACTGTATTTGGAGTAGTTAGAAAATAAAACATCAATAGGAAAATCAGGGAAATACTAGACAGAACTAACAGAAGCAGTTCACTTAACTAACAACTGAACCTGTAGAATAAATTCCAACTGATTTTTCCAGCCCAACCAATAACTGAAAAAACAGAATTATAACTAACATCTAACCGATTTCCAACGAAATCTCTCAAGCCAACTCATTTCCTAACAGAATTTCATAACCTCCTAACTGTTTCTAATAGAATTTCAACAACCCTCTAATCCTCACCATTCAATCTTATAACAGAGCCAACAACCATAACAGAATTTCCAGGCCCATAACTAACTCCTCAATCTCTAACAAATTTATCCTATAACCAACTTCTAACCAACTTCTCAAACTCAACCAACTATATAATCAAGTTTTCATTCAGAAATCAGGAGACAATTCATTTTTTACACAAAACACAGAAAAATCAGTTAGGAAACTCACCAGAAATCGATTCTTCTTCAATTCACGGAAGAATCACCACCAAACAATCTCTTAAAATCTCTCTACACTTTCTCATTTCTATGCTTCCTCCTTCCATCATCTTCATCAATACTTCAATTGAAATTCTCTATATAGCCTTGCTTCCTCATCTTCATCGACTTCAGCATCGCATCTTCAATGTAAAATTCTCTCTGTAATCTTAATCTCAGAGTCTCTCTTTTCCTTAAGAACTTCTCTCCACTTCAACATTCACAAACCTGCAAAAACCTCATTGCATAGACACCTCCAGCATCATCATCTTCAATAATTTCCCTGCAACCACAAGCGATTCAACATCATCAATGCACAAAATTGTTGAGTCCTCGCATCAACGCACTAATATCATTATCAACACATCAACACAACTCAGAAAAGTGCATATAAAGACGCGGAAGAAGTAGAGAAATCAAGAATAAGGAGAGTTAGAGTAACGAGCTCACTTGAGGCGCTTTCATTGACGTAACCGAGAATTTAGCGCCGTCACCGGAGATAGGTCCTTGTCTTTGCTCTCTTAGTTACCATGCCGTAGATTAACGTCTCAAGAACCATTCCCCTAAAGTTTTGCAATAAATCGATCATCACCTTCATTTAATTTGGTTTTCATATTTTAAGGGTTTTCTTGTGTTGAAGAAATTCAGAGTGTTTGATAAGGAATTGAAGTAAATCCAAGGTGGATTTAGAGAAGTCAGGATGATACGAGTTAGGTTGCGGTGTTCTCTGATGGTCATGGCATTGAAAGCGACGACGCCATGAGGATTTTTTGACCGGAGAATGAAGGATGAAGAATGAGAAGTACAGAGGGATGGGGAATCATAGATGGCGGCACCGTGAAAGTTGAGAGGAAGTCGTTGTTTGCGGCGTTGATATTTTGAGAGGAGGAGTCTATGAGGAAGCTCGATAGACAACATTCAACCCTGATTTTCGTTACAATCCTCATTTCTCAATTATTTTGTTTTTGTAGTTTAATTTTTTTTATATTTATATGTTGAATAAGAAATCTGGAGTGGTATTGTAGATTACAAGTGGACCGAATCCCACAATCCTTTGGGCCATAAACTATTTTTTTGGTAAGCTGAAGCCATGTGAAACAAAAATAGCTTCATGGACTTTTACTAGCGGGCCTACACCTATTTTGTGGATCAAGCAACTTATTGAATGCACATTAGTTGCAGATTACGCCCCCTGGTCTCAATTTCATTTTATAACTAATTGTTGGGATTGATATTTTTTTGTGATATTGTCAAATAAAAGAGATCTTGTTTAAAGTTTCAAGGAGTTTCGAAGCAAACTAAGTGCACAACCCTTATCAATAAATTTAAGGAAGCTTTTTGTAGAGTTTTATTATTACTTTTGCACGCGTCGAAGAGGCAATAGACTTTCTCCGTTAGCTTACTTGAAGTTTTCTGGGTTTCTCTACTTTGCTTGCGTGGCTTCGAAGAGGCAACTGACTTACTCCGTCGGGTATCATCATGACTTCGTTCTTCATTTCCACATTTTAATGCTTTCTAGAGATCATGAGAAATAGGAACTTTACCGATTTCCTTGCCATGAGAAGTAGGATAAAGATGTATGACAGGGGTCTCCGTTGCTGATCAATGTCAGGAACCCATCTGGTTTTCTTAAAGACCCATTTAGGGCAATTCCGCATTATTTGCCACTATGTGCTACTTGTGTGTGGTATTTTTTAAACCCTACCTTTGTGTAAGTATTTTGCAGGTGTGTTTACATTTGTTCTCGCATATGTTACATATGATAAGTCCTTAAAAGGAGGCGAACAAAAAGGGTTAACAATCAACCCCCGCAATTTTGTCTGTGTTATCCTTAGCTCATGATGCACCATGATGCTTCAGATTTGTGCCTACTCTCGTTATCGAGTCGTCAAGTGGAAAAGGGTTTTGCAATCGAACCCCCACACTTTTTCAGGAGTTCGCATTGTTCGATGCTGACACTATGTGATTATTCATATTGGCTTTTGTTGCCTACCTCGATCTTCTATATCTTGGGTGTTCAGTCGCTTTGGACATCACATTTTTGTTTTTCATCTCACTCTTTCTTGTTTGCTTCGGGTGATCCTCTCCCCTTAGCTAAAGCATTTCTCTTCTTTTATATTTCACTCCCGCTTGTTGTCTCGGGTGATACGCTCCCCTTGAATAAAGAATTTAACTTCTTTTCTTTACCATTTTATGTGTGTGCTCTTTCGAGCTTGTTTGCTCACTTGCTTTCTATATCATGTTCCCTTAGGACGTGCTTGTTCCTTTCGGATACAAATTAGACCATAGGTTGCAAACCATGCATGCTAATATAAGGTAGAGATTTCCATTTCATCCTTGACGTAGGGCCATCATTGTATGATAACATTAGGATTAGAAATAGGCTTGTTTCCCGTACACTCTTTTCCCCCCTTTTTGCATATGCTTAAAACAAAACTTTATTTTTCTTATAAAATCATAAAACATGCTAATCACACTTAAACCCTTTTTCAAGGTAACAAAACATAAACCAATCAAATGTGGCATCTTACCTTGAGGGCGTAACTCAGAACCATTTTCAGGTAAGGACATGTTAATTTACTTTTGTGCCAACGCGAGAGTCTCTAAAGGTCGAGTTGCGGCAGAAGGCAAAATTAACAATGTTCATAAAAAATAAAAAATAAACAAAAACATATGAGCCGAACTACGGTAATTATGATTCCTCAAAAAGGATATGTAGGAATTGGGTTAGGGCCCAAGCGAGCATAACTTTATTTTCCCTACATTGTTTTCTCATTTATTTTGCATGCATTCTTCCTCAGTAGTACAGTAAACATAGATTAGACACACCCATAAGATAGATAACAAGAGTGGATACCGTAGAGTACTGCGGACCATGGGGTGCTTATACCTTCCTCTCGCGTAACAGGCTCTCTTACTCCATCTCTCGGTCGCAAGACCGTGACTTCTCCCTTCTCATATTTTCTCTATGTTTACCTTTACCTTCATGTGGGATAAAATATGTTCGATGGCGACTTCATTGTTTGATGATTTTAAACCGGTTATTTCAGCTGCAGACTTCACTGGGGACAGGTCGACCAATTGTTGGTCCACCTCGAAGTCACTCCTAGCTCTTGTTTTCTTTTCTTTGGGTGTTTACTTTTATGCTTTCAGTTTATTCATTCATACATGATTACCTGAGCATACATATACATTTCATTTTATTTCTTTCCATATTGGTTATCTACTGTGCTGGCTTCTGGTTTTCCATGTTGGGTGGGTGTTACTATGAGGTAAAAGGCCCGGTACCCTGGTCTGAGTGCACTAGGACACTAGGAATAGAGTGGAACACGACAGATAGGGGATGTAGATTACCCTAGGCGGTTGTGTTTCCCATGCTCATATGTCGTTTTAATGAGGTACTATCATTATCACGTAGGTGTATGATGATAGTATTTTCAAGGAAACCCGTGATTTTGAGTTACCATTGGCATACCCTGACCTAGTCTTTACCCGTGAGTGGGGACGGGATAATCTTTACAGGTATCGCTGGTGACTTATTCTGTTGGTGACTATGTTTAGATGGTGACTATTTGTTAGAATTGTGACCGTTTTGATCTGTTGGTGACTATGAGGTTCTCAGATATATTTTCTGAGTTTCTAATCTGATGTTCATGAGGTTATTTTGGGTTATGCTACAGACCCTTGATCTTGAGATATATGGCATGTTCAGAAACAGTGTAGTGGTTATCCAAATTCTGTGGAGCCTTGATCCCATGATTGTTGCATACCATAACATCATTAGCCATTATGTATATACATCCCATTTATTTGGAATTCCAAAGACAAGTCTCCTCCAATTGAAGTTTCCAAGAGAAATACTACAAAAGGGATATTTATGAACTGACTAGTCTTTGAATTCTATGGAAATGAAGCATGAAACTTGCACTCATAATAACATGCATTTCATTGTTCGTATTAGAAGCTTATTGGGTACCCTATTTTCATTTGAGTTCAGAATCAACGACAATGATTTCTCTACATTCGTATTGCACTCGCGCTAATCAACAAAGACTTATGGATCTCTTTGAATAGAATTAGAATTCTCTCTGTCCGGACATGTATACTATAGGTGCCAGAATGCATCAACTTCTCGAGACTCTCCAAGTTGTTGTTCAGGGACAGGAAGAGCTTCTTCAGAATGTAACTAAGATTGCAAAAGTCTATCCTCCCACTTATAATAGGTTCCTTAATCCTCCTAATGGAATTCCCAAGGCTGATACTATTGTGATTACTCCTGAAACTCGGAAGAAGTTGGTTGACGACCATTACGATGTCATTGATCTTGATGATTCCCAAGGTGATATCACTACTGACCTTGCTGAAACTACTAAGATGTATCATGCTCTCGAGAAGTGTCTCAAAGCTATGAAAGTTTCTAAGAGATCTAAATTTAATGTCGTTGCAATGTGTCTTGTTCCTGGGATTGTCATTCCTCTGAAATTTAAGGTTCCCGACTTTGATAAATACTCAGGCACCACTTTCCCAGAGACTCATCTATGTTCTTATTTCCGCAAGATGGCCGCTCATGTTGAGAATGAACCGTTACTCATGCACTTCTTTCAAGACTGTCTTACAGAGGAACCATTGGAATGGTATATGCGGTTAGAGAGGTCTCATGTTAGTATTTGGGGAGAGCTCGCTGATTATTTCTTGAAATATTATCACTACAACATTGTTATGGCTCCTAGTCGTGCCAAACTTTCGAACATGTCGCAGAAGTATGAAGAATCCTTCAAAGAGTACGCCTAGAGGTGACAAGGATTAGATTCAAAGGGTTCAACCTCCCCTCTTGGATCGTGAGTTTACTTATTTATTCTTGGGCACTCTGCAAGGTCCTTCCTTACCTTCTGCCTATGATTGGAAGTATTTCCACCTCCTTCTCTGATATGGTTATTATTGGGGAATATGTCGAGACTTGTATCAAGGCTGGTAGGATCCAGGGTACCCCTAGCACTAACAATAACAACATTGGCAAGAGAAAGAAACCTTATTATGGCTTTGTCAAGAATGAAGAAGGTGAAACTAGTGTTGCTATTATTGATAAGGATTCTTAACCCTGGGTAGCTTAACAGTAATATTTCTTGCCACAACAGCAGTATGCTCCACAGTAGCAAAATCATTAGAATCAGAATCAGCGCAAACCTCGAAATAATTTGGAAAGAAGGAATGCTCCTTTGGATCCAATTCCTATGACATACAGTCAAATTCTGCCATGACTGATTCAAAACTCCTCGGTAGTTCCCGAATTTCTAAAGCCTCCACCACAGCCATTTCCACTTGGGTATAATCCCAACGTAAATTATGGGTACCACGCCAGGTCAACAGGACACTCGAATGAGGATTACAATGCTTACAAAGCTAAAGTACAATAGTTGATCGATAATAAACACTTAGCCTTTCAAGGAGGAAACATGTTGGTAACCAGAAACCGCTTGAATAGATGTCAAAACTACAAAAAGAATCCCCTCAAATAAGTCAAGCCTGAAGAAGCCTCCTCAACATGGAAATTTATGGTTTCATTTGTATTCTTGTTTGTAATCTTTCTTGTTTTGTTCAATACTTTCTTGTATGCAAAACTGTTTGTTTTTTAATATTAAAACACAATGCATTGGATTTGATTGTCTTGAATTAATCCATTTTTATCACTCTTATTTGTTTTACTATGCTTTTAGTACTCAACTCTTGTTAATAAAGCAAAACCTATGGAGGGAGAATGATGAGAAATATACCGAGAATCTCAAACGGTATGCTTTTGAATAAAACCGCTGACGATGTACATGCATTGTTTCAATTCTTAAACACCAGAGATATAAGGGAGATAGACCCCCGTTAACCCCTCTGAGCCTTCGAAGTAGGAGTTTCTTTTCTCTTCAGAAAAACCCTCATTTTAACCTTGGGGCGGGTAGTGTTCAATTAATCTGATCGAGCATTCAGAACTCATCGAGAGTGTGCATCTAAGGATACAACATTTTTTATCCATCAAAAGGTTGAGGAAGTAAAAACCATAATGGTTAACTTTCACTTATCAGGAGTGTGTGTCAATTAACGATATCCCAGTGGGTATCTCTCGCACATTTCTCGCACATCAAGAAGTAGAGATCAAATTGAAGATGTGAAAAACACAAGAAGGGGGGGTTGAATTGAAAAACTTGGATTAAAAAGCTTAAGGACACAGAATTTTTATCCTGGTTCATTTGATCTCAAACTACTCCAGTCCATCCGTCAAGGTGATTTCACCTCTCTCCAACGAGGTCTTAATCCACTAATCTCAAAAGATTACAGCAAGCTACTTTAACAACTGTTAAAGTCTTCTTGAGTACAACCACAATTCGGTTAATCTCAAGGAACTTCTTTTTACAAATAAACCTGAACAAGGTGTGTTAATGTTTTCTAACCAAACAGTTTATCACAACTGTGATAAATTACACAGATTAAGCTTAGAATGAAATAAATTTGCTAGAGCTTGGATATGCGTGGTTTGGAAAGCTTGGCAAATTGTTGTGAGTGTACGTGCGTGCTTCTTTGCAAGCAGACTTGTTTATATAGATAGTGCATAGACGTTGTCCATAAATCAAGATTAATGCTAATAACTCACTTTCCTTTTGTAGAAGATCTTGTCTGAAGGAAGCTGTTGGCATTTAATTCTGTCTTGAATAATCAGTAACGCTTCAGAGTCTTCTTTGCTTTAACTGTTGATGACGCTTCAGAGTGTTGATGACTTGGTTGATATGTCTTTGATCAGAGTCAGAGTTTACTTGTTTAGGCGCAAATTCTGGTCATCAAACTTCAGCGTATGATCTGGTAGCTTCAGCGTGTAGCACATATTGTTGATCTTCTGATGTTGATTCCATCAGAACTTCTGCATATACAAAGCATAATTTTAAGTAGCATATTTTATTCTTTTGTATTTATTTTTCTCAGTATTTATTATTATCAAAACTCTAATCAAGGGTTGTAGAATCAAACTATGTTCTAACAATCTCCCCCTTTTTGATGATGATAAAAACCAGATTTTTTCAATTAAGAGTAAAGAATAAAAAGTATAGAATTAAGATGGAAAACTCCCCCTGAGTTGATTACTTCCCTTAAGTTCTTTGAGTTCTTGAGCATCAGAGATTAATTGCGTCTTTCATCAGAGTTTTGTACCTGTTCAAGCTTTTCAGAAGAGAGAAGTTAAGTAGTTCAGAATGTTTGAGACTTCTGTCTCAGTAATCCGTTATTGAAAATATCTTATTCTTTCTCCCTCTTTTTGTCAGGTATCAAAAAGGCTGTATAATCAGAGCTTAAAAGGATTTATATTAAACATAAGAAGCAATGATAAGAATTTCATAAAACAGATAAACAAAATGATAAGAAGTTCAGAAAACACAAAATTACAAACAAACAGATTTTAAACAAGAGAAAATCTAAGAGGGAGGGGGAAGACGTGTGAACAGTGCTTCCAGCAAGCCCTTGATCTGGGTGTTGGTTTCCTCTTGCTTGCTCAAAATACTCTTGATTTCCTTGTTGGTATCATCCTGTTTGTCCAAACTTTCCTGAATGACAACATTTGCTCTCACCAATTCTTCCAGAGTTTGCCTTTCAAAGGAGGGAGCTGGAGAATCTTCAGTAACTGGATGCTTCTCAGAGCATTCTGCAACTTGATCATTTTGAACCAATTCTTCTGCTGAAATCACCTCATTTGGAGTAGCAGTCAGAGTGAGACCTTCTGACTCTGGTTAAACTTTGTCTGAGGGACGATGTTCTGACCAGGGAGCATTATCCAGAGGGAGAATCTCTTCCTTGAGCAGTTGGCTCAGAACTTGGTCTTCAAACACCTTTAACATATCACTGAAATTCTTTTGAACTTGTGCGTAGCTCTGTTCTTGTAACTTGTGTGTTTCAGAACTTATCCATTTTCTGAAACTTGTCTAAAGATAATCTGAAGTAGCAGGATTAGTCATCTTCAGACTAGCTTGCTTCAAGGAGGTTATCCATTTCTGCATCTCTGTTTCAAATATCAATAAACTAGTACCAACATCTGATGTGGTTTCAGATGGTGTTGGTTTTGGAATAGCAGTTTTGGTTTTGTTGGATATAGCAGCTAAACGTTCAAAGATGGTTGGATCAATGACAAGTCTTACGTTGTCAGAAGTATTTCTCTTTGGTGAGGGAGTGGGAGAGTCTGGTATCACAGTTAGACTAGTTGGAGAATTTGGTAGAGTTGATTCCAAAGAAGAAGGAATTTGGGGAATTTCAAGAATGGTAAGGGGAAAGCGGATGGCCAGAGGTTCAGTGATTCCTGGAATAGGGATTGCATCTGAATCTGAAGTAGGTTCTTCAGATTGGCTGGTTTGAACAATGATAGGTTCTGGTTCACGGGTTTCATATGTTTGGTTCTCAGAAGTTTGATGCTCAGCGGTTTGAACTTCTGGTTGTGATTGATCAGGTTGTGGAGATGGTGGATTAGGAATGTCTGGTTGTGGAGATTGAGGTAGAGGTATTTTTGGTTGTGGAGAGAGAGGAATATCTGGTAGTGGAATATCTGTAGTGGTTTCGGAGTTTGGATTATTTGGGATTAAAGGATTTGGATTTTCTGGTGTGGGAGCAGGAATATCTTGGTCAAATAAGTCAATGTCTGACATAACTTTTGCAAGTTCTGGTTGAGTTGAGTCAGCATTTGGATTGATTGGAAGGGAGTGAGTTTCTCTAAGAGTTAAAGTTTCTGAGGGATCAAACCCTATGTCAAAATCATCCAAAGTTTGAGGGGTAGGAATTTCTGATTGGGTAGGAATAGGTTCAGATGTTGATATAGAAACTGATTCTAAAATAGTGACAGAAGAAGGATTACCTTTCTTTTTAGCAGCTTTTGGAGTCCGCTGGGATGATCCTTCTGCTGCTGCTTTCCTTTTCATGTTCTTCTTCAGCACAACTTCTGGAGCCGCCTGTTGTAAGTCCTGGATGTTTAACCCTGGTGCAGTACCATCTGCTTTGCATGCATCTAAGTATCTGACTATAATCTCAGGCTTGGAATCAATTTATGAGAACATGGGAAAATCCTCCAGAGGGATTCTTCTGGAAGTAATGGTTGCAAAGGACGTAACATTGGGTTCCTTTCTGATGTTCTCAATAATTTTCATCTTCTTCAGGTTCTTCGCATTCAAAGGTTTTCCAGCAGTTGCCTCTAGAGAGCTGATTTCTTGTGCTTCTGTTAGATGCTCTATCAGCCTATTCTCTGTCAGAATATCTGATATGAGTCTTACAAGGGGTATCCAGTCCCTCTTGGTGCGCTCATCTTCTCTAGTCTCCTTGACACTGGTCCTCAGATGATTGAATAGTAAGTGAGCCAGATTTACCTTAGTCTTTTGGGAGATAAAGTAGATCAGAAACTGCTGATCAATGTTTATGTAGTCAGGAGAGCTGGTTGGCTTCCTGTGATTGATGCATCCCAGAATTATCTTAGCCCATATTCTGTGATGGTCCTTCAGATCCCTTATCTTGCTGGAGGGAACACCCAAAGTGAAAATTTCCCTTGCTATTGAAGCAACAACAGCGCATCTTTTAGCCATGTCTATACACCTTACGCCACCACCACTGTAACCTATCAGTCTTGCAATTAGGTCTTCAGTAATTACTATCTTCTTCCTCATTACATACGAAGTGACTTGATGGTTGGAGGATGAAGCGTGAATCCAGAATTCTTTCACAAGGATTGGAAACGTTGGACCTAGAAGACGGTCAAAATACATATTCCACCCTTGAGCATATACCTCTTCCAAAAGATTGAATCCAATTTCTTGAAGACTTTCAAAATCCACAATCAGTTCTGAAAGCACTTCAAGGTTGTCAATGGGCATGAGAAGAGTTCATAATGGTTCTTCATATTGTTCCATGGATTATGTTCCCTGAGCACTGGTATTTGGAATGCTTGAGGAAGCCATGTTCACATAGAAATTTTGAGAAGAAAATGAAAGGATTTTGAAAGATGAACAGAAAACAATTAGATTGTAGAGAAAGTGAAAGTGAAAGAGTGTAAAGAGTGAAAAGTTACATTTAAATAGATTTTGAAAACATAAGCTGCAAGAGAGAGAAATAATTTGTAATGATTATAAGCATTAATGACAACTGATTTTAGGGGATTTAGAAAGATATTGGAACGGTTACCCATGACATGTGTCTCAATGCACCCAATCAGCGCTTTTGACCTTTCAGAAAAGTGAATGCGTGTTCAGCCGCAGAAGGTGGCTGATGAATGGATGACAACTGTTTGTTTGCGTGAACAACACACTTCTATCCTTGAAATGAAACGTTCAGATCTTCCTGGATAGATTCTGATATAATCTGTACTTCTAAAATTCTGAAGACAATTTGATCAGTAGTTCACAAAAATAATAATCAACATTATGAAGGTTAAGATATACAAATAAAACAGTTTATTATGGGCAGAGCTTCATGCTGAGATGGTTCAGAATGAAGTTAAACCTATCTTTAGAAAGAGGTTTTGTAAAGACATCAGCCCATTGATGGTCTGTGTCAATGAATTTTAAATTAAGAATCCCTTTCTGAATATAGTCCCTAATAAAATGATGTTTTATTTCTATATGCTTAGCCCTAGAATGTAAAATAGGATTTTTACTGAGACAAATAGCAGAAGTATTGTCACAGAGGATAGGGATGTTACTCTCAAATATATTGAAGTCCTCAAGTTGAATCTTCATCCAGAGCATTTGTGTACTGCATCCAGCTGCTGCTATGTATTCAACTTCTGTTGTTGATAGAGCTATTGTGGATTGTCTTTTGCTAGACCATGAGATCAAATTTTCTCCTAGAAACTGGCAGCTTTCAGAAGTGCTTTTACGTTCTACTCTGTCTCCAGCAAAGTCAGCATTACAGTATCCTACTAAGTTGTAGTCACTTGATTTTCCATAAAATAAACCCAGATTAGCAGTACCTTTCAGATACTTGAAAATTCGCTTAACTGCTGTTAAGTGAGATTCTCTAGGATCTGATTGGAATCTAGCACAAATGTAAACAATGAATAGAATGTCAGGCCTTGAGGCCGTCAGATAGAAAAGAGAACCAATCATACCTCTGTAGACCTTTTGTTCTACCTTTTTACTTACCTCTTCTTTTTCCAGAATGCACGTGGGATGCATTAGAATCCTTGAGGGCTTACATTATGATAGATCAAATTTCTTTAGAAGTTCTCTGACATATTTGCTCTGATGAATGTAAGTTCCTTATGGAGTTTGATTTATCTGAATGCCCAAAAATAATTTTAGTTCCCCCATTAGGCTCATCTCAAACTTTGCCTGCATACATTTAGAAAACTCTCTTCCCAGAGAGGATTTAGTGGATCCAAATATGATGTCATCAACATAAATCTGACATACTAAAATGTCATTCTTAACTGTTTTACAGAACAGGGTTGTGTCCACCTTCCCTCTGGTGAATTACTTTTCTAACAGGAAGTTACTTAGTCTTTCATACCAAGCTCTGGGAGCTTGTTTCAGACCATAGAGTGACTTCTTTA
Organism: Vicia faba; assembly: GCA_948472305.1. Taxonomy (NCBI): domain Eukaryota; kingdom Viridiplantae; phylum Streptophyta; class Magnoliopsida; order Fabales; family Fabaceae; genus Vicia; species Vicia faba. The sequence continues at coordinate 188,034 of CATIWC010000627.1, read as the reverse complement.
GTTTGATACATATTCTGGATTTTTGGAACTTTCAAAACCATGGGGGTTGGTGCACATATACCTCTTCTTCTATATAGCCATTTAAGAATGCACTTTTGACATCCATCTGATACATAGTGATGCCTTTATTAACAGCAAAGGATATTAAGAGTCTGATAGATTCTAACCTGGAGGCTGGAGCAAAGGTTTCTGTATAGTCTATCCCCTCTTGCTGACTATAACCTTGTGCTACCAGTCGTGATTTTTTTCTGATGACTTCACCTTGTTTGTTCAGTTTGTTTCTAAATACCCATCTTGTACCAATGACGTTGAATCCTTTTGATTTGGGAACCAGATCCCATACGTCATTTCTGGTGAATTGATTTAGCTCTTCTTGCATTGCCAGAATCCAGTCATTGTCCAGAAGTGCTTCATCAATGGTTGTTGTTACAATCAGAGAAACCAGTTCCATGAGGGATTCTTCAGAGTTTCTGAAAGTGGATCTTGTTCTGATTGGATCTTCCTTCCTTCCCAAAATTGTATCTTCTGGATGATCAATGCTGCTTCTGTGTGGTCTTTTCTGGAGTTGATCAGCAGAAGGTGCTGGATTGCTTGTAGTGACTCTTTATGATGTTGAGGGAGTGACTCTGTTGAGAGCCTCTGATGAGTTGTCTTCAGTACCTGTGAGTTCAACTTCCATACCTACAAGGAGTTCGATCTGCTTTGACTTTTGAGAGTCAAGCTTATCATCAAACCTAACACTGATTGACTCTTCAACAATCTGTGTTTCTGTATTGTATACTTTGTACCCTCTTGAGCGTTCAGAGTATCCTAACATAACACACTTTTGTGCTTTAGAGTCAAACTTGTTCAAATAATTTTTTGTATTCAACATAAAACATGTACATCCAAATGGGTGAAAATAAGAAATGTTGGGCTTTCTGTTCTTCCACGATTCATATGGAGTCTTTTCCAGAATAGGTCTTATGGAGATTCTATTCTGAATGTAACACGCTGTGTTTATTGCCTCTGCCCAGAAGATCTTAGCAACGTTAGTCTCGTTGATCATGGTTCTGGCCATTTCTTGCAATGTTATGTTCTTTCGTTCTACAACTCCATTTTGCTGGGGAGTTCTAGGACAAGAGAAATCATGCAGAATGCCTTTTTCATTAAATAATAATTCAAAATATTTATTTTCAAATTCTCCACCATGATCACTTCTGACTTTGACGATTCTAAGATCCTTTTCATTCTGAACTTGGTTGCAGAAGGTAACAAACATAGAGTGTGACTCGTCCTTGTGTCTTAAGAACTTTACCCATGTCCATCTGCTATAGTCATCTATGATTACTAACCCATACTTCTTGCCACTGACTAAAGCAGTCTTTACTGGTCCAAATAAGTCAATATGCAGAAGTTCTAATGGCTTAGAGGTGGAAACAACATTTTTGGATTTGAAAGCAGGTTTTGAAAACTTGCCTTTCTGACATGCTTCACACATAGCATCTGAATTAAACTTCAAGTTGGGAAGTCCTCTGACCAGATTGAGTTTGTTAATCTGAGATATTCTTCTCATACTAACATATCCCAATCTTCTGTGCCATATCCATTGCTCGTTGTTAACAGACATAAGACATTTTACATTCTGACTTTTCAGTTCAGAAAGTTTGATTTTATAGATGTTGTTTTTCCTCTTTCCATTAAATAGGATAGTCCCATCTTTCTGACTAACAGCTTTTCATGAATTTTGATTGAAGATTATATCATAACCGTTATCACTTAATTGACTTATGGATAACAGGTTATGCATTAATCCATCAACTAATAAAACATTACTTATAGAGGGAAGATTTCCATTACCTACTGTTCCAGAGCCAATGATCTTTCCCCTCTGATTTCCTCCAAAACCCACGTGGCCTTCAGGCTTAAGTTCCAGGCTTTGGAACATATGACTTCTTCCCGTCATGTGTCATGAGCAGCCAGAGTCCAGGTACCATGATTGGTGTCTTTGCTTTGTTGCTAAAGATATCTGCAACATGTATGATTTTTTCCTTAGGTACCCACATTTTCTTGGGTCCTGATTTGTTTGTTTTACCAAGATTCTGATTGAATTTTGGTTTGACAGAATAATCACTACTCGTATATTTTATGTCATGTGTGTGCCCATATGTAAAGTGTGAATCAAGTGGAGTATGTTTTATAAATAAATCCATGGCATTTTTTGGCATTTCTGCTAACTCCATAGATCATTGAAGCCATTTTGCTTCTGTCTATGTTTTTAGCTAGAAACTTCTGAAAGCTGTGATGATACTCTTTGATGATCTCATCAGTATTGCTGGGAGTTTCAGGGATTGTTTCCTTTTGAGAGTTTTGCAACTGGTTTTCTAATTTTGAAATTTTTTCTTTTAACTCAGAATTCTCCAATCTGAGACTCTCAGTCTTATCAGAGTCAGAAATAAGATTCCTTTTCAGGTTTCTGAATTTGACTCTGATCTGCTGATATCTTTCCAGAATTTCATTAAGGCTTTCAGCAAGTTCAGCCTTATTAAAATTTACAGTAAAGTCAGGGAATACCTCTTCAGTGTCTGATTCTGAGTCTGATCCTGAAGCTTCATTTTCTCCTGATACGTTTTCCATGTGAGCTATGTTTGCTCTTTCATCATCTGATTCTGAGTCAGCTTCAGATGTGTCAGAATCATCCCATGTAGCAATGAGAATTTTCTTCTTTTCCTTGATAAACTTCTTCTTGGGCTTCTCCTTCTGAAGCTTTGGGTAGTCACTTTTGTAGTTCCTTTGCTTGTTGCATTCATAGAAGATGACGTATTTGTTGTTTGGCTTTCTGTATCCTGAAGAACCTTCAGATCTTCTGTGTCCAGAGGAGGATTCTGACCTTCTGTATCTGGAGGAAGATTCATTCTGATTTTCTGATCTTCTGGGATTCCTGAACTTCCTTTGCCTCTGCTTCCACATTTGGTTCACCCTTCTGGAGAGGAGAGACAGTTCATCTTCTTCTGATGAGGATCCATCATAGGTTTCTTTTATATCCTGCAAAACTTTGGAGTCAAGTTTTCTGTTAGATTTCAAAGCTAATGGCTTACCTTGCTTTTGAGGTTCATCTTCTTCTAGCTCTATCTCGTGACTTCTGAGGGAGCTGACAAGTTCCTCCAGAGAGATTTTGTTGAGATCTTTGGCTAGTTTAAGTGTTGTGACCATTGGCCTCCACGGTTTTGGCAAGCTTCTGGCGATCTTCTTAACGTGGTCAGCAATGGAATACCCTTTGTCAAGGACTTTCAGACCAGCAACAAGAATTTGAAATCTTGAAAACATAGTTTCTATTGATTCACTATCTTCCATCTTGAATGCCTCATACTTCTGAATGAGCACAAGGGCTTTGGTTTCTTTGACCTGGATGTTGCCTTCATGCGTCATTCTTAGAGAATCAAACATATTCTTAGCCGTTTCTCTGTTTGATATTTTCTCATATTCTGTATATGAGATGGCGCTGAGGAGAATTGTTCTGGCCTTGTGGTGGTTTGTGAAATCACGCTTTTGCTAATCAGACATCATTTTCCTGTCTATCTTCTGACCACTTTTGTCCACTGGATGCGTGTATCCATCAGTCACCATGTCCCACAGATCAGCATCATGGGTCAGAAAGAAACTCTCAATTCTGTCTTTCCAGTAGTAAAAGTTCTCTCCATCAAAGACTGGAGGTTTGCCACTGAATTTGTCCCTGTCTTTATTGTTGTCATTGTTGATGTTCTGGCTTGGTCCCACTATAGTGTTTTTCTGACGCTGGATCTTGTACTGACACGATTAAGTGTTTAAGCTCAGAACCAGGAGCTCTGATGCCAATTGAAGATGTGAAAAACACAAGAAGGGGGCTGAATTGAAAAACTTGGATTAAAAAGCTTAAGGACCTAGAATTTTTATCCTGGTTCGTTTGATCTCAAACTACTCCAGTCCACCTGTCAAGGTGATTTCGCCTCTCTCCAACGAGGTCTTAATCCACTAATCTCAAAAGATTACAACAAGCTACTTTAACAACTGTTAAAGTCTTCTTCAGTACAACCACAATCCGGTTAATCTCAAGGAACTTCTTTTTACAAATAAAATTGAACAAGGTGTGTTAATGTTTTCTAACAAAACAGTTTATCACAACTTTGATAAATTACACAGATTAAGCTTAGAATAAAATAAATTTGCTAGAGCTTGGATATGCGTGGTTTGGAAAGCTTGGAAAATTGTTGTGATCGTATGTGTGTGATTCTTTGCAAGTAGACTTTTTTATATAGATAGTGCATAGACGTTGTCCATAAAGCAATATTAATGCTAATAACTCACTTTCCTTTTGTAGAAGATCTTGTCTGAAGGAAGTTGTTGGCATTTAATTCTGTCTTGAATAATCAGTAACGTTTCAGAGTCTTCTTTGCTTTAACTGCTGATGACGCTTCAGAGTGTTGATGACTTGGTTGATATGTCTTTGATCAGAGTCAGAGTTTACTTGTTTAGGTGCAGATTCTGGTCATCAAACTTCAGCGTATGATTTGGTAGCTTCAGCGTGTAGCACATATTATTGATCTTCTGATGCTGATTACATCAGAACTTCTGCATATATAAAGCATAATTTTAAGTAGCATATTTTATTCTTTTGTATTTATTTTTCTCAGTATTTGTTATCATCAAAACTCTAATCAAGGGTTGTAGAATCAAACTATGTTCTAACACAAATGACGATACAACAATGGCTATCCCTCATCTACCAAGGACTAGGCAGTCACAATCACTTCCAACAAATCAAACGACATAAAGATCAACAACTTGATCAAAAGGGAAAGTATGATGAAAGAAAGAGACAAAAAGCCCCGCTAAGTCTAAACTTGAAAAACAAGTCGCTTAGGCAAACGTAAGGGAATCCCGTTGGACTTCAGAGTCAAATTCAAAAGAAAACTTATCCAGGAAACATTTAGGGAAAGTGAAAATCGAGATAAGAAAAAAGGGATTACCAAATAAAAATCCTCAGCAAGGAACCAAGTCATGTGATCAGACACCAAGAAAGAAAGGGGTGAGTGACTGCCATGTCCAAGAAACCTTAGTGGTTCCTAAACCATCGCAAACTCCCGTCTCAAGAGATGAGTGCTCGTATTGAGTTAACTGAACGTAGGAATGGAGAACACCATGGAGAATGGGTGGGCACCAAATAATTTTGAGCCTTAAATCCTTTTTTCTAAAACCGTGAACCAGGCCATATTACAACCCTTACAAGTCCTAACTGAAGCATAGATTAATTCAAAAACACATTGTAATGAGAGTATGTTAATCTGACTTATAGAAGGCTTTCTAAAACTTTTGAGTTGGTATTACTCCATCTTTTCATTTTCTCTCTCACAAGAAAAACTCGGTGTTTCGACATCTTTTCAATAAACATTTTTAAAACTTCAAGACAAGCATAAGATTTGCATTAGAATTGTCATTCTTAGATAAACATTCTTTGCATGTGAATGAGTGCTTAAACATCAAGTAAGCTTGCATAATGAGCATTAAATGAAAACTTGAATATCCCAAGGGACACATTGATGTAGAAATATGTCGAAAAGCAAATCATCTTAAAGAATAATTTTATTCTGGGGCATACTTTTTAGTGACTCTGTTGAGTAAAAGAAGACCAACATGAGAATACTCTGTTGAGTAAGAGTTTAGTCAATCTGGGGCTATCACATCAATAAATCTCTTCAAGTTTTCGTCAATTAGAGGCTATCACTTTGATAAATCTCAATTTTCTGTCAATCAGAGGCTATCTCGTTGATAAATATCAAGTTTCCGTTAATCAGAGTCCATCACGTCTTGAAATCTATTCATAATTCATTCAACCTAGGGTGGTTACGTCGAGATTCGACAAATCTCTCCGAGAAATATGTAATCAGAGACAATTTATTTCGTGACTCAAGACATTGGGGAAGGCCACCTCATATCATATTTTTCCACTAATATTCTGGTCTTCTATTCAGCACATATTTTTTCAGAAATCCTTCAGACAGGGGCATTCCCCCTCCAATCTCGCAAAGCTGCTCAAGGAAATTATGTCATACAAGATAATAACAATCAGGCTAAAAACATCATAACGGTCACCCCGACCTAGTCAGTGAAAAAAGTCGTTCTCATCTGCTATAAACAATTTCAAACCTAATTCCCCAAGTGAATTCAAAAAGTCCAGAGTCATCGTTTGATTTGGTGCGTGCAAGTGCACATACCCTGAGAGCTAAACCTGGGTAATCACATATCTAAACCGGGGCAATGCAAAGCTAAACTAGGGCATTCATAAATCTAAGCCGGGGCATTCACAGGTGTTCATGCCCATCTTTTTATCCCCAAGTGATTTAAGAGGTTATTCCCCAATGTGGGGTAGACTTAGGGCATGTATTCGAAGAGATCCACAGGATGTTCAGTATCCGTTCCTTGACATATTCAGCCCTATCATCCTCTCAGCGGTTTAGGATGTAGGTAAGTCATGCCAGATTATCTCTTCCCCAACAATACAATTCAGAATTCAGCAGCATACCTGAAAGCTCGCTTCGTCAGCAATTCAATCTTCAGCAGAGTCACCAATAATATTCGGTATCACGAGCTTCCCAGTGCAAATTCTTAGTATCCCCAGTGATCCTTGGTACCACATGTTTCCAGTGTTGATATGTATTAACATCCACAATGATGAGCAACAATTCCCAACGATCCTTCACTTATCCCCATGAAGTCCATTTCTATGCATTACATATAGTTATCACTGCATAATATTGCATCTTCAAAAGCGCGTAGCCGATCCATCAGAATGAATATTTGCAGCAGAAGAAATTCAAACATGCATACAGAGCATAAGCCAGATCGAGTACCTTACACGAAAGACATGAATCATTCATAGACATCAATACATCCCCACAAGAGGGTATCACTCTCAAACCCTCAGGTGACATCCTTCGTTACATTATGATACCCAGCTAACGGTACCAGTACCTTATACTCCCAAACACTCGTTTGTGTTAGCTTTCCAAACATTCATCTGTGTCAAACTTCATCGTTTTAATCACTCGTTTGTGTTATCCTATCCTTAATATTCGTCTGTATCTTCTTTCGATACTCATCCATATTGATTTAAACACTCATCCGTGTATTCATCTTCTTTGATACTCGTTTGTATCTTCTTTCGATACTCGTTCGTATTGATTCAAACACACGTCCGTGTTTAAACTTTCTTTAACACTTGTTCGTATCTTCTTTCGATGCTCGTCCGTATTGATTCAAACACTCGTCTGTGTAATCATTTCCTTGATACTCGTCCGTATCTTTATTCGATACTCGTCCGCATCGATGCAAAGACTCGTCCATATAATCATTTCCTTGATACTCGTCTGTATCTTCTTTTGATACTCGTCCATATTGATTCAAACACTCGTTCGCGTAATCATTTCCTTGATACTCATCTATATCTTCTTTTTATACTCATTCGTATTGATTCAAACACTTGTCTATGTTAAACCTTTCTTGGATACTTATTCGTATCTTCTTTAGATACTCGTCTGTATCTTCTTTCGATACTCATCTGTATTAATGTGAACCGTCATCCGTGTAATCATTTATTTGATACTCTTTTGTATCTTCTTTTGATACTTGTCCATATTGATTTAAACACTCGTCCATGTAATCATTTTCTTGATACTCATCTGTATCTTCTTTTGATACTCGTCCATATTGATGCAAACACTCGTCCTTGTAATCATTTCCTTGGTACTCGTCTGTATCTTCTTTCAATACTCGTTCATATTGATTTAATCACCCATCTGTGTTTAACCTTTCCTTGATACTCGTCTGTATCTTCTTTCGATACTCGTCCGTATTGATTTAAACACTCGTCAGTGTAATCATTTTCTTGATACTCGTCTGTATGTTCTTTTGATACATGTCCGTATTGATGCAAACACTCGTCCGTATAATCATTTTCTTAATACTCGTTTGTATCTTCATTTGATAATCGTCCGAAATGATGCAAACACTTGTCCGTGTAATAATTTCCTTGACACTCGTATGTATCTTCTTTCGATACTCGTCTGTATTAATTCAAATACTCGTCTGTGTGATCCTTTCCTTGATACTCGTTTGTATCTCCTTTCGATACTCGTCTGTATTGATTCAAACACTCGTCCGTGTAATCTTTTCCTTGATACTCATTAGTATCTTCTTTCGATGCTCGTTCGTATTGATACAAACACTCGTCCGTGTAATCATTTCCTTAATACTCGTTTGTATCTTGCTATGATACTCGTCCGTATTGGCATAAATACATGTCTATGTTAATCTGTCATAGATTCCCAATGAAGTCTTTCCTTCAGCACTCGTCGTGTTATCTTCAGACGCTCGTCGTGTCATTTACCTTCGCTCATCGTGTCGGTTTCCAAACACCCATCGTGTTATCTTCAGACGCTCGGTGTGTCATTTACCTTCGCTCATCGTGTCGGTTTCCAAACACCCGTCATGTTATCTTCAAACGTGCGTCATTTCATATTCCAACACTCGTTGTGTCAGTTTCTAAACACCCGTCTTTTTATCTTCAAACACTCATTGTGTCATATCTAAACACTCGTCGTGTCATCTTCCAACACTTGTCGCGTTGGCTTCTAAGAACTCGTCGTGTCAATTTCCAAATATTCATCTGTATCAGTTTTCCAAACACTCGTTCGTGTCATCTTTTCCAAACACTCGACAATGTCAATTTTCCTCCCGAATTCCCAACAAAATCAATAGCTTGTCATACGATTCCAGTTCTCATATGGTAGTTAGTTCTCGTCTGACAATTAATTCAAATTTCGGTTCTCGTCTGGTAGTCTGTTCTCGTCTAACAATTAATTCAAATCCCAGCTCTTGTCTGATAGTCAGTTCTCGTCTGACAATCAATTCTAAGTCCAATTCTCACCCAAGACAATAATTTCAAAGGTCAACTCTCGTCTAGTAGTCATTCCTTATATGTCGTTCCTCTCCTCCTTTTTCGGTTAAGTATCTGTTTAGCATACGATGCTATCAGAATTCTAGCTATTGACCTTTTTCCGGGATCATGGATCGTCCTTAAATACTACCCCCTTTTGACGTCTTGTCTCGGGTTGTGGGTTATCTTGATACCTCCCCTCTTGATGTCCTTCTATGGATCATGGATTGTCCTGATACCCCACCATCTTGTCATCTCGTTTAAGGTTGTAGATTGTCCTGATGCCTCCCCTCTTGATGTCCTTCTATGGGTCGTGGATTATCCGGATATCCCACCATATTGTCATCTTGTTACAGGTTGCGATTTATCCTGATACCTCCCCTCTTGATGTCCTTTCTCGGGTCATGGATTGTCTTGATGTCCTACCCTATCATCCTTTCGAGTTGTGGATTACCCTGATATCCTATCCTCCTACCTCTTTCCCATAGCAATCGTTCCTCTCTGAGAACATCGTATTGGCACCATTTCTCCGATATAGATTATCACTATTCAACCACGCTTTCGCATCACAAACCTTTTTCCAATAACTATCTAAAGTATAAATATTTTCAAGATTAAACGAAAAATTTCAAAAATAAAACGTATAGAAAATAACTTTATTTTTAGAATAATCAAGTGCATAAAATATGTTTTTCCCTTTTTAACTTAAAATAATTTATTGAAGAAATTCTATTAATCATTATAAATAGCTCTAAGAGGTATTTCTTATCCATATTGCAGAAGAAGAAAATATGGCAATTAGCATCAATCGTGTGCATTTTTTCATTGCGTTGTTATGCATTACATCTGTTGTAACACAAGGTATCATATTTAGTTTTTAAAAATTTTCAATTTCTAATGTAATTGACAACAATAGAGAAGAGTTTTATGAAAACTGTGTTTTGAGTTTTTGAACTAACCGATTTAAGAAGTAAAAGTAGTTGAAGGTAGAAAGCTTAATTTTTGTCGATCTCTTACATTTCTAACACCACCTTATTTATTACAGGAGAAGCAACTGCTCCATGGATTTATTGTATTGGCCAAGGTCCATGTCCAAATAAAGATCAAGATTGTAATAATTATTGTTTAACAAATAAGTTTCCAAAAGGTGGAAAGTGTATTGCAAAGCAATGTTGTTGTGATGGATAATTGTATTGTCTTATTAAAAAAACATGTATATGAGGTCTTTAATATATCATATACATTAAAATAAATTCATTTAGTTCTATTTTAACTATTTTTGTTATATTTTTTTGCTAAATCATTTCCTATATTTTTCACGGTATCATTTTCTTTGTTTTATATAATTTCTTTAAATCAGTCAAACAAAAATATTATTAACAAAACTCTATAGATGTCTTAAGCTCACAGAGAATAATAATATCTCCAAACATACTTTTGAACAAATATAAACACACTTAAGAGAAATTTAGGGATAAAATATTAAAATAAAAATATATACGAAAGCCACCAAATAACACCGTTGATGTTGGTTAGAATTAAACAAACTATTCACAATCACGGCCATCAAACCACTCTAAAAACCTTTACATCAATTCGTCCAATATACAAAAGAAGCAAATAAGAAGGAGGAGTACATTAGAGATAGTAATTGTACACATATTTACATGTAATGGGTAGAGAAAAAACCCAAATAAGCGGGTATGAGTGAGGGGACGAGTACCTTAGTACCTACCCCACCTCATATACGTACAATATATATTTGTATATTTTAATTTATTTTCTCATATAAAAAAATATATGTCTATATCTTTAAAAAATTACAAATTATTAAACTACTATAAATTTTTATATAATTGTTCCTTTATTTTACAATTCAATAGTAAAATCTTTGACTTTTGGTTAATTTTGTTAAAAAAACGAAAATGTTATGATATTATTCAATTGATAGATTTATTTTTACTAAAATTATGGATAACGGGTACGGGTAAAGGTAATTAGGTACCCACATGGAACGGGTATGGGTATGAAGATTGATGCCCACGCGGGTATGAGCTCGGGTCCGAAGATTTTTTCAAATTACGGGTATGGAGACGAGTACTATAACACCTTACTCATACCCTACCTATTTCCATCCCTACTCTATAGACGCCACTTGGCCACTCTATGAACCCTTATTCGCATAAGCATAATAAATATTCATTCTCACGTGCCAAAAGAGTGGGGGAATTTTAAAATGAGTCTGAACCCACTTTTAAGAAGGACACACAATCATACTAACCCCGTGATTGATAGTCGAGCTTTTCTTACAAAATATAATATTATTAAGAACACTCTAGATGTTCCAAATCACTGCATGTCAGATCAAAAGCATGCCTCTCCAAAGAACCTTACTCCAAACAAAACCATCAATACTCCCAAACATACTAGAAACCGAATTTGGAATAACCACCACTCTACGCACCCATTTAAAAACTCTTTACCAAAAAGGAGACACATACCCAGACGAGAAATAAAAATGATCATATTAGTCAACAAGGACAAAACAAATGGCACATCCCACCCTATAAGGATATGATAAGATCCTACATATAAGAAGATTATTGTTGGACAGAATCGTGCCTTGCTGTAATACCCCAAATTTGTCTTACCCTTTCACTTTTATCTGGATTATGTATTTTGCGCTTCTCATTTCATCTGCATACTCTCCATTAGGTCATTTAACACATCATGCATCATTAATCAGTAAATTTAGCATGGGATCAAGGGTATTGAAGAGTTAGGATTTCTCTGTACTTTTAAGCTCTCATCTTCATTCAGGTGGAAACAACTGGTATCTTCAACAATCAATGGTTTGAAGCTAGGGTTGTGTGTTCATGGTTATTGTGGACTTCTGTTTTCATTAAATATTCATCCTGAGAAAAGTGTATTAGGGTTTTCATTTGTGCTGCTTAGTGCTTCATCAAGATTGAGCCTCTTTCCTTCGACGTTTCTAAAGCTTAGTTTTCATCTAAGGGTTTCCTAGAGAAGTGAATCATGTTGCATCCTCTTATGATTGATTAAGATTGATGTCAAGAGGCTTGCTATTAACAAGATATAATTCATTTATTCATTAAGCTAAGGTTTTCTCATATTCTCTAATCAGTCGAGGATCGAATTGTAAGGGATGGTGGCATCACATTCTATGATTCTATCTTTCACTAATTCAATGCAATATTTTTGGGTTAAAAGGCAAGACTTATGGTTTGTGCGAAGAGTGGGTTCAATTTTCTTTTGATACAATAAATTTAAGGAGTTGTGTGTATAAAGTACAAGTCAACACGAACTTAATAATTGAGTTAGAGATTTCATTTAAAATGGGATGTGTTGAAAGAGGCTCTATGAATTCAAGTTGTCAAGAACAGATCAAAGTAGGAACAATGTTTACATGACTTTCATACAAAAGAAGAGATGGATTCATTTATGCATCACTTAATCAATTAAGTTTTGTGTATGCTTCGAAGATATGTTTGACTTGGAATGACAAATTGAATCATGAAATTCACTGGTAAAAATAACCAGGTTATTCACTTATTCGACGATTGTGTTCATCAAAGTTCATCAAGATCCAAAGATTCATGAACATTTTTTACAATATCTAAACATCGAGCAAGATTCATCAAAGTTATATCCAACTTAAGACATTCATGATTGTTCAAAGTCACAACCGTGCAATTTACAAGCCATGTTAATGTTATACATTGGAGCATTACAAGAAAAGTTACAAGAAGAATTACATGAGTTTTGTTCTATAGCTCAAGTGTATCTTCACCAAAGCTTGAGGCATTTACACCAACAATTCTCTATACCAAGTCTTCGAGTTGCTGGAACGGAACTCAAATCATACACAGGGCTGCCCGACCTTCATTCAAATCTCATAACCTCATATTGCCAAAGCCTTACGTACATCACAAAATTGGTTTTGAAATGGACCGCGAAACGGATTCCACAGAACCAAATCAGGTATCGTGCCTGCACTGCAATAGAAAATCTAGTTCAAAAAACCACCCTGTTCAGAATAAAATCAGGAAAACTGAAAAAATTGTATCTGGAGTAGTTAGAAAATAAAACATCAATAGGAAAATCAGGGAAATACTAGACAGAACTAACAGAAGCAGTTCACTTAACTAACAACTGAACCTGTAGAATAAATTCCAACTGATTTTTCCAGCCCAACCAATAACTGAAAAAATAGAATTATAACTAACATCTAACCAATTTCCAACGGAATCTCTCAAGCCAACTCATTTCCTAACAGAATTTCATAACCTCCTAACTGTTTCTAATAGAATTTCAACAACCCTCTAATTCGCACCATTCAATCTTATAACAGAGCCAACAACCATAACAGAATTTCCAGGCCCATAACTAACTTCTCAATCTCTAACAAATTTATCCTATAACCAACTTCTCAAACTCAACCAACTATATAATCAAGTTTTCATTCAGAAATCAGGGGACAATTCATTTTTTACACAAAACACAGAAAAATCAGTTAGGAAACTCACCAGAAATCGATTCTTCTTTAATTCACGGAAGAATCACCACCGAACAATCTCTGAAAATCTCTCACACTTTCTCATTTCTATGCTTCCTCCTTCCATCATCTTCATCAATTCTTCAATTGAAATTATCTATATAGCCTTGCTTCCTCATCTTCATCGACTTCAGCATCGCATCTTCAATGTAAAATTCTCTCTGCAATCTTAATCTCAGAGTCTCTCTTTTCCTAAAGAACTGCTCTCTGCTTCAACATTTACAAACCTGCAAAAACCTCGTTGCATAGTGTGATCGGTGGATTTAGAACTAACTGTTTAACGCTGGTTTCGCGAAATGTCGCGGAAGCAAGAGTCGCCACCGTCCTTTATTTTCTCCAACATGGACAGGACAAAAGCACAGCAAAATTCCTTATGAGATAGTTTCTCGGTTCGGGAGGTAGATTTATAGAAAGGGAAGGTGTTAGCACCCTTTCTATCCATGGTTATCCATGGGCTCTTAGATACTTGCTCATTGTGTTTTCAAAAGTTTTTGCTTTTCAAAGCGTGAGTGGGTTTGAAAAAAGTTTCGCAAAAAGATTTCTGAATAACTCTTGTATCAGTCCTCAAGAGTGTTTGAAAAATTGTTTTGAAAGCTTTTTTTGAAAGTGTCGGTGTGAAAAGAGTTTTGATTTGTTTTTGAAGAGAGCAAGTATCTATGAGTCATCTACCTAACCTAAGGAATTAGGCTGTGTAAATGTCCTTAAGGTAGTGCCATCCCACCATTGAGAGGTAGGTAGCACCACCGTTGGAGGTGTTCGGGTCAATTCGAGTTTAGGGACAGTGTGGTCACCGAAGCAACGGTAGGACACCTTAGAAGCTACCCTTATGTCCTTGATCCTTTTTTATTCCGAGGCAACCGTTTCGAGGCAACTTGTTTTGAGGCAACTGGATCATGGACATAAGGACTTACTAAGACGTCCCATACTTGACGACCACGTTTCGAAGGCAACAGGTGAGGCATACCCTAAGAGTGGTGTATGAATTTGTGTGTTATTTTCAGTTTAGCAATTATCTTTGATCATGGCATTTGTGAGCTACGAGTTATTTTTAGTTAACCATACATTCTTTCATACAAAGTTAGCAGTTAAGAGTGCGGGAATTTAAATGCGGAAAGATAAAAGCTACGCTATTACAAGGCGCGGGTCTATACATCGCCAAAATACAAAGACCTGTTTTAATAAAAATGCGGGAAGTAAAAAGACCTAATTACTATTACAAGCCTTGAGCAGTTACATAATATTCAAAAAGAAAAAAGAATAACGTGCGAAAGAATAAAAGTTGGGACGTCCGAGGGCTTTGACCCTTTCGAAATTAAATTGAAATCAAAGTCTAATTATTATTTAATTAAAGAAAAGAAAATGTTTTTTATGTTTTTGTTATTTATGAAATAAAGAAAATTAAAATTAAATGGGAACCCTAATTCTAGATTATTTTATAATTATTTAAGAAAATATTCAAGTTAATCTAATTTATTAATTAATTAATATACATGTTTATTTACAAAAGTAATAATTAATAATAATAATAATAATAATAATAATGAGAAAAATAATTAATTAAGAAAAGGATGAAAAATGTCAAAAACCCTAAGTCTAGATATTTTTTATTTATTAAGAAAAGATTAAAGTTTAAACCCTAAATTAAACTAAATTAATTATTAAAATTTATTTACAAAATAAATTAATGGTGAATTAAATATTAATTAAACATGTTTTGTATTTTTCTGTTTTATTTATGGAAAAAATTATTTATGGAATTAAAGAAACAATTAAAAAACAATTAAAAGAATTAAAATTGAAAAGAAAATAAAATTAAAAAAATGCAAACCAGGGGTATCAGGCCCCAAAGGGAGGTTTGTTTGAAGCAAATTTGGCCCATTGAATCAAAGCCTTGCTTGACTTTCCAGGATAGAGTGCATGTTCATTGACTGGTGTGCATCATGGAGTTCCTTCTGAGGCCCTTGGATTAATCACCATGCCATCTGGCAAGCTAATGCATGTGGACATACGGTGGGACGTTGAGAATATGCTGCACATGAATATGTTGAAACAAAAATTAAGAATTAAGTGGGGGGACCTGGGAATCGAACCCAGGTCCCAGTGTTTACAAGGCATGTCCTCCACCATCTGTACCAAGCAACGCGTTTGTTATATGGATAAACAAAGAATATAATATATGAAAAAAGATAGTCATGCTGAAACAAACAAAAAAACACGCTAACATTTGAATTACCCAACCATGTAATGACACGCTAGCCTTCTTCTTCATTTTCTCTGCAAACATAAAGCAAGTAGCGGGGGTTTTAAACCCCCACTAAATGAAACCTGTGAAAATAGCGATTAGAAGCTGGATTAATATAAAAAGGGCGCGAGGTGTTGGTTCGTTTGGTCTGGAGCTCCTGAATTCAATGGCATAGGTCTCAAGGTCCAATTTTTCCTCTACATGAAAGCCCTATTTTGGAGCTTCTGAAACCCTAGGTTTCATCAATGGTGGATTTGGCTACAGGCAGTGTTAGTCCAATTAAACATTACCAATCGCTTCAGAATGATGTTAGTAACATAAATCAACAATTAAAACACATGAATGATGCGTGAAAATTAAAAAACGATTATGGAAAAGTTTGTGATAAACGTGACTCAGTTCTACCAATTCTTGGAGTATGGGGACTTGTTCTTGATTGCAATCAATTCCTGGAAGGTTCAGCAACGTGTTAGAATGCGTTTTATGCTTTGAAACGTGCTCTAACTATGAAATCAGTTTCACAATTTCTTTGGAATTTTGGCAACTTGGTTCTGAGTTTGTGAGCAGTTTTTCGTGTGTGCTTTCATTAGGTTAGGTCTTGCATATGTATGGGAAGCATTTTAGGTCAAAAACAAGCCCATGAATCTATTGAATTAATGATTTTCAATATTTGATTTTTTCCATATCTTTTTCAATCTTTTTTCATGAAACCCTTGCCAATTGTGGAAGATATTGCCTTGTTGATTGATGCACGAAATCTTTAGCACATAATGAACATATTTGCTGCACAAAAAGATTTGAAAACCATTATTTGATATTTTTCTCATAATTAAATCTAATTAAATGAATTAATAATAATAAAAATTCAATTAATTAATTAAAAATAAGAAAATAAATCATTTTTAGCTCAATGGGTCGTGCATATGCTTTGGGTAATGATTCAAGAAAGAAATTGAGGCCCATTAGCAATTTTGAAGTGTTTTAGGCAAAGTTGACTTTTCAAAATTCCCAAAAATTTCCCAACTTCTCCAATGCATATCTTGCTCAATTTTGAAGCTATGAACATGTTCTTGGACATTTTGGAAAGGTCTTGAAGTCCTCTAACCAATTTATTTGGTCCCATGTAATTTTGATTTACCAATATCAAGTTATGGTCTTTGACTTAAAGTGCCTTTTTGTTGACTTTTGAAAATGACCTATAATGTTGAAATTGATAACTTTTTGTGAGAGCATTTCTTGGACTTGGAGTGTGAAGATGAGTTGTAGTAAATGTCATCCTCTTCAAAATGAAATTTGGATGGGATTTTTCTGATAAACCATGAAGAAGTTATGCCCTGGTCAATTTGCAGTTGACTTTTTCAACTGTCCAAAAATAGAAACTTTTGCATCTTGAGACTTTTTGAGCCATGCTTGTGAAATCATGATCAAGAATTGATCAAATGATGTTTGTGGCTTTAAAATAAGATGTTGACCAAAATTTTTGACTTTTGACTGTCAAATGACCATTTTGCCCCTGTAGTTGACTGTGAAGCAATTAGGGTTTTTGACTGTGCAATTTGATGTTGTAAGTCTTGAAACTTGACATATGGATGCTTGGCAATGTATATGGGCATATGGGACTTGATTGTACCCTTGGAAACCTCATTTTCTTTGCAAGAACCAAAACCCTAATTTTGACTGTGTTAGGAGGCAATTGGACTGTGCAACCCTTGAGAGATTTTGAAGCTTGATCTTGGCAAAACTTGAAGAATATGGGAGGGCAAATTTTGGGGTACAACAGTTGCCCCTGTTCAATCTTCTTAGACCTGAGGATGTAGATTGGTTGGCGTGCTTTTCGTAATCCGAAGGTGGAAGATGATTGAACACTAGAGTGCCCAGAAATTTGCACTCACATAGTAGAATGTCAGCAGTGTGATGATGGGAATAGGCTTACAGATGCCATTTGGAGAGATGATGGATAGGAGGATGGACTTATAGATGCCATCTGGATGCTGTTCGCGTAAGAGATTGCTTAGCGAGAACTTGCGTACCTGAGGAAGAAAATAATTACTTGGCCTGTTACAGGAGTTGATCTTCAAACTCTTTGTGTAGATGTGCCCTGGCTGGATACAGGTATTGAATCTTCAAAAACTCTTCAGACGTGCCCTGGCAAAATACAGGAATCGAGTCCGGAGAATAGTCGTCAACAGATACACCCTGGAAAGATACAGGAATCGGATCTTCAAACTCTTCAGACGTGCCCTGGCAGGATACAGGAATCGAGTCTGGAATTAGTCGTCAACAGATACACCCTGGCAAGATACAGGAATCGGATCTTCAAACTCTTCAGACGTGCCCTGGCAGGAGACAGGAATCGAGTCTGGAACTAGTCGTCAACAGATACACCCTGGCAAGATATAGGAATCAGATCTTCAAACTCTTCAGACGTGCCCTGGCAGGATACAGGAATCGAGTCTGGAATATAGTCGTCAACAGATACACCCTGGCAAGATACAGGAATCGGATCTTCAAACTCTTCAGACATGCCCTGGCAAGATACAGGAATCGAGTCTGGAATTAGTCGTCAACAGATACACCCTGGCAAGATACAGGAATCGGATCTTCGAACTCTTCAAACATGCCCTGGCAGGATACAGGAATCGAGTCAAGAATATAGTCGTTAACAGATACACCCTGGCAAGATACAGGAATCGGATCTTTAGTTGCGACAGTTGATAGTAATCATCTTTGTACTGACCTTTGTCCTGAAAAGACAAAACGTTAGTTGTATGCGATGTCATGATGTATGGCATGCGTGATGTTCTCAGAATAAATGAGATTGTATGTTCATGATGTGTATGTGTATGCTATAATGTATGAAGATATGATGTTCACGAAAGTATTTTTGTCTAGGAAAATAAATCCTTGACGGGTGCCAGGAAGTCACATCATGGGCTGCTGTGTAAGAGTAGAGCTTTGTTTCCGCTGGGGGTGATGGTTGCAAGAATATCGGTAGGAGAAGATGACTCCGTTGGGGACTAAACTTGGCGTGTAGATTACTCTGCGGGGAATGCTCTGTGGGGAAGAGATGTATTTCGCTGAGGTTTGATGATAACTCCGCTGGGGATACCATTGATAAGCTCTATTGGAAGAATTGATGAACTCCGCTGGGGGATAGGAAGACTTCGTCGGGGACGATCTTTCCGTGGCAATTGGCTGAGGATAACCCAGTTATATCCTGGTGGGGAAATAACCTTTTGAATAAAGCCGGGGGAGCGTTCGTACTATGCAGGTGACAAGCTTCCAGAATCTACTGGGGATAACCTTCCTGCTGGGGAGATGGATTCCACTTTCCTGGGGAAGCTTTTGGACTGTATTAGGGAAGCGGCTCCACTGGATGTTCGGTACTCCGCCGGGGAACAATCTTGGATCAAGACTGTCGGGGATGCTTGTTAGGAATGTTTGTAGACTCCGCTGAGGAATGTTGAGATCTGCTGGGGATACCCAATTTCCTTAAGGCTGATAGAGTAGGCTAACTCTGCTTGGGGAGAGTATCGCTGACTTGCTAGGAGATACTGTTCCTTGTTAGGGATGATGGGAGACCAACTGCTTGGGAGAGAATTATTGAATCTTGGCTCACTCTCTGGGGAATTAAGATATCTTGGTTACATTCTTCAGCCGAACTTACCTTGGTACCTTGGTGGACAGAGCAATTAGATCGCTTAGACAACTCATTATTGCCCCTGTTTCTAATGTTACCGGTAATTAATCCTTTGTTTTGCATGCAAATATTCATGAGTTAGCAATTAGTGTCAAATGCATATATCAAAAATTGAACATTGGACGTTCTTCGCAAAACAAAACAGAAAAAGGAAAAACAATTGGCAATTGATATGAAAAGAGTGAATTTGTATTGATTTTTGAATTTTCCTATAAATAGGCGTTTATGTACAAGAGGCTGACGTCCTAGTAAGAGAACGCCGCCGAATAACAGAGTTTATACAATTTTGTGAAAAGGGGAAACAAAACAATATGTGAAAAGAATAATCCATCTGGGTTCCAACTCTGCTATCGCCTTTATATCTTTGAGCGTCTCATCACTTGGCTGCTTAGTTGAAGATGAAGTTGACTGATCGATGCCGTCTGAACTTGATAGTTGATACCAGATTCTGGATGCAAGGTGATCCAATGAGACATAGTATTACGCTTTAATCCCTAACTTTTTCCTGGACCGCCCTTTCGGGTTTTCAGTCCACCGGGATACCCATTTTTGCCCAAGTCGCCTTTTCAGGTTTTCGACTTGTCGGGTGTACAGATTTTTTTTTATTTCATCCCTCATTTTGCCCGAACCCGTTTGGTTCGCCGGGAAGCCCTAATTTTTGCCTAGGTATGTCAACCTAGCGGGTCTTTTATCATGCGTAGTATCTTTTTACTATGTCTGCATTGGCGGGGTGAGGAAGGTCGTCACCATCCATGGTGGTTAGGATCATGGCTCCTCCTGAGAACACATGTTTAACCACAAATGGCCCTTCGTACGTAGGGGTCCATTTTCCCCTTGGATCACTTTGAGGAAGAATGATGCGTTTGATTACCAGGTCCCCAACTTGATACTCTTGTGGTCTAACTTTCTTGTTAAATGCACTGATCATCCGTTTTTGATACGTTTGACCATGACAGATAGCGGTGAGTCTCTTTTCAATAATTAGGTTTAATTGATCAAGTCGAGTCTGGATCCAGTCATCTTCACTCAGATCTGCATCCTTCATTATCCGGAGAGAGGGTATCTGGACTTCGATCGACAAGACCGCCTCTATGCCATAGACCAATGAAAAGGGAGTTGCCCCGGTTGACGTCCTTGCTGAGGTACGGTACCCATGAAGAGAAAACGGTAACATCTCGTGCCAATCCTTGTAGGTCACTGTCATCTTCTGCACAATCTTTTTAATATTCTTATCAGCTGCTTCTACAGCCCCATTCATCTTCGGCCGATAAGGAGAAGAGTTATGGTGTTGTATCTTGAATTGCTCGCAGATCTCGATGATCATCTTGTTGTTAAGATTGGTACCATTGTCCGTAATGATCCTTTCCGGGACACCGTATCGACAGATCAGATTGTGTCGAATGAACCGTGCCACGACATTCTTGGTTACTGTAGCGTAGGAAGCTGCTTCCACCCACTTTGTAAAGTAATCAATCGCTACTAGGATGAAGCGATTCCCGTTGGATGCCGTAGGTTTAATCTCGCCGATCATATCAATACCCCACATTGCAAAAGGCCAAGGTGCAGTTAGGACATTCAGAGGAACTGGAGGAACGTGCACTTTATCTGCATAAATCTGGCATTTATGACATGTCCGAGAATGTTGGTAACAGTCAGCTTCCATTGTGGACCAGAAATATCCTGCCCGAAGGATCTTCTTTGCCATGGTGTGTCCACTGGAATGTGTTCCGAAGGTACCTTCATGCAGTTCTGCCATGATCCTTTCTGCTTCAGTCTTATCCACACAACGCAGTAAGGTCGAATCATGGTTTCGCTTGTACAGAATGCCGTTGCCGAGGAAGAACTTTGCTGCGAACCTTCTCAGAAACTTTTTGTCGTTGAAAGATGCACCTTCAGGGTATTCTTGAGCTTCCAAGTACCTCTTCACCTCATGATACCAAGGTTTCTCAGTTACTATCTCAGCCTCAAGATCACAACAATATGCAGGTTCATCCAGTTTCCAGATGATGATTCGGGGAGCCTCATTGTCCCACTTGACTTTGAACATAGAAGCCACCGTAGCCAACGCGTCCGCCAACTGATTCTCCTCTCTCGGGAAGTGTTCAAAAGTTATCTCTGTGAAATGGGGGATCAATGTCAACACACACTCTTTGTAAGGAATAAGGTTCGGATGTTTCGTATCCCACTCGCCTTTGATCTGATTGATCACGAGAGCGGAATCTCCGAAGACACTCAGAAACTTGATCCTTAAGTCAATCGCCGCTTGAAGACCCATGATGCATGCCTCATACTCCGCCATGTTGTTGGTGCAGTTGAAACATAGTCGGGCATTAAGTGGAGTATGGGTGCCTTTGGGGGATATGATCACAGTGCCGATACCGTTACCCAAAGCGTTGGAGGCTCCGTCAAAGTGCATAGACCATCGGGATCCTTCCTCAGGTCCTTCATCCGGTCTAGGTATTTCACAATCAGTTACTACCATGATGCTCTCGTCTGGAAACTCGAAGTTCATTAACTGGTAGTCATCTACTGCCTGGTGTGCCAAGTGGTCTGCCAATACACTTCCTTTGATAGCTTTCTGAGTCGTGTACTGGATGTCGTATTCTGTCAAGATCATTTGCCATCTTGCTATTCTCCCAGACAGAGCAGGCTTTTCAAATATGTACTTGATCGGATCCATCTTTGATATTAACAGAGTAGTGTGAGTCAGCATATACTGTCTCAGCCGGCGAGCAGCCCATACCAAAGCGCAGCAAGTTTTCTCGAGCAGTGAGTATCGGGTCTCACAGTCGGTAAACTTTTTGCTAAGGTAATAAATGGCATGCTCTTTTCGGCCAGACTCGTCATGCTGCCCCAGCACACACCCCATTGAGCTGTCAAGTACTGTCAGGTATAGTATTAGAGGTTTCCCTTCAACCGGTGGCATAAGAATGGGTGGTTCTTGGAGATACTCTTTGATTCTGTCAAAAGCGACCTGACATTTATCATTCCAACGTACTACTTGATCTTTCTTCAGCAGCTTGAAGATCGGTTCACAGGTAGAAGTTAGATGCGAGATGAATCGGGCAATGTAATTCAGACGTCCTAGAAAGCCTCTGACTTCTTTCTCTGTCTTGGGAACTGGCATCTCTTGTATGGCTTTAACCTTGGCAGGGTCCACTTGAATACCTTTGCCTCTCACAACGAAGCCTAGCAACTTTCCAGATCTTACCCCAAATGTGCACTTGTTCGGATTCAACCTCAGCTTGTACAACTTCAGACGGTCAAACAGCTTCTGTAGATGGTCAAGGTGTTCCTCCTCAGTTTGGGACCTTGCAATCATATCATCGACATACACTTCAATCTGATGATGGATCATGTCATGAAATAAAGCAACCATGGCACGTTGGTAGGTTGCCCCAGCATTTTTCAACCCGAATGGCATGACCTTGTAGCAGAAGGTGCCCCACTGAGTAACAAAGGTAGTCTTTTCCATATCTTCAGGAGCCATTTTGATCTGATTATAACCTGAAAAACCATCCATGAAGGAGAACACCTTGTGCTGAGCAGTATTATCAACCAGAACGTCAATGCGAGGCAGGGGGAAGTCATCCTTGGGGCTCGCCCTGTTCAGATCCCTGTAGTCAACACACATTCGGACCTTACCATCTTTCTTTGGTACCGGAACCACGTTGGCAACCCACTGAGGGTAAGAAGTCACTGCTAGAAACCCGACATCAAATTGTTTCATAACCTCAGCTTTGATCTTTTTGGACATCTCTGGACGCATACGGCGGACCTTTTGCTTTACCGGAGGGCAGTCTTCCTTGGTAGGCAGGTGATGGACCACAATGTCGGTATCCAACCCAGGCATGTCTTCGTAGGACCAGGCAATGATTTCCACATAATCATGTAACATCTGAATCAACCGTTGTTTCACACTGAGCTCCAGATTGGCACCAATCTTAACTTCCTTTTTATCTGTCTCAGTACCCAGATTTACCGTTTCAACTGGCTCTTCATGTGGCTGAATAGCCCTCTCTTCCTGGAGTAACAGTCTTGCAAGCTCACCAGGCACTTCGCAATCATCTTCACCTTCGTCTTCGGCTAAGTTGATCGGATTTTCGAAGTCATAACTGGCAGTAGCAGAGTCGTTACTAGTGAGATCCAGAGTGGATTGGAACCTGTATAGGTGAGTGTGTGTAAATATAGCTATTTTGCAATATATAAAGAAAGAAATAAAGAAAGAAAGGGAGCACAAGATTTGAAATGCGAAAAACGTCCAATGTCTTTATTCATGATATATGGAAATGACAAGTAATATGCCCTCACAAATGAAGCCGACGGTGCCCCGGGTAAGACACCGGGCCATAAAGTTTCAATTTATTGTTCATTACAAATTAAAAAAAACAAAGAAATTCATTACTGCGTAACAAAAGTAACAGGTATGTGGTCTTTTGCGGTCCAATTGTTCAGTCCACCGTCAGTCGTTGGGTAGATCCAGCTATCAAACTCTGATTCCTCCGCATCGCCTTCAATAGCATTCACTCCCGGGTTGGTGATGAACACGGGAGGTCTTCCGATCTTTGCTTTGCATACAGCCCTCTGAGCCTCTGCAGTAAAACCCAGCCCAAACTTATCAATCTTAGGAGTAAAATCAGGGAGCCTGCCCCAGTTAGCATATTCACCTTTCTCAATTACAGCCCGGGCGTCCTTTAAGGAGGCCATCTTCAAAGGAAAGTCTTCTTCAATTACCGTCTCAGCTGACGCCAATGTTGGAGGTACCTCTTCAAAATGTTGAAAGGGGGTTTCAATAAACTCCCCGTCCATCTCAATATACCGGAATGATTTCAGATGACTAACCATGTATTCTTCCTCCCCCTGCACTGTAACAATCTTCCCTCTGACAGGGTATTTGAGCTTCTGGTGTAGAGTGGATGTTACAGCCCCAGCCTTGTGAATCCAGGGTCGACCCAGCAAACAGGAATAATATGGACGGATGTCCATCACATAGAAAGTTGAATCAAATACTTGGGAACCAACACGAATTGGAATATCCACTTCACCATGTACCATCCTCTTCGACCCGTCAAAGGCTCGGACAACGATGTTACTAGGCTTCAACTCCAGGCCCTCGCAATCTAACCTGTCTAAGGCCTTCTTGGGCAATACATTCAGCGAAGAACCAGTTTCAACCAGCACGTGTGCGAGAGTAGTGCCCCTGCATTCTATGGAGACATGCAGGGCATCATTGTGGTTCTTTCCCTTAGCGGTAAGATCAGCATCCGAGAAACCCAAACGATTATCAGCGGTCAAGTTGGCCACACAATCAGTGAATTGATCAGCGGACGTCTCTTGTGGCACATGAGCCGTCTTCAGAAATGAAATCAGGGCCTTGGCATAGGCCTCTGAGCACAGCAACAATGATAGCATGGAGATCTTGGAGGGGGTATGCCCCAGCTGCTCAACGACGTTGAAATCGCTTTTCTTGATGATCTTAAGGATTTCCTCCATCTCTTGCTGGGAGGCTTCAACATTAACAGTCTTCGGTGCCTCCATCCGGGCAGGCACATCATCAATCCCTTTGCCCCGAGTGTCAGATGACTCGGCAGCAGGGGTAGAAACTTGATCAGAAGGGGAAACAGGCGCACTTGCAGGCGTAATTATAAGAGGTCTTCGGATAACTGGTGGCGCAATGTCAGGCGAGAAGAGCCTGCCACTGCGAGTAACTTTGGCGGGACCAGTGATGTTACTGATACCGGTACTGGTGTTGAACTCCTGCTTCACTCCAAGTACATACATATCTGCCCCATAATGCCATGGGACAGCCTTGTCAGATTCATAGGGCAGAGGCCCCAGAACAGTAATGATAATAGGTGCAACGGACATGATTTTGACTGGCTTCCTTGGAGGAGCCTTGGTAGGATTGTTGAAGATGGTGACAACAGATACTTCTGCAATAGGAACAATAGGAACAGCGGTCTTCTTGAATAAGATCTCTTTGCTATCCATCAGGTTTTGGATGCCTGACTTCAGCAACGGACAACCAGTAGGGGAAACGGCACACATAAGGCAACCCTTGCTACAACCCGGAAATAAACCGGCTAGCAATAGGTTCCTATTAACGGTCAATAAAGGGGTAGCAACATCATCCACAGAAACTGCATACAAGTCTTCCTCAATAGCATTTACTCCATGCTGGGGCATAGGAGCAGTCACAACGTTGGGCCTTTCGGGCGCCTCAAATTGTATTTCTTTCGCATCGATAAGGTCCTGAACCTTATTCCTTAGGGCCCAGCAGTCATCAGTAGAATGCCCCGGGCTATCAGAATGATAGGCACAGTGGGCATTGGGATTATACTTCGGAGAGGTCGTATTCACCACCTTTGGAGCCTCTCTGACGGTCACCAAGTTGGTCGATAGCAGTTGCGGTAAGATCTGCGACAAGGTCATACTAAGCCGAGTATATTCTCTTCTGGGTCTCTCACCCCTTGGTTGGTTAGGTTGCCGAGGAGCGGCAGCAGGCTTTGCAATTACCACCGCGTTGACAACTTGGCCGCGTTCTGGTTTATTTTGCCTTCTAGGCCCATACACAGCACTGGCTTCCTTTTTGAAAGGCTTCTTCTCAGAACTTGAGGACGCACCTTTCTATATTTTTCCTGATTTCATACCAGCCTCTATTCTTTCCCCAGTCAGAATGAGATCTGTAAACCCTGCAGACGAATTGCCAATGAGATGATTAAAGAACGGCCCGGATAGGTTCCCCAAGAACATGTCCACTAATTCACGGTCGGTTAATGGTGGCTGCACCCTGCCAGCCAGGTCCCTCCACTTCTGCACATACTCTTTGAAACCTTCTCCCGATCCTAGCGACATACCCTGGAGTTGGGTACGTGTAGGAGCGAGGTCGGCATTATACTGATACTGCTTGTAAAAAGCAGTAGCCAATTCCTCCCAGTTACGAACCTTGGTTCCATCCAGCTGATAGAACCATTCGAGATAAGTCCCTGAAAGACTCTCCTGGAAGAAATGGATCCATAAGTTCTTGTCCACAGTGTACGGTTGGATCTTCCGCATATAAGATCTGAGATGTAGCTTAGGGCAGGACGCCCCGTCATACTTTGTGAAAGATGGTGCTTTGAACTTGTGTGGGATTACCACACCAGAAGATAGACCCAAGTCTCCGAAATCTAAACCAGGCACTTGTTGAATTTCCATGGCATTCAGACGATCCTCTAACTGCTTGTACTTGTCTTCAGCTGGAGGATACTGCTCCTCATTGAAATCAGTCTCGTTGTCAGAGACCACCGGACTAGGAACCCTTCCCCCCTGGGGACTGCCTTTCCCTATAGAAGAACCAGCTTGATCAACCTCATTCTGCAGTATGTTACCAAACCTCCGGCCAGTGTTGAATAGTACAGTTCTCTTCTTCTTCTTCTTGACTAGCAGGGCCTTCAATTCCTCCTGACCTTGGGCCAAACTCATGATCAGCTCTTGGAACTGGGCGTTCTGAGCCTGAAGGGCCTTGATGGACTGCTCGGTAGATGATTCAGGGTTCATGATGCTGAAATAAACAGCGAAGAACATTAAGCAACCTGAAAAGAAGAGTACCTGCTATGCACATGATGCATGATATGTGTTTATGCAATGCATTCAAGGGTTCGAAAGTCCAAATTTGTTGTAGACAAAAAAGAACACACGTTATCATTAAGAAGTAATTGTTCAGTACATCAAAGCCTCATGGGCAAACATTACAAAGTAAATCAATCCCAAAAGACACTGCGCATCCTCTTTGGAGCTATGTAAGTGTTGAGAGTCTTTTCCTCGTGCAGTAAGCGGGTGAGCTCCAAGACCTTCTTCTCACTAGCATGTAGACTGGCTTCAAGAGAATTTCGTTCTTCCTTAAGCTGGATCCAGCTCTTCTGCATTTCTTCCCAGGATGTGGGCATGTCAGGATGCTGAATGGTGTAGGGAACCTCTCCTTCCAAAACTGGCTCTTTGATCACAGGGAGAACATGAGGATATGGCATCACTAACTTCTGGGAGCGGGCTCGTACCCACTTGAGATAAGGCTCCAACGGGATGGAGTTCCTGTGCCCCAGTGTCTTGTTGTCTACCTTGTTAGGCATCCTCCAAGCTCTGATAAATCTCTGGCGAAGTCCTTGTGCATCATTATTGAAGTCAAAAACTATGTCAGGAATTAACATGTCATGAGGGCCGTCCCTCCGAGCGTAACCAAACTGTCTCCAAGCCAGACACGGGTTGTAAGTAATACCTCCTCTGATTCCAAGTAAAGGAACATTAGGAAACTCCCCGCAACGATCAATGATAGTGACATCCTCTCTGGACCGAGAGCACCAATGTATATCTGCATGTGTAAGAGTCATTAATCGTTGTGACCATCTCAGACCTCGCTCATTCTTCAAAACTGATTGTGGAAGGTGCGAAATAAACCACCTTCCCATGAGAGGAGTACAGCACATAAGAACACCTCTTTTTCGCATGGTTCGAGTGTAACATGAGTGAAGGATGTCTCCAAGCAACGTAGGTATAGGATTCCTGGACATGAATATCTGGACAGCACTGATATCTATAAGCTGATCAGGATTCGGGAACAAAACCAATCCATAGACAAGGAGGGCCACAACTTCTTCAAAGGCTTGTAGGTCAAGGGAGTTCCAACATTCTTGGGCCTTCTCAAACAGAAACCTGGCCAAGAACCCTTTGATACCACTTCTAACTTCCCAATGTCCCTTGATGTCAGACGGTTGTAGGCGTAGTGCTTTAGCAATCTCTTCAAGTTTGGGTTCCTTTTCCGTACCGTTGTAGGGTAGTTGACTAAGGATAGGGATCTTCAGAAGCCGGGAGAACTCTTCCAATGTAGGCACCAGTTAATAATCCAGGAAAGTAAAGCAGTGGTGAAGAGGGTCAAAGAATTGGAAGAGGACCTTTATCATATCTTCCTCAATGTTGGTGTTAACAAAACTGATGAGTCTTCCATGCCTCTCACTGAAAGAAGAGCTCTCGGGAATCCTGGATATAAGTTCCTTAAGCTGAGGAGGGATCCTTACAAGTCTGATCTGAATTGTCTTTCTGCGAATAGTTTCCATGTCCTACAAAACAAGAACAAAGATGAAGATTCGAACCCCTGAAATGGTTAGTCAATGCATATGATGCTGTATGATGTTATGATGCTATGATAAAAACACACCACAAGTATTCACAAGAAGCAAACATGATAAAGCACACAAGTTACACCACAGCCCTTAGAGTTTAGGCCAGCATGGGGTCTGGGTATTACCCTCTTGAAGTTGGTGGGTTCAAAACCTGTCCTATCAGAAGTAACCGGGTTCTAAGGGTCCCAATATCATTGGATTGCTTTCATTGTTCATCGTTTCGATTTAGCCACTGAACTGGCGACCGAAATATTCCAAGAAAACAACCCTCAATTGAGTGTAGTATCGAGTATCAACCAACCTCGGACTGCACCAAAGTCAGTTATCTCACTACCCTAAAGAGGCCAAGATGGTTCAATTAAGGTTCCTAAGGTCAGTTGATGCTTCACGACACCACGCGGCGGCCCTGTACTCTCCTTGACTGAACTCAAGGGTTACCGGTACTCACCAAAGTGCCACATCAACGTAGCAGACTGCTTCAACTATGTCGCTATACCCCGCACAGTTCCCTCACAGTCTTGTTGCTACTTTCTAAGAAGGTATCCCCCAGATCCGGGTTAGGATCTATAGAACTCCCAAGACAGTACCCACAATAATAAAGCAAACAATTCAGACAATTGAAAACACAAGTGATCTTAGTCCTAAGGTACACCTCACTTTTATAATATCCCCAGCAGAGTCGCCAGTTCTGTGATCGGTGGATTTAGAACTGACTATTTAACGCTGGTTTCGCGAAATGTCGCGGAAGCAAGAGTCGCCACTGTCTTTTATTTTCTCCAACATGGACAAGACAAAAGCACAGCAAAATTCCTTATGAGATAGTTTCTCGGTTCGGGAGGTAGATTTATAGAAAGGGAAGGTGTTAGCACCCTTTCTATCCATGGTTATCCATGGGCTCTTAGATACTTGCTCATTGTGTTTTCAAAAATGTTTGCTTTTCAAAGTGTGAGTGGGTTTGAAAAAAGTTTCGCTTAAAGATTTCTGAATAACTCTTGTATCAGTCCTTAAGAGTGTTTGAAAAATTGTTTTGAAAGCTTTTTTTGAAAGTGTCGGTGTGAAAAGAGTTTTGATTTTTTTTTGAAGAGAGCAAGTATCTATGAGTCATCTACCTACCCTATGGAATTAGGCTGTGTAAATGTCCTTAAGGTAGTGCCATCCTACCATTGAGAGGTAGGTAGCACCACCGTTGGAGGTGTTCGGGTCAATTTGAGTTTAGGGACAGTGTGGTCATCGAAGCAACGGTAGGACACCTTAGAAGCTACCCTTATGTCCTTGATCCTGTTTTTATTCCGAGGCAACCGTTTTGAGGCAACTTGTTTTGAGGCAACTGGATCATGACATAAGGACTTACTAAGACGTCCCATACTTGACGACCACGTTTCGAAGGCAACAGGTGAGGCGTACCCTAAGAGTGGTGTGTGAATTTGTGTGTTATTTTCAGTTTAGCAATTATCTTTGATCATGGCATTTGTGAGTTACGAGTTATTTGTAGTTAACCATACATTCTTTCATACAAAGTTAGCAGTTAAGAGTGCGGGAATTTAAATGCGGAAAGATAAAAGCTACGCTATTACAAGGCGCGGGTCTATACATCACCAAAATACAAAGACCTGTTTTAATAAAAATGCGGAAAGTAAAAAGACCTAATTACTATTACAAGCCTTGAGCGGTTACATAATATTCGAAAAGAAAAAAGAATAACGTGCGAAAGAATAAAAGTTGGGACGTCCGAGGGCTTTGACCCTTTCGAAATTAAATTGAAATCAAAGTCTAATTATTATTTAATTAAAGAAAAGAAAATGTTTTTTATGTTTTTGTTATTTATGAAATAAAGAAAATTAAAATTAAATGGGAACCCTAATTCTAGATTATTTTTTAATTATTTAAGAAAATATTCAAGTTAATCTAATTTATTAATTAATTAATATACATGTTTATTTACAAAAGTAATAATTAATAATAATAATAATAATGAGAAAAATAATTAATTAAGAAAAGGATGAAAAATGTCAAAAACCCTAAGTCTAGATATTTTTTATTTATTAAGAAAAGATTAAAGTTTAAACCCTAAATTAAACTAAATTAATTATTAAAATTTATTTACAAAATAAATTAATGGTGAATTAAATATTAATTAAACATGTTTTGTATTTTTATGTTTTTATTATGGAAAAAATTATTTATGGAATTAAAGAAACAATTAAAAAACAATTAAAAGAATTAAAATTGAAAAGAAAATAAAATTAAAAAAATGCAAACCAGGGGTATCAGGCCCCAAAGGGAGGTTTGTTTGAAGCAAATTTGGCCCATTGAATCAAAGCCTTGCTTGACTTTCCAGGATAGAGTGCATGTTCATTGACTGGTGTGCATCATGGAGTTCCTTCTGAGGCCCTTGGATTAATCACCATGCCATCTGGAAAGCCAATGCATGTGGACATACGGTGGGACGTTGAGAATATGTTGCACATGAATATGTTGAAACAAAAATTAAGAATTAAGTGGGGGGACCTGGGAATCGAACCCAGGTCCCAATGTTTACAAGGCATGTCCTCCACCATCTGTACCAAGCAACGCGTTTGTTATATGGATAAACAAAGAATATAATATATGAAAAAAGATAGTCATGCTGAAACAAACAAAAAAACGCGCTAACATTTGAATTACCCAACCATGTAATGACACGCTAGCCTTCTTCTTCATTTTCTCTGCAAACATAAAGCAAGTAGCGGGGGTTTTAAACCCCCACTAAATGAAACCTGTGAAAATAGCGATTAGAAGCTGGATTAATATAAAAAGGGCGCGAGGTGTTGGTTCGTTTTGTCTGGAGCTCCTGAATTCAATGGCATAGGTCTCAAGGTCCAATTTTTCCTCTACATGAAAGCCCTATTTTGGAGCTTCTGAAACCCTAGGTTTCATCAATGGTGGATTTGGCTACATGCAGTGTTAGTCCAATTAAACATTACCAATCGCTTCAGAATGATGTTAGTAACATAAATCAACAATTAAAACACATGAATGATGCGTGAAAATTAAAAAACGATTATGGAAAAGTTTGTGATAAACGTGACTCAGTTCTACCAATTCTTGGAGTATGGGGACTTGTTCTTGATTGCAATCAATTCCTGGAAGGTTCGGCAACGTGTTAGAATGCTTTTTATGCTTTGAAACGTGCTCTAACTATGAAATCAGTTTCACAATTTCTTTGGAATTTTGGCAACTTGGTTGAGTTTGTGAGCAGTTTTTCGTGTGTGCTTGCATTAGGTTAGGTCTTGCATATGTATGGGAAGCATTCTAGGTCAAAAACAAGCCCATGAATCCATTGAATTAATGATTTCAATATTTGATTTTTTCCATATCTTTTTCAATCTGTTTTTCATGAAACCCTTGCCAATTGTGAAAGATATTGCCTTGTTGATTGATGCACGAAATCTTTAGCACATAATGAACATATTTGCTGCACAAAAAGATTTGAAAACCATTATTTGATATTTTTCTCATAATTAAATCTAATTAAATGAATTAATAATAATAAAAATTCAATTAATTAATTAAAAATAAGAAAATAAATCATTTTTAGCTCAATGGGTCGTGCATATTTATTGGGTAATGATTCAAGAAAGAAATTGAGGCCCATTAGCAATTTTGAAGTGTTTTAGGCAAAGTTGACTTTTTAAAATTCCCAAAACTTTCCCAACTTCTCCAATGCATATCTTGCTCAATTTTGAAGCTATTAACATGTTCTTGGACATTTTGGAAAGGTCTTGAAGTCCTCTAACCAATGTCTTTGGTCCCATGTAATTTTGATTTACCAATCTCAAGTTATGGTCTTTGACTTGAAGTGCCTTTTTGTTGACTTTTGAAAATGACCTATAATGTTGAAATTGATAACTTTTTGTGAGAGCATTTCTTGGACTTGGAGTGTGAAGATGAGTTGTAGTAAATGTCATCCTCTTCCAAATGAGATTTGGATGGGATTTTTCTGATAAACCATGAAGAAGTTATGCCCTGGTCAATTTGCAGTTGACTTTTTCAACTGTCCAAAAATAGAAACTTTTGCATCTTGAGACTTTTTGAGCCATGCTTGTGAAATCATGATCAAGAATTGATCAAATGATGTTTGTGGCTTTAAAATAAGATGTTTACCAAAAATTTTGACTTTTGACTGTCAAATGACCATTTTGCCCCTGTAGTTGACTGTGAAGCAATTAGGGTTTTTGACTGTGCAATTTGATGTTGTAAGTCTTGAAACTTGACATATGGATGCTTGGCAATGTATATTGGCATATGGGACTTGATTGGACCCTTGGAAACCTCATTTTCTTTGCAAGAACCAAAACCCTAATTTTGACTGTGTTAGGAGGCAATTGGACTGTGCAACCCTTGAGAGATTTTGAAGCTTGATCTTGGCAAAACTTGAAGAATATGGGAGGGCAAATTTTGGGGTACAACAGTTGCCCCTGTTCAATCTTCTTAGACCTGAGGATGTAGATTGGCTGGCGTGCCTTTAGTAATCCGAAGGTGGAAGATGATTGAACACTAGAGTGCCCAGAAATTTGCACTCACATAGTAGAATGTCAGCAGTGTGATGATGGGAATGGGCTTACAGATGCCATTTGGAGAGATGATGGATAGGAGGATGGGCTTATAGATGCCATCTGGATGCTGTTCGCGTAAGACATTCCTTAGCGAGAACTTGCGTACCTGAGGAAGAAAATAATTATCTGGCCTGTTACAGGAGTTAATCTTCAAACTCTTTGTGTAGATGTGCCCTGGCTGGATACAGGTATCGAATCTTCAAAAACTCTTCAGACGTGCCCTGGCAAGATACAGGAATCGAGTCCGGAGAATAGTCGTCAACAGATACACCCTGGCAAGATACAAGAATCGGATCTTCAAACTCTTCAGACGTGCCCTGGCAGGATACAGGAATCGAGTCTGGAATTAGTCGTCAACAGATACACCCTGGCAAGATATAGGAATCGGATCTTCAAACTCTTCAGACGTGCCCTGGCAGGAGACAGGAATCGAGTCTGGAACTAGTCGTCAACAGATACACCCTGGCAAGATACAGGAATCGGATCTTCAAACTCTTCAGACATGCCCTGGCAGGATACAGGAATCGAGTCTGGAATATAGTCGTCAACAGATACACCCTGGCAAGATACAGGAATCGGATCTTCAAACTCTTCAGACATGCCCTGGCAAGATGCAGGAATCGAGTCTGGAATTAGTCGTCAACAGATACACCCTGGCAAGATACAGGAATCAGATCTTCGAACTCTTCAGACATGCCCTGGCAGGATACAGGAATCGAGTCAAGAATATAGTCGTTAACAGATACACCCTGGCAAGATACATGAATCGGATCTTTAGTTGCGACAGTTGATAGTAATCATCTTTGTTTTACCTGGGAAAGGGTTCAACCTCCCCTCTTGGATCGTGAGTTGACTTATTTGTTCTTGGGCACTCTGCAAGGTCCTTCCTTAACTTCTGCCTATGATTGGAAGTATTTCCACCCCCTTCTCTGATATGGTTATTATTGGGGAATATGTTGAGACTTGTATCAAGGCTGGTAGGATCCAGGGTACCCCTAGCACTAACAATAACAACATTGGCGAGATCAAGAAACCTTATTATGGCTTTGTCAAGAATGAAGAAGGTGAAACTAGTGTTGCTATTATTGATAAGGATTCTTAACCCTGGGTGGCTTAACAGTAATATTTCTTGCCACAACAGCAGTATGCTCCACAGTAGCAAAATCATTAGAATCAGAATCAGCGCAAACCTCGAAATAATTTGGAAAGAAGGAATGCTCCTTTGGATCCAATTCCTATGACATACAGTCAAATTCTGCCATGACTGATTCAAAACTCCTCGGTAGTTCTCGAATTTCTAAAGCCTCCACCACAGCCATTTCCACTTGGGTATAATCCCAACGTAAAATATGGGTACCACGCCAGGTCAACAGGACACTCGAATGAGGATTACAATGCTTACAAAGCTAAAGTACAATAGTTGATCGATAATAAACACTTAGCCTTTCAAGGAGGAAACATGTTGGTAACTAGAAACCGCTTGAATAGATGTCAAGACTACAAAAAGAATCCCCTCAAATAAGTCAAGCCTGAAGAAGCCTCCTCAACATGGCAATTTCTGGTTTCATTTGTATTCTTGTTTGTAATCTTTCTTGTTTTGTTCAATACTATCTTGTATGCAAAACTGTTTGTTTTTAATATTAAAACACAGTGCATTGAATTTGATTGTCTTGAATTAATCCATTTTTATCACTCTTATTTGTTTTACTATGCTTTTAATACTCAACTCTTGTTAGTAAAGCAAAACCTATGGAGGGAGAATGATGAGAAATATACCGAGAATCTCAAACGGTATGTGTTGTACCCCAAAATTTGCCCTCTCTTTCTTCAGGAAATCACCCTGGATTCTCAGAGTCCCTCTGAAATGAACCCAAGTCCTGAATTATCATTTTTGCCCAAGCAAACCATTTACAAGAGAAAAATGATCACACAAGCTCTAAAGGCAACGCTTTTATCCTGAGAAAAATTAAATTCTAAACATTTGGATTTTTTCTCTAAAAAATGGGTGTTTAAGAAGAAAATAGCGCTTCAGAACTTCTGGACCAGACTCCAGACAGAAACGGTCAGAAGTTACAAGCTTGGCTCAACGGTCAGAAGTTGCAAGCTTGGCTCAACGCGGTCAGAAGTTGCAAGCTTGGATCAAAGAAGTCAGAAGTTGGCTCTTCAGCAGCTACATCAACTCAGTCAGAAGTTGCAAACGTGGTTCAACATGTAAGCCTCAAACAGAACATGACTCTTTCAGCAGTTACGCAAGTTCATCCAGAATTTGCTAAAGGAATGCAAAGAAGCAAGGAAGTCTGAAGGTCCCTTCAGGACATGCTGAAATCAGAAGATGAAAGGGTCAGAAGAATGGGTGTTACACTGATACAGAATCTCTAAGTCCAGGATTTCCAGAAGCAAAAGCAAGGAATGTGTCAGGAAGTCAGGAGAATCTCCAGAATTTGCTAAGACAACAAGAGGCCAAGACCAGAGCGTGGTTTATGTTGTTTTTGGTAAAGCAGAACTGTTGGTTCATGTTTTTCTCCTATTACCAGAATGTTGGTGTTGATAAGTCTCATCACCATTTAATGTTCATTAATGCTCCCAACCACTCCTGAATATTCATCCAAGGGATCTCTTCACGTGTGGCTTGGTAAACGCCTTTATGCAGGTCTAGGCATGGGTCTACGCGCCACCGTCCACCTAAGAGGTCACTTCTCCCCAATCCATGCCTGCTGTTCCAGCCTAGGCTGAAAGGCTATCTATTATCACAACTTCCCAGGAACTTCTTTCAAAGAACAATTCAACTTCTGTTGGCGCCTTTAATGTTCAAGAATCCACAAGAGCTTTGCCTATAAATAGAGAACCATTATCCACTGAAAAAGGGCGTCCAACAACCAGAAAAATTGCTAGAAGAGAAACAGAAATTTTTAGAAAGAAAATACTGTGAAACTCTGCCAAAATCTCCAGTGTTTCATAACTTTGAACTTCTCACCTTCAAACTTCATCAATACCCAGCCTTCTTTGTGACTAAAGAACGCCCTTTCAACCTCTGACCATACATACACATACACCTTCATCTACCCCTTTCAAAAAAGAACCTGTCCAGAACACCATCAGAGCCAAAAGCTAGCTCTCATTCACAAACTTTTCCAATAGCCAAGTAAGCACCTGCTGACCTTCATCACACTGCTAAGCATCATCAGCTTTGCATGCTCAAATAAACATAATATAAACATCACGTTGATGCTGTTTGTGTTCTGAGGTTTTTCATACCTCAGAACGTTTAGATAGGAAGTGAGTCAGCATAAAACCTGCCTGTGACCTTGTTGGTTCTGTCCCCTGAAACACTTTGACATTTGCTGAAGCTGTTCCAAACATGTTTTCTGTTTTGTGGAAAAATAACAAAATTGCAGATGTTCTGACTAGCACAGGGAGAAGCCAAGTGCTGACTTTGATGTTAGCACATCTGAAGCCTGTTTTGCTATCAATAATATCAGAACTTCTGAGAATTATTGTATCTCCGACAGGATCAGAACTTCTGATATCCCCACTAACAAACTTTTGTCTTGCAGCGCATGGGGGTCAGAACTTCTGATCTTCCCACTAACAGGTTTCTGTTTTACAGGTGCAAGAGTCAGAAGTTCTGACTCATACAGTTTAACCAAAAGGTTGATCATCTGGCAGCGGGCCCGAGTCTGAACTTCTGATGACCTCTCAGCAGCGTGCTGGCTCCCTCTCTCTTTCTCTCTATCTTGTTTTTGTTATTTTCTTTTCTTGTCTATTTTTTCTCGTTGAACCACCCCATGTACAAATATGTATCCCCACCCCCTAATTGCTGTAATAGCGTAGGATTTTATATTTCTGATTTTATTGCTTTCAAATATAAATGCTAGTAATTAGGATGTGTATGGCAAGATAAAATCAATGAAATAGAAAATCCTAATTCAAAGATAAATTCTTGTATGCAGTAAAATACACTTGCACACAAACATCCCTAGGGTTACATCCACTTGTTGCCTTCAAAAATGGGCCATGTTACGCATGCAAAGTATCTTGGTAAAACAAACAAAATAAAAAGATCATAGTCCCTCGATGACGCTATCCAAAGTTGCCTTACAAAAATGATCTTAGTCCCTCAAAAGAAATGCTAAGATACTTTGCAAAATTGCTATCATGGTCTATACGATGACCCGCGCCCGTCCCGTTTACATCCTAACACAAGGTTGTTCACCAAATACAATGGTGAAACAACATTGTTAAAAAGGTTAAAAACATAAGAAAGATCTTTGAGTAAAATAGGGTAGACAACTCTTAGTTACTTGATCAAAAATCTTGCAAAACATCCTTGCTATTTTTCAAAACACACTCCACAACACAATTTCAAAACAACTTTCAAAATATTGAAAACCTTTCAAAAAGACAAACACCTTTGTATACATTCAAACAAGAATCATTACAAAGGTTGCCACAACGATGGCCTCTTTTCAAAACATCTTTCAAAATCACACACAAAGCACAATTTCAAACAATTGAAAATGCAAGTGATCTAAGCAAGTAACTAAGAGCCCATGGATAACCATGGATAGAAAGGGTGCTAATACCTTCCCTTTCTATAATCTACTCCCCGAACCCACGAAACATCTCAAAGGTTTTTCCTGTGCTTTTTTAACCTTTCCTTTAGGATAAAATTAAAAGTCGGTGGCGACTCTTGCTAAACCGAAACATTTGCGAATACAAACGCAAAAAAACTCAAGTCAGTTCTCCCACCGTATCACAAAACTGGCGACTCTGCTGGGGAATATTTGAAAGTGGAGAAACCTTAGGGCTTAGATCACCCTTTTGCATGACTAATTGTTTGCTTTGATTGCTTTACATTTTGGTTCTCTTGTTTGGGCTTGAAATCCTACACCCGGATTTGGGGAAACATTCATAGATAGCAATACGTTGTGGAAATTGTGCGGGGTATACCAACACGGTTGAAGCAATAGCTATATTAGTGCGACATATTTGTGAGTACCGGTAACCCTTGAGTTCAATCAAGGAGAGTACGGGGCCGCTGAGTGATGTCACTAAGCACTAATGACCTAGAACCTTACTTGACCATCTTGGCCTTTCATTAGGGGTAGTGAGATGACCGGCTTTGGTGCAGTCCGAAGTTGGTAGATACTCAATACTACACTCATTGAGGGTTGTTTTCTTGGAATATTTTGGTCGCTAGTTAAGTGGCTAAACCAAAACAATGAACATGGAAAACAATCCAATGATATTGAGCTCCTTAGAACCCGGTTACTATTTATAGGACAGGTTTTTAAGCCAACTTCACTCAAGAGGGTACTTACCTATGAAACCTCATGCAAGCCTGAAACTAGGGTTTTGTGTGACTTGCTTGTACATATGTTTTTGTATACATCATGAACATCATAAAGCATCATATGCATCCACTAACCATTTCAAGGGTTTGGATCTTCATCTTTGTTCTTGTTTTGCAGGTCATGGAAATTCTTCGCAGGAAAACTATCCAAGTCAACCTTGTGAGAATCACTCCTCAACTCAAGGAGCTTACATCCAGAATCCCAGAAAGTTCTCCCTTCAGTGAAAGACATGGTAGACTGCTCATCCTAGTCAACACCAGCATTGAAGAGGACATGGTGAAAGTGTTGTTCCAGTTCTTTGACCCCCTTCACCACTATTTCACATTCCCCGACTACCAATTGGTGCCCACTTTGGAGGAATTTTCTCAACTCCTGAGAATTCCTATTCTTAATCAACTACCCTACAACGGTACGGAAAAAGAACCAAAGCCTGAAGATGTTGCTCAAGCACTACACTTGCAACCGTCTGACATCAAGGGGCATTGGGAAACTAGAAGTGGTGTCAAAGGCTTCTTGGAAAAATTCTTGTTTGAGAAGGCACAAGAGTGTTGGAATTCATTGGATCTACAAGCCTTTGAAGAAATTGTGGCACTCCTCATTTATGGGTTGGTCTTGTTCCCAAATCCTGACCAACTTATAGATGTCAACGCCGTCAAGATCTTCTTATCCAGGAATCCCATACCAACATTGCTTGGGGACATCCTCCACTCATTTTACACACGAACAATGAGAAAGAGGGGTGTTCTCATGTGCTGTACTCCTCTCCTTGCAAGGTGGTTTATTTCGCACCTTCCACAATCTGTTTTGAAGAATGACCAAGGCTTAAGGTGGTCACAACGGTTGATGACCCTCATGCACTCTGATGTACATTGGTGTTCTCGGTCCAGAGAAAATGTCATCATCGTCGATCGTTGTGGTGAGTTCCCTAATGTCCCATTACTTGGCATTAGGGGAGGCATTACCTACAACCCTTGCCTAGCTTTGAGACAAATTGGATATGCACGGAGGGATGGCCCTCATGACATGCTGATTCCTGACCTAGTTTTTGACTTCGACAATGATGCGCAAGGACTTCGCCAAAGATTCATCAGAGCTTGGAGGATGCCTAACAAGGTAGATAGCAAGACACTGGGGCACAAGA
Organism: Vicia faba; assembly: GCA_948472305.1. Taxonomy (NCBI): domain Eukaryota; kingdom Viridiplantae; phylum Streptophyta; class Magnoliopsida; order Fabales; family Fabaceae; genus Vicia; species Vicia faba. The sequence continues at coordinate 148,321 of CATIWC010000627.1, read as the reverse complement.
ACTCCATCCCTCTTGAGCCTTACCTCAAGTGGGTGTGAACCCGGACCCAGAGTCTAATGATGCCTTACCCTCACATTCTCCCTTTGATTAAAGAGCCTGTTAAGGAAGGAGAGGTTCCCTACACCATCCTATATCCTGACATGCCAACATCATGGGAGGAAATGCAGAAGAGTTGGATCCAACTCAAGGAAGAACGGAATACTTTCGAAGCCAGCTTCTATGCCAGTGAGAAGAAGGTTTTGGAGCTTACCCACCGACTTCACGAGGAGGAGACCCTCAACACTTACATCGCACCAAAGAGGATGTGCAACGTCTTTTTAACTTAAGAAGTTTTTGTAATATTTGGCCCATAGGGCATTTATGTACTGACAAAATTTCTTCTTATTAATATGACGTGTGTTCTTTTTGTCTGCAACAATTTTGAATTTCTAAACCCTTGAATGCATTGCATGAATAAACATATCATTCATCATATGCATAAGCAGGTCTCCACACCAGGTTTCCTTATCTTTCTACTGTTTATTTCAGTAAGATGGATCTCGAACAGACGGTCAAAGATCTGCAGTCACAAAACTCACAGTTTCAACATCTCCTAATGACCTTGGCAAAGGGTCAGGAGGATCTAAAAGCACTGCTTGGGAACAAAGAGCAAGAAAAAGTGAAAAAGAAGAAGAAAAGAGTTGGGGTAGCTACACTGGGAAGAAGGTTTGAGAATGAAGCTAGAAGAGTTCTTGAATTTCCCTCCGCATCCGATGAGGGAACCAGTAAAGGAAAAGGAGCTGCACTATCTTTTGAGTCTGAAGCTGAAGAGGAAGAGGTTGAGGAAGATGAAGACTACTCAGATCAACAATACCCGCCAGCGGATGACAAATACAAAAACTTGGAGGATAGGCTGGCAGCTATGGAGCTGCAAAGGGTTCCCGGGTTAGATTTCGAAGATTTGGGATTGATTGTTGGGATTGTGATCCCTCCAAAGTTTAAAGTGCCAATTTTTGCAAGGTATGACGGGCTGTCTTGCCCAAATATGCACCTAAGGTCGTATGTCCGAAGAATTCAACCTCATACTTCCGACAGAAATCTTTGGGTACACTTCTTTCAGGATAGCCTGTCTGGTACACAACTAGATTGGTTTTACAAGCTTGAAAGATCAGAGGTACATAGTTGGGAAGACTTGGAAGTTTCCTTTTATCGCCAGTATCAATATAACTCTGACTTGTCGCCAACCCGTACTCAGCTACAGAGTATGGGAATGGCCTCAAATGAAGGATTCAAGGAATACGCCCAGAAATGGCGCGACTTGGTCGGAAGAGTGCAACCACCTCTTTCTGATAGAGAACTAGTTGATATGTTCCTGGGGACACTATCTGGCCCGTTCTTCAACCATTTGATCGGGAGCTCTTCTGCAGGGTTTACTAAATTAATTCTGACTGGCGAACGGGTGGAAGCCGGTATCAAGAATGGGGAGATTCAAAAGGATGCCTCTGCATCTACAACTGTTAAGAAATCATTTCTGGCGAAGAAGGAAACGGTTGTTGTTTACTCTCAGAGAGGAGTGGGAAGAACTGAGCGCCGGCCGACTGTAGGGGCCGTGATGATCCAAAATTCATCAAATGATCCGCCTCGTAACAATCAGCCCAGACCAAATTAGCAACGGGTAGAGCGGCCACAACGGCAGTTCACCCGCATCAATATGACACCTGCGTAAGTTCTTCCCCATTTGTTGAAGTTGAATCTGACTGGTTTAAAAGAGGCACCGAAAAACCCTAACACCACATCTCCATACTATCATGCCAATGCCAAATGTGCCTACCATTCTGATAGCGCCGGACATGACACCAACAATTGTTGGGCACTAAAAAATAAAATTCAAGACTTGATAGATGCAAAAGAGGTTGAGTTCGATGCTCCAGAGAAGCCAAACGTAATATCCGCTCCAATGCCGAAGCATGGTCGAAATGTCCATGCTATTAAAGAAGATCTGTATGTTTCTGATGTTGATGACCTGATGACTCCGCTGTTAACAATCAAGTTAAATCTGTTGAAAACTGGGATTTTCCCGGGATGCAAAGAAGATTGCTACTGTTGTTCCTCTCTACCAATCGACTGTCCATTGCTGAAGAAAGGCATCCAAGGCCTAATGGACAGTCAACAAATTCTTTTTGAAAAGATTCCTGCTATTCCAACCCCTATCGAAGATGTTTCAATAATCACCATTTCCACCAATCTTTCCAAGGCCGTCAAAAAGCCTGTTAAGATTACATCCTCTACAAAGATTGTTCCCTTGAAAATAACCATGCCAGGGCCTGTCCCCTACATTTCTGACAAATCAATACCATGGAATTATGGTGGAGAAATCTACTACCATGGTGTTAAACAAGTTGAAGTAACCGAGGAAAACTCTGATGAAGAAGATTCCGGTGTTGGAAACATTGCCGGTACAAGCAAGATCACCCGAAGTGGGAGAATATTTTCTCCAGAGATTGGCCCTCCAAAGGCAATCTTTGGACCCTCAGCTGCTGCCAAAGTTACTCCTGCACCGATAAAACTTTCCGCTAGAACCCCGTTGATTGAAGAAGCTGTTATTCCTGTTGTTGTCTCTCCTACTTCTGCTGATAAGGGGAAAGGGATCCAAGATGAGCTCGTCAGGACGAGGGCTTAACCATTGATAAAATTTCAACACTGGCTCCGAAGATCTCCATGTTAGCATTATTGCTTTGTTCAGAGGTGCACGCCAAAGCATTGATAAAATTTCTGAAGACAGCCCATGTGCCCCAGGAAACCTCAGCCGATCAATTCCAAGATTGTGTGGCCAGCCTTACCGCAGACAACGGCCTAGGTTTCTCTGATGCTGATATGACTCCGAAAGGAAGAAAGCACAATGACGTCTTACATGTGTCAATTGAATGCCGAGGAACTATTATGGCCCATGTTTTAGTCGACACTGGCTCTTCTCTGAACGTGCTGCCTAAGAAAGCTCTAGATCGATTAGATTGTGAAGGCATGGAGCTGAAACCAAGTGATATCATTGTCAGGGCCTTTGACGGGTCTAAGAGAATGGTACATGGGGAGGTCGACATTCCCATTAAGGTAGGCACAGAAGTGTTCCCCTCAACTTTCTATGTGATGGACATCCGTCCGTCATACTCTTGTTTGCTAGGGAGACCATGGATACATAATGCTGGCGCAGTCACTTCCTCCCTACATCAGATGCTGAAATACCCTGTCAAAGGAAAGATCATAACTGTACACGGTGAAGAGGAATATATGATCAGTCACCTGAACTCCTTTCGGTATGTAGAGGTAGACGGCGAATTCATTGAAACACCATTTCAACACTTTTAGGAAGTCTCTCCCGAGGTGGAAGTAACAAAGGTAGTAGCTGAGGTACCCAAGCAGATGGCCAGGATGGCATCTCTGAAAGACGCAAAGGTCGCAATGAAGGAGGAAAGGAGCTCAACGTGGGGACAGTTTCCTGATATTCCTCACAAAACAAACAGGTTTGGATTAGGATTTACCGCTGCGGGGAAAAAAGCTATGCGCCGCTCAAAAGTCGAAAGGACACCCATCAAGATCTCTCCTTATGGAATCAATGCTTTGGAAGACAAAGACGTAGAGGCCAACATTGAAGATTGGATCTTCCCAACCATCGAAGGGGGACTGCGCAACTGGGAGGCGAAAGACTTCGTCCCCATTAGTTTTATTAATCAGTAATTATTTGTCAAACATTTCCTGTTGGTCTGTAATAATTACTTTTGAACAATCTGAACGCTACTTTTTCACCTCATGCCTTGCCCGGGGCATGTAGGTCCATTTGTAAGGGTTTTGATTCTCTTCATATTCATATGCCATGTTTAAAGATTCATTGGACGTTTTTCATTTATAAACTGTTGTGTTCATTTTCTTTCCTTTTTGCATTTTTGTTTGTTTAAGGATGGCTATCCCTTACACACACCCACACTCACAAATGCAGGTACCCATCCACTCTGGATTCTATTGGTGACTATTCTGCTATGTCCTTCAATAACTCTGAAGATCTGGTCAATCAGGCTGAGTATGAAGCTGACGAAGATTGTGAAGTACCGGGAGAGCTAGCCAGACTTCTACAACAAGAAGAGAGGGCCATCTTGCCTCACGAAGAGTTGTTGGAAACTGTCAACTTAGGAACAGAGGAAGACCGGAAGGAAATACAAGTGGGTGCCAATCTGGAACCAAGTGTCAAGGAGCGTTTGATACAGCTGTTAAATGAATACATCGAAATCTCCGCCTGATCTTATGAAGACATGTCGGGTTTAGATACAGATATTGTGGTTCACCGTCTTCCTATAAGAGAGGATTGTGCACCGATCAAGCAAAAAGTACGCCGAATGAGGCCCGACATGTCTGAGAAAATTAAAGCAGAAGTAATGAAGCAGTTCAACACTGGCTTTCTGGCCGTTACATCCTATCCACAATGGGTTGCTAATATTGTGCCAGTTCCTAAAAAAGATGGCAAGGTCAGAATGTGCGTGGACTATCGGGATTTGAATAGGGCCAGCCCTAAAGATGATTTTCCGCTACCGCATATCGACATTTTGATCGACAACACGGCTCAGCACAAGGTGTTTTCCTTCATGGATGGATTCTCGGGCTACAACCAGATCAAAATGGCCCCCGAGGACATGGAGAAAACAACCTTTGTTACACAATGGGGTACCTTATGTTACAAGGTGATGTCGTTCGGGTTGAAGAACGCAGGGGTAACTTATCAGCGCGCCATGGTAGCTTTATTTCATGATATGATACATCATGAGATCGAAGTTTACGTAGACGACATGATAGCTTGATCACAAACAGAGGAGGAACACCTTGAGCATTTGCGGAAGCTGTTTTCCAGATTGAAGGAATATAAACTCAGGCTGAATCCAAGTAAGTGCACCTTTGGAGTCAGGTCTGGTAAACTTCTAGGATTTATTGTCAGCAACAAGGGCATCGAGGTCGATCCAGCGAAAGTGAAAGCAATACAAGAAATGCCTGCTCCCCGTACTGAAAAGGAGGTTAGAGGATTCTTGGGGCGCCTGAACTATATTGCCAGATTCATCTCTCATCTGACGTCTACCTGTGAGCCAATTTTCAAGTTGTTGAAGAAAGATCGGGTAGTCGAATGGAACGACGATTGCCAAGCTGCTTTTGATAAGATCAAGGAGTACTTGCTAGAACCTCCTATTCTGATGCCACCCGTCGAAGGAAGGCCACTAATCATGTATCTGACTGTTTTGGACAACTCAATGGGATGTGTACTAGGCCAGCATGACGAGTCTGGTGGAAAAGAGCATGCCATTTATTACCTTAGCAAAAAGTTTACCGACTGTGAGACTCGCTACTCACTGCTTGAGAAAACTTGCTGCGCTTTGGTATGGGCTGCTCGCCGACTAAGACAGTATATGTTGGCTCATACAGCTCTGTTGATTTCCAAAATGGATCCTATCAAGTATATCTTCGAGAAGCCTGCTTTATCTGGAAGAATCGCTAGATGGAAAATGATCTTGACTGAGTATGACATCTAGTATACTACCCAAAAAGCTATAAAAGGGAGTGTACTAGCTGATCATCTAGCTCATCAAGCTATCGAAGATTATCAACCCATGAGATTTGACTTCCCAGACGAGGACATCATGAATTTGGACAACATTAAAGGTAACGGACCGTATGACGGATCTGAAAATGGATCCCGATGGACCCTGTACTTTTATGGTGCTTCAAATGCACTTGGAAACGGTATCGGTGCGGTACTCATTTCCCCAGAAGGTGGCCACACACCTTTCACGGCCCGACTTTGCTTCAACTGTACCAACAACATGGCTGAATATGAAGCTTGCTTTTTTGGTCTCAAAGCTGCTATAGACTTAGGGATCAAATCTTTGATCGTATTTGGGGACTCGGCTTTGGTTATCAGTCAAATCAAAGGAGAGTGGGATACCAAACATCCTAATCTTATCCCATACAAAGAACATGTCCTGACATTGTTGCCTCATTTCGAGCAAATTACCTTCGAGCATTTCCCGCGAGAAGAGAATCAGCTAGCAGATGCTCTGGCTACAATGTCTTCCATGTTTAAATTCAACTGGGATAACGAGGCTCCTCAAATCACCATCGAGCGAATGGATGAACCTGCGCATTGTCATGAGATTAATACCGAAGAAGTAGTGGAACAACCCTGGTTTCACGAAATCAAAAGGTATCTCTAGACTAGGGAATATCCCGAAGGAGCTTCCATCAATGACAAGAAGTTCCTAAGGAAATTTGCTGCCAAGTTCTTCCTGAGCAATGGCATCCTCTATAAACGAAGCCATGATTGTGTTTTACTCCGATGTGTGGACAAAGCTGAAGCAGAGTTAATCATGACCGAGATACACAGCGGTACATTTGGCACTCACTTGAGCGGGCATACAATGGCTAAGAAGATCCTAAGGGCAGGCTATTATTGGTCTACCATGGAAGCTGACTGCCATCAACATTCCCGTACTTGCCACAAATGTCAAGTTTACGTTGACAAGATTCATATTCCTCCGGTTCCTCTCAACGTTCTGACAGCTCCTTGGCCATTCGCAATGTGGGGCATTGACATGATTGGAGAGATCAAGCCCACGGCATCCAATGGACATCGCTTCATCCTGGTTGCTATTGATTATTTCACCAAATGGGTCGAAGCAGCTTCCTTCGCCTCTGTTACTAAAAATGTGGTTGCCCACTTCATCAAGCAGAACCTCATATGCCGGTACGGTGTCCCCGACATGATCATCACAGACAACGGTACAAATCTGAATAATACTATGATCACCGCATTGTGCGAACAGTTCAAGATTTATCATCACAATTCATCTCCCTATCGGCCGAAGATGAACGATGCTGTTGAAGCTGCAAACAAAAACATTAAGAAGATCATTCAGAAAATGACAGTCACCTACAAGGACTGGCATGAGATGTTACCGTTTGCTCTGCACGGATACCGTACCACGGCACGTACTTCAACCGGGGCAACCCCATTTTCTTTGGTATATGGCATGGAAGCTGTCCTGCCCATGGAAGTTCAGATTCCTTCTTTAAGGATTATGAAAGACGCTGGTTTGAATGAAGACGATTGGATTCAGACCCGACTTGATCAACTCAATTTGATCGACGAGAAGCGACTCGCCGCTGTTTGCCATGGTCAGACGTATCAAAAACGGATGATCAAGGCTTTCAACAAGAAAGTCAGACGTCAAATATATCAAGTCGGAGATCTCGTAATCAAGTGGATTACCTTGCCGCAAAGTGATCCCAGGGGCAAATGGACTCCTACTTACGAAGGACCATTTGTGATCAAGAGCATATTTTCTGGTGGTGCAATGATTCTGACCACCATGGACGGCGACGATTTGCCACACCCTGCGAACGCAGACATAGTCAAAAGATACTACGCATAAAATAACCCGACAAGTCGAAAACCCGAAAGGGCGGCTTGGGAAAAAATGGGCATCCCGGTGAACCGAAAACCCGAAAGGGCGGTTCAGGCAAAAATTAGGGATAAAACAAAAAAATCTGTACACCCGGCAAGTTGAAAACCCGAAAGGGTGGCTTGGGCAAAACTGGGTTTCCTAGTGGATCGAAAACCCGAAAGGGCGATTCAGGCAAAAGTTAGGGAATTAAAGCGTATGACTATGTCTCGTCGGATCAATTTAAGGACAATCTCTTCATCAACCAGCTCCAAGTTTCTGATCAATCCAGTCATCGGCGGATGAAGCATTGAATGGACAGATATTCAGAGTTGTGAAGGCTGTAGCAGAACGGGGATCCCATGGAATTGTTTCACATAGCCATCTTTCTTTTGTATAAATTTTTCAATTTTTACGACGACGTCCTCTTACTAGGATGCATGTTTCCTTTGTACAAAGATACTCATAGAAAGTTAATACAAATACTTTTCCAAATACAGAAATTTGCTTTGACTTCCTTTTTCTCTTTTGCACTTAGGTTTATCTGAGAAACGTCCAATGTTTTGTTAAATAGGCATATGCATTTGAACATAATCATTTTCTTACAAATCAGGAAAAGATGGTTACCGATAGGTTGAATGAATAGGTAGATATCTTGATGCCCTTTCAGAAGGAATCCCCGCCAGATTTAAACTCCAAATTCCTCAATCCAGAACTTAATTCCCCAAACATAGTTAAACTTTAGGATCCTCAGCAGAGCATAAGCTTTCTCAAAACTGATTTCCCCAGCCAGAGAGTCTTCCAGAATTCAATTTCCCTTAGAGTTAAGTTTCAGTATCCCTAGTGGAGCCTTAAAAATCTGAAAATCCAATCCCCAGCGGAGCTAAAAATTCCAACTATCAATCCCCAGCGGAACCAAACTAGTGAACCTTCTCCCCACAGAGATACTTCCCACTAGACTGAGGATTCTCAATCTTACTTCTCCAACATAAGTCTATCAGGTTCTGAACTCCCCAGTAGAGGTCATCAGATTTCTCATTCCCTACAAGTCACCAAGGAGTTCTGATCCCCCGCAGTGGTCCTAGGATCCCTCGACAATTGAAGATCTTGCATCCCCCAAGCAGAATGAAGACTCTCATTCTCAGTTCCTCACAGGATATTCAGATATTCCCCAGTAAAAATCTCCTCAGGACAGGAATCCCCGGTAGAATGGCATACAACCCAAGCTCATGATTCTCCAGCAGTAGTTAACAAGGATGTCTCATCTTCAGCAATCAAAGATTCTTGCAGTCCCCTGCAGCAGTCAAGGACTCACTTTCCCTGGAAGCAGTCAAGATCCTTTTATCTCCAGCCATCCAGGACTCATTTATCCTTAGCAAGACAGCTCATCAGCTTACATGCGCATTCATTACATTCATATATCATAAACATTGATATAACATATATATTGCATCATACATGTCATGCAACATAACTTTGTGTTTTAGCTAACATTTCATCCTTTTCAGGATAAGATTAAAAGGCTATCATTAACAATTATTCAGATACAGTATGGATACACCCCAGACACGGCGGTCATTCTATTACTCATTCAGAATTTCAAGTCAGATACAGTACAGATACACCTCAGACACGTCGGTCATTCTATTACTCATTCAGAATTTCAAGTCAGATACAGTACAGATACACCCCAGACACGGCGGTCATTCTATTACTCATTCAGAATATCAAGTCAGATACAGTACAGATACACCCCAGACACGGCGGTCATTCTACTACTCATTCAGAATTTCAAGTCAGATACAGTACAGATACACCCAAGATACGGCGGTCATTCTACTACTCATTCAGACTACAGCGATCAGATACAGACTAGATATGCTCCAGACACGGCAGCCATTCTATCTCTCATTCAGATTCACTTATCCACCTCAAGGTTCAATGCATTCCAAGCACGGATACCATTCTGACCCTTACAACAGCAGTTTGATTCTCTCCAGTGCATTCGCCACGAAAGTCATTATGTCGCTCATTTAGACCCCAGTTACAGTTTCGGATACACTCCAGACACGGAAGTCATTCTGCTACTCATACAACTTTCAACTTCAGATACAGTCCAGATATGCTCCAGACACGGTTGCCATTCTGTCACTCATTCAGAATTTGTCCCCAGCACGTAGTTGCTCCATACAGATATTTCTCTGTTATCCAGATACAATACAGATACACTCCAGACACGACAGTCATTCTGATATACATTCTACCTTCAAACTCAGTTCCAGCTCAGATACGCCCCAGACACGGAGGCCATTCTTTTGCTCGTACAATCTCAGTCTCCAGATATAGTTCAAATGCATTCCAGGCACGGATACCATTTTGACCCTTATTTTTCTGACCTATCACATTACAGTTCAACAAACATTTCAGATGGCATCTCTAAGCCCATTCCCGCATCCATTATTTTGATGAGTGCAAATTTAAGGGCACTCTAGTGTCCAATCTCCTTTTACCTTCGAGACGCGAAAGGCAAACTTGCCAATCTAACTCTTCAGGTGCAAGAAGATTGAACAGTGACAACTGTTGTACCCCAAAATTTTCCCTCTCTTTCTTCAGGAAATCACCCTGGATTCTCAGAGTCCTTCTGAAATGAACCCAAGTCCTGAATTATCATTTTTGCCTAAGCAAACCATTTACAAGAGCAAAATGATCACACAAGCTCTAAAGGCAACGCTTTTATCCTGAGAAAAATTAAATTCTAAACATTTGGATTTTTTCTCTAAAAAATGGGTGTTTAAGAAGAAAATAGCGCTTCAGAACTTCTGGACCAGACTTCAGACAGAAACGGTCAGAAGTTACAAGCTTGGCTCAACAGTCAGAAGTTGCAAGCTTGGCTCAACGCGGTCAGAAGTTGCAAGCTTGGCTCAACGCAGTCAGAAGTTGGCTCTTCAGCGGCTACATCAACTCAGTCAGAAGTTGCAAACGTGGTTCAACACGTAAGCCTCAAACAGAACATGACTCTTTCAGCAGTTACGCAAGTTCAGCCAGAATTTGCTAAAGGAATGCAAAGAAGCAAGGAAGTCTGAAGGTCCCTTCAGGACATGCTGAAATCAGAAGATGAAAGGGTCAGAAGAATGGGTGTTACACTGATACAGAATCTCTAACTCCAGGATTTCCATAAGCAAATCCAAGGAATGTGTCAGGAAGTCAGGAGAATCTCCAGAATTTGCTAAGATAACAAGAGGCCAAGACCAGAGCGTGGTTTACGTTGTTTTTGGTAAAGCAGAACTGCTGGTTCAAGTTTTTCTCCTATTACCAGAATGTTGGTGTTGATAAGTCTCATCACCATTTAATGCTCATTAATGCTCCCAACCACTCCTGAATATTCATCCAAGGGATCTCTTCACGTGTGGCTTGGTAAACGCCTTTATGCAGGTCTAGGCATGGGTCTACGCACCACCGTCCACCTAAGAGGTCACTTCTCCCCAATCCATGCATGCTGTTCCAGCCTAGGCTGAAAGGCTATCTGTTATCACAACTTCCCAGGAACTTCTTTCAAAGAACAATTCAACCTCTGTTGGCGCCTTTAATGTTCAAGAATCCACAAGAGCTTTGCCTATAAATAGAGAACCATTGTCCACTGAAAAAGGGCGTCCAACAACCAGAAAAATTGCTAGAAGAGAAACAGAAATTTTTAGCAAGAAAATACTGTGAAACTCTGCCAAAATCTCCAGTGTTTCATAACTTTGAACTTCTCACCTTCAAACTTCATCAATACCCAGCCTTCTTTGTGACTAAAGAACGCCCTTTCAACCTCTGACCATACATACACATACACCTTCATCTACCCCTTTCAAAAAAGAACCTGTCTAGAACACCATCAGAGCCAAAAGCTAGCTCTCATTCACAAACTTTTCCAATAGCCAGGTAAGCACCTGCTGACCTTCATCACGCTGCTAAGCATCATCAGCTTTGCATGCTCAAATAAACATAATGTAAACATCACATTGCTGCTGTTTGTGTTCTGAGGTTTTTCATACCTCAGAACGTTTAGATAGGAAGTGAGTCAGCATAGAACCTGCTTGTGACTTTGTTGGTTCTGTCCCCTGAAACACTTTGACATTTGCTGAAGTTGTTCCAAACATGTTTTCTGTTTTGTGGAAAAATAACAAAATTGCAGATGTTCTGACTAGCACAGGGAGAAGCTAAGTGCTGACTTTGACGTTAGCACATCTGAAGCCTGTTTTGCTGTCAATAATATCAGAACTTATGAGAATTATTGTATCTCCAACAGGATCAAAACTTCTGATATCCCCACTAACAAACTTTTGTCTTGCAGTTCATGGGGGTCAGAACTTCTGATCTTCCCACTAACAGGTTTCTATTTTGCAGGTGTAAGAGTCAGAAGTTCTGACTCATACAGTTTAACCAAAAGGTTGATCATTTGGCAGCGGGCCCGAGTCAGAACTTCTGATGACCTCTCAGCAGCGCGCTGGCTCCCTCTCTCTTTCTCTCTATCTTGTTTTTGTTATTTTATTTTCTTGTCTATTTTTTCTCGTTGAACCACCCCATGTACAAATATGTATCCCCACCCCCTAATTGCTGTAATAGCGTAGGATTTTATATTTCTGCTTTTATTGCTTTCAAATATAAATGCTAGTAATTAGGATGTGTATGGCAAGATAACATCAATGAAATAGAAAATCCTAATTCAAAGATAAATTCTTGTATGCAATAAAACACACTTGCACACAAACATTCCTAGGGTTACATCCACTTGTTGCCTTCAAAAATGGGCCATGTTACACATGCAAAGTATCTTGGTAAAACAAACAAAATCAAAAGATCATAGTCCCTCGATGACGCTATCCAAAGTTGCCTTACAAAAATGATCTTAGTCCCTCAAAAGAAATGCTAAGATACTTTGCAAAATTTCTATCATGGTCTATACGATGACCCGCGCCCGTCCCGTTTACATCCTAACACAAGGTTGTTCACCAAATACAATGGTGAAACAACACTGTTAAAAAGGTTAAAAACATAAGAAAGATCTTTGAGTAAAATAGGGTAGACAACTCTTAGTTACTTGATCAAAAATCTTGCAAAACATCCTTGCTATTTTTCAAAACACACTCCACAACACAATTTCAAAACAACTTTCAAAATATTGAAAACCTTTCAAAAAGACAAACACCTTTGTATACATTCAAACAAGAATCATTACAAAGGTTGCCACAATGATGGCCTCTTTTCAAAACATCTTTCAAAATCACACACAAAGCACCATTTCAAACAATTGAAAATGCAAGTGATCTAAGCAAGTAACTAAGAGCCCATGGATAACCATGGATAGAAAGGGTGCTAATACCTTCCCTTTCTATAATCTACTCCCCGAACCCACGAAACATCTCAAAGGTTTTTCCTGTGCTTTTTTAACCTTTCCTTTAGGATAAAATAAAAAGTCGGTGGCGACTCTTGCTAAACCGAAACATTTGCGAATACAAACGCAAAAAACCTCAAGTCAGTTCTCCCACCGTATCACAGAACTGGCGACTCTGCTGGGGAATATTTGAAAGTGGAGTAACCTTAGGGCTTAGATCACCCTTTTGCATGACTAATTATTTGCTTTGATTGCTTTACATTTTGGTTCTCTTGTTTGTGCTTGAAATCCTACACCCGGATTTGGGGAAACATTCATAGATAGCAATACGTTGTGGAAATTGTGCGGGGTATACCGACACGGTTGAAGCAATAGCTATATTAGTGCGACATATTTGTGAGTACCGGTAACCCTTGAGTTCAATCAAGGAGAGTACGGGGCCGTTGAGTGATGTCACTAAGCACTAATGACCTAGAACCTTACTTGACCATCTTGTCCTTTCATTAGGGGTAGTGAGATGACCGGCTTTGGTGCAGTCCGAAGTTGGTAGATACTCGATACTACACTCATTGAGGGTTGTTTTCTTGGAATATTTTGGTCGCTAGTTAAGTGGCTAAACCAAAACAATGAACATGGAAAACAATCCAATGATATTGAGCTCCTTAGAACCCGGTTACTATTTATAGGACATGTTTTTAAGCCAACTTCACTCAAGAGGGTACTTACCTATGAAACCTCATGCAAGCCTGAAACTAGGGTTTTGTGTGACTTGCTTGTACATATGTTTGTGCATACATCATGAACATCATAAAGCATCATATGTGTTGTACCCCAAAATTTGCCCTCCCATATTCTTCAAGATTTGCCAAGTCAAAGCTTCAGAATCTCCCCAAGGGTTGCACAGTTCAAGGGCCTCCTAACAGTAAAAAATTAGGGTTTTTGTTCTGACAAAGGAAATGAAGTTTCCAAGGGTCCAATAAAGCCCCACATGCCTATAAACATGGTCAAGTATCCTCATACCAAATTTCAAGACTTACAACACAAAATTGCACAGTTAAAAACCCTAATTGCACTACAGTCAACTGTAGGGGCAAAATGGTCATTTGACAGTCAAAAATTCAAATTTTTGGTCAACATCTCATTTTGAAGCCACAAACATCATTTGATCAATGCTTGATCATGATTCTCAAAGTATGGCTCAAAAAGTCTCAAGATGCAAAAGTTTCCATATTTGGACAGTTGAAAAAGTCAACTGTAACTTGACCAAGGCATAACTTCCACATGGATTATCAGAAAAATTCCATCCAAAGCTCATTTTGAATAGAAATACATTTCCTACAACTCCCCTTCATACTTCAAGTCCAAGAAATGTTCTCACAAAAAGTTATCAATTTCAACATTATAGGTCATTTTCAAAAGTCAACAAAAAGGGACTTTAAGTCAAAGGCCATAACTTGAGATTGGTAAATCAAAATGACATGGGACCAAAGGCATTGGTTAGAGGACTTCAATACCTTTCCTAAATGTCCAAGAACATTAGCAAAGCTTAAAAATTGAGCAATATATGCCTTGTGGAAGTTGGGAAATTTTTGGATATTTTGAAAAGTCAACTTTGCTTCAAATGTCTTAAAACTGCTAATGGGCCACATTTTCTTCCAAGAATCATCATCCAAAGCATGTGCACGACCATTTGGCCCAAAGGGAAGTTTTCATCATTTTTATTTATTTATTTGAATTTTTAATTGCTAATAATTCATTTAATTAATTAAAATATGGAAAAAATACCAAGGCAAACTTTTTAAATCTTTTTGTGCATAAAATATCTCCAAGATTTCGTGCAAATCAGATAGGGAAAGAATCAATGGTAATTGGACATGATTGGTATCAAATTAGCATGAAAAAGATTGAAAAATCATGGCATGAAAATCAAATATTGATTCCATCATTGCAAAGATTCTTTGGACCAAAAACTCAACCCTAATCATTCCAATACTTATACTCATGCAAACCCTAGTGTTCATAACCTCTAAGCTGCGCAGAAACACCATAATCAAGTTTGCATTTTTTGGCTAAAATTTCAAAACTGAAAACAGGATTCCAAGAGGTTTCAAGGCGAAATAACCATTCTATCACCTTCCTGAGACATCAAGGGAAGTTCCTGGATCAAAATCATAGCTTCTAACCTTAAGAATTGGTAACACGAAACAACCCTGTTCATCATATTTTTTATATTCGTGCATCAATTTATACACATCATTCTTGCACTTCTTTGATTGATTTATACTAATGAGACCTTTCTGAAGCTAACCATGTAGTTTGATTGAATTTTTGTACACCATACGCGATTTCACCATGGGCGATTATTAGGGTTACCAAGCTGTGAAATTGGGCGTTTATGCATATTGTAAAATTAGGACACCTCAATGCCATGGTTGAAATCAGGAAGCTTGGACGAATATAATACACCCCTCGCGCCTAATTTATGTGGCAATATGGGCTAATCGCTATTTCTAAAAAGGTTTCATTTTGGGGGGGTTCAAAACCCCCGCTAACTCCTTTTATGTTTCAGGAAAATACAAACGAGGAAGAAGAAGACCCTGTGGCAAGCTGTAATTGGTTGATTTGAAACTAGCGCGCGTTTTTTTTGTGTCTAACCACTAACATCAATTTTCGCTTATATTATTTAGGCTTTGTTTTACATACAGCGCGTTGAAGTAGCTCAGTTGGTGGGATGTTGTGTTGGCAAGCGTTGGGACCTGGGTTCGATCCCCAGGTCCCCCTTCTTATTCTATATTTTTCTTTTAAGCATGTTTCTATGTAGCATAATCCCTGAAGACCACCATGCACTCAACATCCTGGCACGCCACATGGCTTCAGAGACCAATCAAATGGCCAGATCATGCAGATCACCATACCCCCAAGTCAACCATGCATATGTGAACACTGAGAAGTCAACAAGGACAAGGATTAATGGGCCAAAAATGCTGGGCTTTACCTCCAGTTTGGGGACAGCACCCCCATAGGTTTGCTTGTTTCATTCTTTTTTCATATTTTCATATTTTCTTTGTTTTGTTTATTTTTTTAATTAAATCTTTAAATTAATTTATAAAATATAAAAATAACAAAAAATCAGAAAGACAAAAAATAAAATATTTTATCTAAGTATATTTTTTTAATACCTTTGTAAATAAATTGTATCATTTAATTTAATTTTAAGTTCTAGGATTAATTTTAATATTTTCTAACAAACTAAAAAATTATAGAATTAGGGTTTTAATCACCTTGTTATCTTTTTCTTTTCTTTTACCATTATAATAATTGATTATTTATTTTTGTAAATAAAAATTGAATTAATTAATTAGGTTAATTTTATGTGCAACTTTAACATATTTTCTTAATAAATAAAAATTGTAGAATTAGGGTTAATTAATTAATTTCTTAATTTCATTTAATTCTCTTATTAAAAATTCATAAATACAAAAAACCTCAAAAATCTTTCTCTTTTTATTTTATTTTAATTAATTTGTTCATAATAATTTAATTTCGTTAAAAAGGGTCCAACGCCCTCGCTTTCAATTTTAATTCAATTCGTGCATTTTATTTTATTTCTTATAATATTAATGTAATTCTCCCAAAGCCGTGTAACTTTACATTTCTCGCACTTTTCTTTATTTTATGTCAAATTGGGTCCTGGATTTTAATTTGGCGATGTGGACCCGCGCCCTTGTAATAGTTTAGGAACTTTATATTTCTCGCAACTTTTTAACTGTTAATAATGGCATGCAAGAATGAATGACTCAAATAAAAACAAAAGCGTAGATCACCCATGACATGACAAGACAAAAATAAATGAATCTGACACACAAATCACACACCACCCCTAGGGTACGCCTCACTGTTGCCTTGCCTCGAAAGGTGATCGTCGAGTAGAGGATGTCTTAGTAAGTCCTCATGATCCGGGAACCTGGCATGAGGGTAGCTCCTAAGGTGTCTTCCCATTGCTCTGGTGATCACCATGTCCCGAACCTCGAATTGACCCGAACACCTCCAACGGTGGTGCTACCTACCTCTCAATGGTGGGATGGCACTACTTTAAGGGCATTTACACAGACGAATTCCTTAGGGTAGGTAGACGACTCTAGATACTTGCTCTAATTTCCAAACAAAATTCAAAAATACTTTTCACACCGACACCTTTTCAAAAAGCTTTCGAAAGCATTTTTTCAAACACTCTTGAGGACCGATACAAGAGTCGAACTAGAATTTTCAAAGAAACTTTTTAAAACCCACAGTTGAAAAGCAAACAAACCATTTTTGAAAACACAAATGAGCAAGTATCTAAGAGCCCATGGATAACCATGGATAGAAAGGGTGCTAACCCCTTCCCTTTCTATAACCTACCTCCCGAACCGAGAGCAATCTCTATAAGGAATTTTTCTGTGCTTTTGTCCTTTCCATTTGGAGAAAATAAAAGACGGTGGCGACTCTTGCTTCCGCGACATTTCGCGAACCAGCGTTAAACAGTCAGTTCCAGATCCACCGATCACAGAACTGGCGACTATGTTGGGGACCTTTATAAAGTGAGGTGTACCTTAGGACTAAGATCACTTGTGTTTTCAATTGTCTGAATTGCTTGCTTTAAATTGTGGGTACTGTCTTGGGAGTTCTATAGATCCTAACCCGGATCTGGGGATACCTTCTTAGAAAGTAGCAACAAGGCTGTGAGGGAACTGTGGGGGGTATACTGACATGGTTGAAACAGTCTTCTACGTTGATGTGGCACTTTGGTGTGTACCGGTAACCCTAGAGTTCAGTCAAGGAGAGTACGGGGCCTCCGCGTGGTGTTGTGAAGCATCAACAGACCTTAGGAACCTTAACTGAACCATCTTGGCCTCTTTAGGGTAGTGAGATAACTGACTTTGGTACAGTCCGAGGTTGGTTGATACTCGATACTACACTCAATTGAGGGTTGGTTCCTGGAATATTTCGGTCGCCAGTTTAGTGGCTAAATCGAAACGATGAACAATGAAAGCAATCCCGTGATATTGGGACCCTTAGAACCCAGTTACTTCTAATAGGACAGGTTGAGCCCACCAACTTCAAGAGGGTAATACCCAGACCCCATGCTGGCCTAAACTCTAAGGGCTTCTCTTGTGTGACTTGTGTGCCTTCCAACTTGACTATTTGCATGCTTGTTATCTGACATTTGAGTTCCCTGCAGGTTTTGTCTATACTCCTTAATTAGGACTCATGACAGGGTTACTGAGTTTACTTGCAGGTTTTGTTTATAGTCCTTAATAGGGACTTGTAACAAAGTTACCCACATCATTCTATGCATAGCATAACATCATACCATTGCATACATCCTAACCCATTTCAAGGATCTCAAAGGCTTGTGATGCAGGTCATGGTGAATCAACATCTCATCAAGGGGCAAAGAGGATTTATTTTCCTCTAGACAGAGTTGTTAGAGGCTATGACCCACTTGATATGGTGAGCTCTGACTCTTGAAGCAGGTTCCCCTAACCAAGGTTGTTTGGAAATCAAAACCAGACATGATGACTAAAGTCAGGGGCTATGACCCACTGGATATGGTGAGCCTTTGACCCTTTGAAGAAGGACTCTCAACAACATGCAGTTCCTTCAATCAAACTACCGGACCCAAGTTCTAACAAATTTTCTTGTTTATCCCGCGAGGTCCTTGAAAACATTACATGCATGTCATACACATCATTGCATGACAGGTACCCTTGTGGCAGGTCACTTACCTTTCCCGCTGTTTATTTCAGCAATGGCTTTCCAACAAGATAACCAGGACCTTCTTGCTCAAGAGACTCGTCTCGGGGAAATCCTCCTTAATTTATCCAAGGGGCAGGAGGAGTTGAGGACACTTCTCACGGGGACTTTGGTCAGGAACGGTGCTGAGGACGAACGACTGAAACATCTGCAAGCTGAAGTGGATGCAATGAAGGCCCAGATGCTGGGGCAGGTGACTATCATTCAAGACTTAGCTCAAAGACAAGATGAGCTCGGGGTTCTCGTCAACCAACTGCTTCGGGGTAATCAACTGGGGCAAACATCTAAGGTTGAAAGTCCAGTCATCATTCAACCATCTTTGAGACAAGGAGATAAGAGGAGAGCTCCTCAAGTGGCTTCAGGGTCACAAACTCAGCATCAACTTCACCAGCTTCAGCCACGCAAGCCCAGGAGGCAATTCACCCAGCTCAATATGTCGCTGTTTCAAGCTTTGCAACGCCTGTTGAGGTTGAACTTGATCACATTAAGGGCTCATCCCCGGAACCCCAACACAGCATCTCCTGTCTATGACCCCAATAAAAGGTGTGCCTACCACTCTGCCAGTCCAGGACACGATACAAATGAGTGTTGGGCTCTGAAGAACAAGATCCAGGACCTGATTGATGAAGGGGCATTGGAGTTCACACAAGATGGTCAGGCTGAATTTTTCTACCATCCCTCCAAGGCTCACCATTTGAAGTGACTAGCCCTGAGACTAGAAAACTTTTGTTCATTCGAATGTTCAAGTTGTAATTTTCTTTTGTTCAAACATTTACTCATGTTAAACGTTGTTATTTCATTAATGCATCGCATACGTCTATTTTGAAATAATATATTCGTATTCACTATATGCAAATTATTTTTATATTTTTTCTGATGTCAACTCTTGATCTAAAATTCTAAGCCTCTTGAGGGAGGATGACGAAAACGATACCATAATCTACAGTATGCTTTTGAACAGACCCCGCTGATGAGGTACAGGCATTGTTTCAATCCCTAAACACTGGAGTTATAAGGAAGATAATCCCTCGTCAACCCCTCTGACCCAATGAAGTAGGAGTTTTTCTTTTCGAAAATTAAAACCCTTTATCATAACCTGGGGCAGGGTAGTTCTCTCAGTTGATCCAAGTACATAACAAATGGCACCAAAGAGGTCCTTACAAAACAAAAAAAGACAGTGATGGTTCCGAATAATCAATAAAGAAAGGCAGTCATCATCTCAAAAATAAAAACCCACTAAGTCAAAACATATGAAGGAGACTTACAAACTGGGGCATCCCGCTGACTGTAATTCCAAAAAGGAACAGTTCAGGCAAAAAACAAGGATAACAAAATCAAAAAAAGAGGTCATACAAACCCTCAATAACAAGGAATGACTGCCTATTCAAATAAACGCTCAACATCCGAACCATCACCGGAACATCAAGACAAGGATTCAAACAATGTCTAACGTATGATCAACTGAGTTTAGGTTTGGAGAACATCACGAAGAGCGGGTGGGTACAAATAAAATTTGAGCCTTTATCCTTTGTTTCTTAAACTGTGAACCAGGCCACGTTATAACCCTCAAAAGTCCTAGCTGAAGCATGGGTTAGTTCGAAAGCATACTGTTACGAAAGGTATCCTGACTCCTTAAGGCCTACGGTAAATACGGAGTTGACATCACGTTTTACAAACATTCACTTGTTTTATGAAAAAGAATGCATTTTCAAAATCTTCAAGACAGACATAAGCTTTGCATTTTTGATATAACATTGTTTGCATATGATTATTTGTTTGAACAGCAGGGAAATCCGCACGACGAATACCTAGTGAACAAAAGCATTTCCAATCAAGGGGCAGACATGACCATGGTCTATTATCTGGGGAAGTCCAATCAAGATTCGGAGAATCTCTCAAAGGCCAAATAAGCCTGGAGCACATCTCCGCCTGAGTCACTTGGGGCATTCCAACAACAAATCTTGCCTGATCAAATACATTCTGATGGCATGACAAAACACTTCTAACAGGGGCAACTCCCTACACTCTGAGAGCATGGACATAGTCGAGAAAAATACTACGCGCAATCAAAAACCCGCTAGGTTGACATGCCTAGGCAAAAATAAGGGCTTCCCGATGAACCAAAAGGGTTCGGGCAAAAATAAGGGATGAAATGAAAAATCTGTACACCCGACAAGTCGAAAACCTGAAAAGGCGGCTTGGGCAAAAATGGGTATCCCGGTGGACTGAAAACCCGAAAGGGCGGTCCAGGCAAAAGTTAGGGATCAAAAGCGTACAACTATGTCTCGGCATCTTTTCATTTGCCTACCAGAAGAAGGTTTGTCCATCAACAACTATTAGCACCTCACAGGTCTTTCTCTCCAACCTCAGAAACAGGGGCAATAAAGAGTTGTCTAAGCAATCTAATTGTTCTGTCCTCCAAGGTACCAAGGTGAGTTCGGCTGAAGAACACAACCAGTATATCTTAAATCCCCAGAGAGTGAACCAGCAAGCCAACACACTCTCCCCAAGCAAAGCTATTATCAAACTTAAGGAAGTTGGGTACCCTCCCGCAGATCTCAACATTCCCCAACAGTATATATGCATTCTTAACAAGCATCCCCGGCAATCTTGGTCTAAAGATTGTTCCCCGGCGGTATATCAAACATTCAATAGGAGCCACTTCCCCGTTACAGTTCAAGACTTCCCCAGGAGAGTCCAACCCAGTTTCCCCAGGAAAGTTGGGATCCATCTCCCCAAGCAGTAAGCTTATCCCCAGTAGATTCTGGAAGCTTATCCTCGCAGAACACGAACGCGTCTCCCGGCTTTATTCAAGAGTTATTTCCCTACCAGGATATAACTGGGTTATCCTCAGCCAAAAGCCACGGAAAGATCGTTCTCGGCGAAGTCTTCTTATCCCCAGCGAAGTCTATTAATGCTTCCAGCACAACAAGGATATCCCCAGCAAGTTATTATCAACAACTCAATAAAGTACCTCTCTCCCCATAGAGTATTGCTTCCCAGCAAGATCGCTAGAGTACTTTTCTCCCCGCAGAGTAATCCATTCGCCAAGTTTATTCCCCAACGGAGTTATCTTCTCCTACCGGTATTCTTGCAACTATCATCCCCAGCGGAGGCAAAAATCTTCAACATCAGCCCAGGAGTGACTTCCCGGCACCCGTCAAGGATTTACTTTCCTAGACGACAAAGATATATTCATAAACATCACATCTCCATACATTATAGCATGCATGTATGCATCACATCTTACAAATCTCATTTATTTGAGAACATCATTGCTTGATTCATATCATGCCTTGCATATGACTGACCTTTACCTTTCAGGAAGAATTCAGTTAAGTTCTCAGCTATGTTCAAGACCTTGACCGGTTCAGTTAAATCGACCCTAAGATTTTTCTGTTTCTTATCCAGTCAAAGGCCTTCTCTGGTTCAGTCAGATCGACCCTAATATCTCCCTGTTTCTTATCCAGTTGAAGATTTCAAGACCTAGAACGGTTCAGTTAAATCGACCCTAAGATTTTTCTGTTTCTTATCCAGTCAAAGGCCTTCTCTGGTTCAGTCAGATCGACCCTAAGATCTCCCTGTTTCTTATCCAGTTGAAGATTTCAAGACCTAGACCGGTTCAGTTAAATCGACCCTAAGATTTTTATGTTTCTTATCCAGTCAAAGGCCTTCTCTGGTTCAGTCAGATCGACCCTAAGATCTCCCTGTTTCTTATCCAGTTGAAGATTTCAAGACCTAGACCGGTTCAGTTAAATCGACCCTAAGATTTTTCTGTTTCTTATCCAGTCCAAGGCCTTCTCTGGTTCAGTCAGATCGACCCTAAGATCTCCCTGTTTCTTATCCAGTTGAAGATTTCAAGACCTAGACCGGTTCAGTTAAATCGACACTAAGATTTTTCTGTTTCTTATCCAGTCCAAGGCCTTCTCTGGTTCAGTCAGATCGACCCTAAGATCTCCCTGTTTCTTATCCAGTTGAAGATTTCAAGACCTAGACCGGTTCAGTTAAATCGACCCTAAGATTTTTCTGTTTCTTATCCAGTCAAAGGCCTTCTCTAGTCTAGCTAAATCGACCCCTAACAGATTTTCCTGATAAAGACTCAGTAGAAGATATCCAAGATTCTCTCAATGATTACTGTTGAGGTTGAAGTTGCCTATGGTTCTCTCCCCGTTACTGCGGGGGTAGTAATCGTCCCCAGATTCTCTCAGCATTACTGTTGAGGTTGAAGTCGCCCAAGATTCTCTCAGCGTTACTGTTGAGGTTGAAGTCGCCTATGGTTCTCTCCCCGTTACTGCGAAGGTAGTAATCGTCCCCAGATTCTCTCAGCGTTACTGTTGAGTTGAAGTCGCCCAAGATTCTCTCAGTGTTACTGTTGAGGTTGAAGTCGCTTATGGTTCTCTCCCCGTTACTGCGGAGGTAGTAATCGTCCCCAGATTCTCTCAGGGTTACTGTTGAGGTAGAAGTCGCCCAAGATTCTCTCAGCGTTACTGTTGAGGTAGAAGTCGCCCAAGATTCTCTCAGCGTTACTGTTGAGGTAGAAGTCGCCCCAAATTCTCTCAGCGTTCCTGTTGAGGTAGTAATCGTCTAAGGTTCTCTCACCGTTCCTGTTGAGGTAGTAACCATCCCTGGTTCATTCATCACCTTTTGAAGATCCAGATCCAGTTCCTGTAACCAGTCAGGACATATCTACACAAAGACTTTGAAGACCAGCTCCTGTAACAGGTCAGGTAATCATTTTCTTTTGCAGGTACGCAAGTTCTCGCTAAGGAATCTCCTACGCGATCAACACCCAGATGGCATCTATAAGCCCATCCACCTTCCATCATCTCTCAGCATGGCATCTATAAGCCCATCATCCTATCCATCAATCTCCAAATGGCACCTATAAGCCCATTCCCCACCATCACACTACTATGTGAGCGCAAATTTCTGGGCACTCTAGTGTTCAATCATCTTCTACCTTCGGATTACGAAAGGCACGTCAGCCAATCTGCATCCTCAGGTCTAAGAAGATTGAACAGGGGCAACTGTTGTACCCCAAAATTTTCCCTCCCATATTCTTCAAGATTTGCCAAGTCAAAGCTTCAAAATCTCCCCAAGGGTTGCACAGTTCAAGGGCCTCCTAACAGTAAAAAATTAGGGTTTTGGTTCTGACAAAGGAAATGAAGTTTCCAAGGGTCCAATAAAGCCCCACATGCCTATAAACATGGTCAAGTATCCTCATACCAAATTTCAAGACTTACAGCATAAAATTACACACTCAAAAACCCTAATTGCACTACAGTCAACTGTAGGGGCAAAATGGTCATTTGACAGTCAAAAATTCAAATTTTTGGACAACATCTCATTTTGAAGCCACAAAAATCATTTGATCAATGCTTGATCATGATTCTCAAAGTATGGCTCAAAAAGTCTCAAGATGCAAAAGTTTCCATATTTGGACAGTTGAAAAAGTCAACTGTAACTTGACCAAGGCATAACTTCCACATGGATTATCAGAAAAATTCCATCCAAGACTCATTTTGAAGAGAAAGACATTTCCTACAACTCCCCTTCATACTTCAAGTCCAAGAAATGCTCTCACAAAAAGTTATCAATTTCAACATTATAGGTCATTTTCAAAAGCAACAAAAAGGGACTTTAAGTCAAAGGCCATAACTTGATATTGGTAAATCAAAATGACATGGGACCAAAGTCATTGGTTAGAGGACTTCAATACCTTTCCAAAATGTCCAAGAACATGAGCAAAGCTTAAAAATTGAGCAAGATATGCCTTGTGGAAGTTGGGAAATTTTTGGATATTTTGAAAAGTCTACTTTGCTTCAAATGTCTTAAAACGGCTAATGGGCCACATTTTCTTCCAAGAATCATCATCCAAAGCATGTGCACGACCATTTGGCCCAAAGGGAAGTTTTCATCATTTTTATTTATTTATTTCAATTTTTAATTGCTAATAATTCATTTAATTAATTAAAATATGGAAAAAATACCAAGGCAAACTTTTTAAATCTTTTTGTGCATAAAATATCTCCAAGATTTCGTGCAAATCAGATAGGGAAAGAATCAATGGTAATTGGACATGATTGGTATCAAATTAGCATGAAAAAGATTGAAAAATCATGGCATGAAAATCAAATATTGATTCCATCATTGCAAAAAATCTTTGGACCAACAACTCAACCCTAATCATTCCAATACTTATACTCATGCAAACCCTAGTGTTCATAACCTCTAAGCTGCACAGAAACACCATAATCAAGTTTGCATTTTTTGGCTAAAATTTCAAAACTGAAAACAGGATTCCAAGAGGTTTCAAGGCGAAATAACCATTCTATCACCTTCTTGAGACATCAAGGGAAGTTCCTGGATCAAAATCATAGCTTCTAACCTTAAGAATTGGTAACACGAAACAACCCTGTTCATCATATTTTTTATTCGTGCATCAATTTATACGCATCATTCTTGCACTTCTTTGATTGATTTATACTAATGAGACCTTTCTGAAGCTAACCATGTAGTTTGATTGAATTTTTGTACACCATACGCGATTTCACCATGGGCGATTAGTAGGGTTACCAAGTTGTGAAATTGGGCGTTTATGCATATTGTAAAATTAGGACACCTCAATGCCATGGTTGAAATCAGGAAGCTTGGACGAATATAATACACCCCTCGCGCCTAATTTATGTGGCAATATGGGTTAATCGTTATTTCTAAAAAGGTTGCATTTTGGGGGGGTTCAAAACCCCCGCTAACTCCTTTTATGTTTCAGGAAAATACAAACGAGGAAGAAGAAGACCCTGTGGCAAGCTGTAATTGGTTGATTTGAAACTAGCGCGCGTTTTTTTTTGTGTCTAACCACTAACATCAATTTTCGCTTATATTATTTAGGCTTTGTTTTACATACAGCGCGTTGAAGTAGCTCAGTTGGTGGGATGTTGTGTTGGCAAGCGTTGGGACCTGGGTTCGATCCCCGGGTCCCCCTTCTTATTCTATATTTTTCTTCTAAGCATGTTTCTATGTAGCACAATCCCTAAAGACCACCATGCACTCAACATCCTGGCACGCCACATGGCTTCAGAGACCAATCAAATGGCCAGATCATGCAGATCACCATACCCCCAAGTCAACCATGCATATGTGAACACTGAGAAGTCAACAAGGACAAGGATTAATGGGCCAAAAATGTTGGGCTTTACCTCCAGTTTGGGGACAGCACCCCCATAGGTTTGCTTGTTTCATTCTTTTTTCATATTTTCATATTTTCTTTGTTTTGTTTATTTTTTTAATTAAATATTTAAATTAATTTATAAAATATAAAAATAACAAAAAATCAGAAAGACAAAAAATAAAATATTTCATCTAAGTATATTTTTTTTAATACCTTTGTAAATAAATTGTATCATTTAATTTAATTTTAAGTTCTAGGATTAATTTTAATATTTTCTAACAAACTAAAAAATTATAGAATTAGGGTTTTAATCACCTTGTTATCTTTTTCTTTTCTTTTACCATTATAATAATTGATTATTTATTTTTGTAAATAAAAATTGAATTAATTAATTAGGTTAATTTTATGTGCAACTTTAACATATTTTCTTAATAAATAAAAATTGTAGAATTAGGGTTAATTAATTAATTTCTTAATTTCATTTAATTCTCTTATTAAAAATTCATAAATACAAAAAACCTCAAAAATCTTTCTCTTTTTATTTTATTTTAATTAATTTGTTCATAATAATTTAATTTCGTTAAAAAGGGTCCAACGCCCTCGCTTTCAATTTTAATTCAATTCGTGCATTTTATTTTATTTCTTATAATATTAATGTAATTCTCCCAAAGCCGTGTAACTTTACATTTCTCGCACTTTTCTTTATTTTATGTCAAATCGGGTCCTGGATTTTAATTTGGCGATGTGGACCCGCGCCCTTGTAATAGTTTAGGAACTTTATATTTCTCGCAACTTTTTAACTGTTAATAATGGCATGCAAGAATGAATGACTAATATAAAAACAAAAGCGTAGATCACCCATGACATGACAAGACAAAAATAAATGAATCTGACACACAAATCACACACCACCCCTAGGGTACGCCTCACTGTTGCCTTGCCTCGAAAGGTGATCGTCGAGTAGAGGATGTCTTAGTAAGTCCTCATGATCCGGGAACCTGGCATGAGGGTAGCTCCTAAGGTGTCTTCCCATTGCTCTGGTGATCACCATGTCCCGAACCTCGAATTGACCCGAACACCTCCAACGGTGGTGCTACCTACCTCTCAATGGTGGGATGGCACTACTTTAAGGGCATTTACACAGACGAATTCCTTAGGGTAGGTAGACGACTCTAGATACTTGCTCTAATTTCCAAACAAAATTCAAAAATACTTTTCACACCGACACCTTTTCAAAAAGCTTTCGAAAGCATTTTTTCAAACACTCTTGAGGACCGATACAAGAGTCGAACTAGAATTTTCAAAGAAACTTTTTAAAACCCATAGTTGAAAAGCAAACAAACCATTTTTGAAAACACAAATGAGCAAGTATCTAAGAGCCCATGGATAACCATGGATAGAAAGGGTTCTAACACCTTCCCTTTCTATAACCTACCTCCCGAACCGAGAGCAATCTCTATAAGGAATTTTTCTGTGCTTTTGTCCTTTCCATTTGGAGAAAATAAAAGACGGTGGCGACTCTTGCTTCCGCGACATTTCGCGAACCAGCGTTAAACAGTCAGTTCCAGATCCACCGATCACAGAACTGGCGACTCTGCTGGGGACCTTTATAAAGTGAGGTGTACCTTAGGACTAAGATCACTTGTGTTTTCAATTGTCTGAATTGCTTGCTTTAAATTGTGGGTACTGTCTTGGGAGTTCTATAGATCCTAACCCGGATCTGGGGATACCTTCTTAGAAAGTAGCAACAAGGTTGTGAGGGAACTGTGCGGGGTATACCGACATGGTTGAAACATTCTGCTACGTTGATGTGGCACTTTGGTGTGTACCGGTAACCCTTGAGTTCAGTCAAGGAGAGTATGGGGCCTCCGCGTGGTGTCGTGAAGCATCAACAGACCTTAGGAACCTTAATTGAACCATCTTGGCCTCTTTAGGGTAGTGAGATAATTGACTTTGGTACAGTCCGAGGTTGGTTGATACTCGATACTACACTCAATTGAGGGTTGCTTTCCTGGAATATTTCGGTCGCCAGTTCAGTGGCTAAATCGAAACGATGAACAATGAAAGCAATCCCGTGATATTGGGACCCTTAGAACCCAGTTACTTCTAATAGGACAGGTTGAGCCCACCAACTTCAAGAGGGTAATACCCAGACCCCATGCTGGCCTAAACTCTAAGGGCTTCTCTTGTGTGCCTTCCAACTTGACTATTTGCATGCTTGTTATCTGACATTTGAGTTCCCTGCAGGTTTTGTCTATACTCCTTAATTAGGACTCATGACAGGGTTACTGAGTTTACTTGCAGGTTTTGTTTATAGTCCTTAATAGGGACTTGTAACAAAGTTACCCACATCATTCCATGCATAGCATAACATCATACCATTGCATACATCCTAACCTATTTCAAGGATATCAAAGGCTTATGATGCAGGTCATGGTGAATCAACATCTCATCAAGGGGCAAAGAGGATTTGTTTTCCTCTAGACAGAGTTGTCAGAGGCTATGACCCACTTGATATGGTGAGCTCTGACTCTTGAAGCAGGTTCCCCTAACCAAGGTTGTTTGGAAATCAAAACCAGACATGATGACTAAAGTCAGGGGCTATGACCCACTGGATATGGTGAGCCTTTGACCCTTTGAAGAAGGACTCTCAACAACATGCAGTTCCTTCAATCAAACTACCGGACCCAAGTTCTAACAAATTTTCTTGTTTATCCCGCGAGGTCCTTGAAAACATTACATGCATGTCATACACATCATTGCATGACAGGTACCCTTGTTGCAGGTCACTTACCTTTCCCGTTGTTTATTTCAGCAATGGCTTCCCAACAAGATAACCAGGACCTTCTTGCTCAAGAGACTCGGCTCGGGGAAATCCTCCTTAATTTATCCAAGGGGCAGGAGGAGTTGAGGACACTTCTCACGGGGACTTTGGTCAGGAACGGTGCTGAGGACGAACGACTGAAACATCTGCAAGCTGAAGTGGATGCAATGAAGGCCCAGATGCTGGGGCAGGTGACTATCATTTAAGACTTAGCTCAAATACAAGATGAGCTCGGGGTTCTCGTCAACCAACTGCTTCGGGGTAATCAACTGGGGCAAACATCTAAGGTTGAAAGTCCAGTCATCATTCAACCATCTTTGAGACAAGGAGATAAGAGGAGAGCTCCTCAAGTGGCTTCAGGGTCACAAACTCAGCATCAACTTCACCAGCTTCAGCCAGGCAAGCCCAGGAGGCAATTCACCCAGCTCAATATGTCGTTGTTTCAAGCTTTGCAACGCCTGTTGAGGTTGAACCTGATCACATTAAGGGCTCATCCCCGGAACCCCAACACAACATCTCCTGTCTATGACCCCAATAAAAGGTGTGCCTACCACTCTGCCAGTCCAGGACACGATACAAATGAGTGTTAGGCTCTGAAGAACAAGATCTAGGACCTGATTGATGAAGGGGCATTGGAGTTCACACAAGATGGTCAGGCTGAATTTTTCTACCATCCCTCCAAGGCTCACCATTTGAAGTGACTAGCCCTGAGACTAGAAAACTTTTGTTCATTCGAATGTTCAAGTTGTAATTTTCTTTTGTTCAAACATTTACTCATGTTAAACGTTGTTATTTCATTAATGCATCGCATACGTCTGTTTTGAAATAATATATTCGTATTCACTATATGCAAATTATTTTCATATTTTTTCTGATGTCAACTCTTGATCTAAAATTCTAAGCCTCTTGAGGGAGGATGACGAAAACGATACCACAATCTACAGTATGCTTTTGAACAGACCCCGCTGATGAGGTACAGGCATTGTTTCAATCCCTAAACACTGGAGTTATAAGGAAGATAATCCCTCGTCAACCCCTCTGAGCCAACGAAGTAGGAGTTTTTCTTTTCGAAAATTAAAAACCTTTATCATAACCTGGGGCAGGGTAGTTCTCTCAGTTGATCCAAGTACATAACAAATGGCACCAAAGAGGTCCTTACAAAACAAAAAAAGACAGTGATGGTTCCGAATAATCAATAAAGAAAGGCAGTCATCATCTCAAAAATAAAAACCCACTAAGTCAAAACATATGAAGGAGACTTACAAACTGGGGCATCCCGCTGACTGTAATTCCAAAAAGGAACAGTTCAGGCAAAAAACAGGGATAACAAAATCAAAAAAAGAGGTCATACAAACCCTCAATAACAAGGAATGACTGCCTATTCAAATAAACGCTCAACATCCGAACCATCACCGGAACATCAAGACAAGGATTCAAACAAGGTCTAACGTATGATCAACTGAGTTTAGGTTTGGAGAACATCACGAAGAGCGGGTGGGTACAAATAAAATTTGAGCCTTTATCCTTTGTTTCTTAAACCGTGAACCAGGCCACGTTATAACCCTCAAAAGTCCTAGCTGAAGCATGGGTTAGTTCGAAAGCATACTGTTACGAAAGGTATCCTGACTCCTTAAGGCCTACGGTAAATACGGAGTTGACATCACGTTTTACAAACATTCACTTGTTTTATGAAAAAGAATGCATTTTCAAAATCTTCAAGACAGACATAAGCTTTGCATTTTTGATATAACATTGTTTGCATATGATTATTTGTTTGAACAGCTGGGAAATCCGCACGACGAATACCTAGTGAACAAAAGCATTTCCAATCAAGGGGGCAGACATGACCATGGTCTATTATCTGGGGCAGTCCAATCAAGATTCAGAGAATCTCTCAAAGGCCAAATAGGCCTGGAGCACATCTCCGCCTGAGTCACTTGGGGCATTCCAACAACAAATCTTGCCTGATCAAATACATTCTGATGGCATGACAAAACACTTCTAACAGGGGAAACTCCCTACACTCTAAGAGCATGGACATAGTCGAGAAAAATACTACGCGCAATCAAAAACCCGCTAGGTTGACATGCCTAGGCAAAAATAAGGGCTTCCCGACGAACCAAAAGGGTTCGGGCAAAAATAAGGGATGAAATGAAAAATTTGTACACCCGACAAGTCGAAAACCTGAAAAGGAGGCTTGGGAAAAAATGGGTATCCCGGTGGACTGAAAACCCGAAAGGGCGGTCCAGGCAAAAGTTAGGGATCAAAAGCGTACGACTATGTCCCGGCATCTTGTCATTTGCCTACCAGAAGAAGGTTTGTCCATCAACAACTATTAGCACCTCACAGGTCTTTCTCTCCAACCTCAGAAACAGGGGCAATAAAGAGTTGTCTAAGCAATCTAATTGTTCTGTCCTCCAAGGTACCAAGGTGAGTTCGGCTGAAGAACACAACCAGTATATCTTAAATCCCCAGAGAGTGAACCAGCAAGCCAACACACTCTCCCCAAGCAAAGCTATTATCAAACTTAAGGAAGTTGGGTACCCTCCCGCAGATCTCAACATTCCCCAACAGTATATATGCATTCTTAACAAGCATCCCCGGCAATCTTGGTCTAAAGATTGTTCCCCGGCGGTATATCAAACATTCAATAGGAGCCACTTCCCCGTTACAGTTCAAGACTTCCCCAGGAGAGTCCAACCCAGTTTCCCCAGGAAAGTTGGGATCCATCTCCCCAAGCAGTAAGCTTATCCCCAGTAGATTCTGGAAGCTTATCCTCGCAGAACACGAACGCGTCTCCCGGCTTTATTCAAGAGTTATTTCCCTACCAGGATATAACTGGGTTATCCTCAGCCAAAAGCCACGGAAAGATCGTTCTCGGCGAAGTCTTCTTATCCCCAGCGAAGTCTATTAATGCTTCCAGCACAACAAGGATATCCCCAGCAAGTTATTATCAACAACTCAACAAAGTACCTCTCTCCCCACAGAGTATTGCTTCCCAGGAAGATCGCTAGAGTACTTTTCTCCCCGCAGAGTAATCCATTCGCCAAGTTTATTCCCCAACGGAGTTATCTTCTCCTACCGGTATTCTTGCAACTATCATCCCCAGCGGAGGCAAAAATCTTCAACATCAGCCCAGGAGTGACTTCCTGGCACCCGTCAAGGATTTACTTTCCTAGACGGCAAAGATATATTCATAAACATCACATCTCCATACATTATAGCATGCATGTATGCATCACATCTTACAAATCTCATTTATGTTGAGAAAATCATTGCTTGATTCATATCATGCCTTGCATATGACTGACCTTTACCTTTCAGGAAGAATTCAGTTAAGTTCTCAGCTATGTTCAAGACCTTGACCGGTTCAGTTAAATCGACCCTAAGATTTTTCTGTTTCTTATCCAGTCAAAGGCCTTCTCTGGTTCAGTCAGATCGACCCTAAGATCTCCCTGTTTCTTATCCAGTTGAAGATTTCAAGACCTAGACCGGTTCAGTTAAATCGACCCTAAGATTTTTCTGTTTCTTATCCAGTCAAAGGCCTTCTCTGGTTCAGTCAGATCAACCCTAAGATCTCCCTGTTTCTTATCCAGTTGAAGATTTCAAGACCTAGACCGGTTCAGTTAAATCGACCCTAAGATTTTTCTGTTTCTTATCCAGTCAAAGGCCTTCTCTGGTTCAGTCAGATCGACCCTAAGATCTCCCTATTTCTTATCCAGTTGAAGATTTCAAGACCTAGACCGGTTCAGTTAAATCGACCCTAAGATTTTTCTGTTTCTTATCCAGTCCAAGGCCTTCTCTGGTTCAGTCAGATCGACCCTAAGATCTCCCTGTTTCTTATCCAGTTGAAGATTTCAAGACCTAGACCGGTTCAGTTAAATCGTCCCTAAGATTTTTCTGTTTCTTATCCAGTGCAAGGCCTTCTCTGGTTCAGTCAGATCGACCCTAAGATCTCCCTGTTTCTTATCCAGTTGAAGATTTCAAGACCTAGACCGGTTCAGTTAAATCGACCCTAAGATTTTTCTGTTTCTTATCCTGTCAAAGGCCTTCTCTAGTCCAGCTAAATCGACCCCTAACAGATTTTCCTGATAAAGACTCAGTAGAAGATATCCAAGATTCTCTCAATGATTACTCTTGAGGTTGAAGTCGCCTATGGTTCTCTCCTCGTTACTGCGGGGGTAGTAATCGTCCCCAGATTCTCTCAGCGTTACTGTTGAGGTTGAAGTCGCCCAAGATTCTCTCAGCGTTACTGTTGAGGTTGAAGTCGCCTATGGTTCTCTCCCCGTTACTGTGGAGGTAGTAATCGTCCCCAAATTCTCTCAGCGTTACTGTTGAGGTTGAAGTCGCCCAAGATTCTCTCAGCGTTACTGTTGAGGTTGAAGTCGCTTATGGTTCTCTCCCCGTTACTGCGGAGGTAGTAATCGTCCCCAGATTCTCTCAGTGTTACTGTTGAGGTAGAAGTCGCCCAAGATTCTCTCAGCGTTACTGTTGAGGTAGAAGTCGCCCAAGATTCTCTCAGCGTTACTGTTGAGGTAGAAGTCGCCCTAGATTCTCTCAGCGTTCCTGTTGAGGTAGTAATCGTCTAAGGTTCTCTCACCGTTCCTGTTGAGGTAGTAACCATCCCTGGTTCATTCATCACCTTTTGAAGATCCAGATCCAGTTCCTATAACCAGTCAGGACATATCTACACAAAGACTTTGAAGACCAGCTCCTGTAACAGGTCAGGTAATCATTTTCTTTTGCAGGTACGCAAGTTCTCGCTAAGGAATCTCTTACGCGATCAACACCCAGATGGCATCTATAAGCCCATCCACCTTCCATCATCTCTCAGCATGGCATCTATAAGCCCATCATCCTATCCATCAATCTCCAAATGGCATCTATAAGCCCATTCC
The DNA here is from genome assembly GCA_948472305.1 of Vicia faba. NCBI lineage: Eukaryota > Viridiplantae > Streptophyta > Magnoliopsida > Fabales > Fabaceae > Vicia > Vicia faba. Next base: position 114,804 of record CATIWC010000627.1, on the reverse strand, counting down.
CCACCATCACACTACTATGTGAACGCAAATTTCTGGGCACTCTAGTGTTCAATCATCTTCTACCTTCGGATTACGAAAGGCACGTCAGCCAATCTGCATCCTCAGGTCTAAGAAGATTGAACAGGGGCAACTGTTGTACCCCAAAATTTGCCCTCCCATATTCTTCAAGATTTGCCAAGTCAAAGCTTCAAAATCTCCCCAAGGGTTGCACAGTTCAAGGGCCTCCTAACAGTAAAAAATTAGGGTTTTTGTTCTGACAAAGGAAATGAAGTTTCCAAGGGTCCAATAAAGCCCCACATGCCTATAAACATGGTCAAGTATCCTCATACCAAATTTCAAGACTTACAGCACAAAATTGCACAGTCAAAAACCCTAATTGCACTACAGTCAACTGTAGGGGCAAAATGGTCATTTGACAGTCAAAAATTCAAATTTTTGGTCAACATCTCATTTTGAAGCCACAAACATCATTTGATCAATGCTTGATCATGATTCTCAAAGTATGGCTCAAAAAGTCTCAAGATGCAAAAGTTTCCATATTTGGACAGTTGAAAAAGTCAACTGTAACTTGACCAAGGCATAACTTCCACATGGATTATCAGAAAAATTCCATCCAAATCTCATTTTGAAGAGAAAGACATTTCCTACAACTCCCCTTCATACTTCAAGTCTAAGAAATGCTCTCACAAAAAGTTATCAATTTCAACATTATAGGTCATTTTCAAAAGTAAACAAAAAGGGACTTTAAGTCAAAGGCCATAACTTGATATTGGTAAATCAAAATGACATGGGACCAAAGGCATTGGTTAGAGGACTTCAAGACCTTTCCAAAATGTCCAAGAACATGAGCAAAGCTTAAAAATTGAGCAAGATATGCCTTGTGGAAGTTGGGAAATATTTGGATATTTTGAAAAGTCAACTTTGCTTCAAATGTCTTAAAACTGCTAATGGGCCACATTTTCTTCCAAGAATCATCATCCAAAGCATTTGCACGACCATTTGGCCCAAAGGGAAGTTTTCATCATTTTTATTTATTTATTTGAATTTTTAATTGCTAATAATTCATTTAATTAATTAAAATATGGAAAAAATACCAAGGCAAACTTTTTAAATCTTTTTGTGCATAAAATATCTCCAAGATTTCGTGCAAATCAGATAGGGAAAGAATCAATGGTAATTGGACATGATTGGTATAAAATTAGCATGAAAAAGATTGAAAAATCATGGCATGAAAATCAAATATTGATTCCATCATTGCAAAGATTCTTTGGACCAAAAACTCAACCCTAATCATTCCAATACTTATACTCATGCAAACCCTAGTGTTCATAACCTCTAAGCTGCGCAGAAACACCATAATCAAGTTTGCATTTTTTGGCTAAAATTTCAAAACTGAAAACAGGATTTCAAGAGGTTTCAAGGCGAAATAACCATTCTATCACCTTCCTGAGACATCAAGGGAAGTTCCTGGATCAAAATCATAGCTTCTAACCTTAAGAATTGGTAACACGAAACAACCCTGTTCATCATATTTTTTGTATTCGTGCATCAATTTATACGCATCATTCTTGCACTTCTTTGATTGATTTATACTAATGAGACCTTTCTGAAGCTAACCATGTAGTTTGATTGAATTTTTGTACACCATACGCGATTTCACCATGGGCGATTATTAGGGTTACCAAGCTGTGAAATTGGGCGTTTATGCATATTGTAAAATTAGGACACCTCAATGCCATGGTTGAAATCAGGAAGCTTGGACGAATATAATACACCCCTCGCGCCTAATTTATGTGGCAATATGGGCTAATCGCTATTTCTAAAAAGGTTGCATTTTGGGGGGGTTCAAAACCCCCGCTAACTCCTTTTATGTTTCAGGAAAATACAAACGAGGAAGAAGAAGACCCTGTGGAAAGCTGTAATTGGTTGATTTGAAACTAGCGCGCGTTTTTTTTGTGTCTAACCACTAACATCAATTTTCGCTTATATTATTTAGGCTTTGTTTTACATACAGCGCGTTGAAGTAGCTCAGTTGGTGGGATGTTGTGTTGGCAAGCGTTGGGACCTGGGTTCGATCCCCAGGTCCCCCTTCTTATTCTATATTTTTCTTCTAAGCATGTTTCTATGTAGCACAATCCCTGAAGACCACCATGCACTCAACATCCTGGCACGCCACATGGCTTCAGAGACCAATCAAATGGCCAGATCATGCAGATCACCATACCCCCAAGTCAACCATGCATATGTGAACACTGAGAAGTCAACAAGGACAAGGATTAATGGGCCAAAAATGCTGGGCTTTACCTCCAGTTTGGGGACAGCACCCCCATAGGTTTGCTTGTTTCATTCTTTTTTCATATTTTCATATTTTCTTTGTTTTGTTTATTTTTTTAATTAAATCTTTAAATTAATTTATAAAATATAAAATTAACAAAAAATCAGAAAGACAAAAAATAAAATATTTTATCTAAGTATATTTTTTTTAATACCTTTGTAAATAAATTGTATCATTTAATTTAATTTTAAGTTCTAGGATTAATTTTAATATTTTCTAACAAACTAAAAAATTATAGAATTAGGGTTTTAATCACCTTGTTATCTTTTTCTTTTCTTTTACCATTATAATAATTGATTATTTATTTTTGTAAATAAAAATTGAATTAATTAATTAGGTTAATTTTATGTGCAACTTTAACATATTTTCTTAATAAATAAAAATTGTAGAATTAGGGTTAATTAATTAATTTCTTAATTTCATTTAATTCTCTTATTAAAAATTCATAAATACAAAAAACCTCAAAAATCTTTCTCTTTTTATTTTATTTTAATTAATTTGTTCATAATAATTTAATTTCGTTAAAAAGGGTCCAACGCCCTCGCTTTCAATTTTAATTCAATTCGTGCATTTTATTTTATTTCTTATAATATTAATGTAATTCTCCCAAAGCCGTGTAACTTTACATTTCTCGCACTTTTCTTTATTTTATGTCAAATCGGGTCCTGGATTTTAATTTGGCGATGTGGACCCGCGCCCTTGTAATAGTTTAGGAACTTTATATTTCTCGCAACTTTTTAACTGTTAATAATGGCATGCAAGAATGAATGACTAAAATAAAAACAAAAGCGTAGATCACCCATGACATGACAAGACAAAAATAAATGAATCTGACACACAAATCACACACCACCCCTAGGGTACGCCTCACTGTTGCCTTGCCTCGAAAGGTGATCGTCGAGTAGAGGATGTCTTAGTAAGTCCTCATGATCCGGGAACCTGGCATGAGGGTAGCTCCTAAGGTGTCTTCCCATTGCTCTGGTGATCACCATGTCCCGAACCTCGAATTGACCCGAACACCTCCAACGGTGGTGCTACCTACCTCTCAATGGTGGGATGGCACTACTTTAAGGGCATTTACACAGACGAATTCCTTAGGGTAGGTAGACGACTCTAGATACTTGCTCTAATTTCCAAACAAAATTCAAAAATACTTTTCACACCGACACCTTTTCAAAAAGCTTTTGAAAGCATTTTTTCAAACACTCTTGAGGACCGATACAAGAGTCGAACTAGAATTTTCAAAGAAACTTTTTAAAACCCACAGTTGAAAAGCAAACAAACCATTTTTGAAAACACAAATGAGCAAGTATCTAAGAGCCCATGGATAACCATGGATAGAAAGGGTTCTAACACCTTCCCTTTCTATAACCTACCTCCCGAACCGAGAGCAATCTCTATAAGGAATTTTTTTGTGCTTTTGTCCTTTCCATTTGGAGAAAATAAAAGACGGTGGCGACTCTTGCTTCCGCGACATTTCGCGAACCAGCGTTAAACAGTCAGTTCCAGATCCACCGATCACAATATGCATCCACTAACCATTTCAAGGGTTTGGATCTTCATCTTTGTTCTTGTTTTGCAGGTCATGGAAATTCTTCGCAGGAAAACTATCCAAGTCAACCTTGTGAGAATCACTCCTCAACTCAAGGAGCTTACATCCAGAATCCCAGAAAGTTCTCCCTTCAGTGAAAGACATGGTAGACTGCTCAGCCTAGTCAACACCAGCATTGAAGAGGACATGGTGAAAGTGTTGTTCCAATTCTTTAACCCCCTTCACCACTGTTTCACATTCCCCGACTACCAATTGGTTCCCACTTTGGAGGAATTTTCTCAACTCCTGAGAATTCCTATTCTTAATCAACTACCCTACAACGGTACGGAAAAAGAACCAAAGCCTGAAGATGTTGCTCAAGCACTACACTTGCAACCGTCTGACATCAAGGGGCATTGGGAAACTAGAAGTGGTGTCAAAGGCTTCTTGGCAAAATTCTTGTTTGAGAAGGCACAAGAGTGTTGGAATTCATTGGATCTACAAGCCTTTGAAGAAATTGTGGCACTCCTCATTTATGGGTTGGTCTTGTTCCCAAATCCTGACCAACTTATAGATGTCAACGCCGTCAAGATCTTCTTATCCAGGAATCCCATACCAACATTGCTTGGGGACATCCTCCACTCATTTTACACACGAACAATGAGAAAAAGGGGTGTTCTCATGTGCTGTACTCCTCTCCTTGCAAGGTGGTTTATTTCGCACCTTCCACATGTATATGAGGTCTTTAATATATCATATACATTAAAATAAATTCATTTAGTTCTATTTTAACTATTTTTGTTATATTTTTTTGCTAAATCATTTCCTATATTTTTCACTGTATCATTTTCTTTGTTTTATATAATTTCTTTAAATCAGTCAAACAAAAATATTATTAACAAAACTCTATAGATGTCTTAAGCTCACAGAGAATAATAATATCTCCAAACATACTTTTGAACAAATATAAACACACTTAAGAGAAAATTAGGGATAAAATATTAAAAGAAAAATATATACGAAAGCCACCAAATAACACCGTTGATGTTGGTTAGAATTAAACAAACTATTCACAATCACGACCATCAAACCACTCTAAAAACCTTTACATCAATTCGTCCAATATACAAAAGAAGCAAATAAGAAGGAGGAGTACATTAGAGATAATAATCGTACACATATTTACATATAATGGGTAGAGAAAAAACCCAAATAAGTGGGTATGAGTGAGGGGACGAGTACCTTAGTACCTACCCCACCTCATATACGTACAATATATATGTATATTTTAATTTATTTTCTCATATAAAAAAATATATGTCTATATCTTTAAAAAATTACAACTTATTAAACTACTATAAATTTTTATATAATTGTTCCTTTATTTTACAATTCAATAGTAAAATCTTTGACTTTTGGTTAATTTTGTTTAAAAAAATGAAAATGATATGATATTATTCAATTGATAGATTTATTTTTACTAAAATTGTGGGTAACGGGTACGGGTAAAGGTAATTAGGTACCCATATGGAACGGGTATGGGTATGAAGATTGATGCCCACGCGGGTATGGGCTCGGGTCCGAAGATTTTTTCAAATTACGGGTATGGAGACGAGTACTATAACACCTTACTCATACCCTACCTATTTCCATCCCTACTCTAGAGACGCCACTTGGCCACTCTATGAACCCTTATTCGCTTAAGCATAATAAATATTCATGCTCACGTGCCAAAAGAGTGGAGGAATTTTAAAATGAGTCTGAACCCACTTTTAAGAAGGACACACAATCATACTAACCCCGTGATTGATAGTCGAGCTTTTATTACAAAATATAATATTATTAAGAACACTCTAGATGTTCCAAATCACTGCATGTCAGATCAAAAGCATGCCTCTCCAAAGAACCTTACTCCAAACAAAACCATCAATACTCCCAAACATACTAGAAATCGAATTTGGAATAACCACCACTCTACGCACCCATTTAAAAACTCTTTACCCAAAAGGAGACACATACCCAGACGAGAAATAAAAATGATCATATTAGTCAACAAGGACAAAACAAATGGCACATCCCACCCTATAAGGATATGATAAGATCCTACATATAAGAAGATTATTGTTGGACAGAATCGTGCCTTGATGTAATACCCCAAATTTGTCCTACCCTTTCACTTTTATCTGGATTATGTATTTTGCGCTTCTCATTTCATCTGCATACTCTCCATTAGGTCATTTAACACATCATGCATCATTAATCAGTAAATTTAGCATGGGATCAAGGGTATTGAAGAGTTAGGATTTCTCTGTACTTTTAAGCTCTCATCTTCATTCAGGTGGAAACAACTGGTTTCTTCAACAATCAATGGTTTAAAGCTAGGGTTGTGTGTTCATGGTCATTGTGGACTTCTGTTTTCATTAAATATTCATCCTGAGAAAAGTGTATTAGGGTTTTCATTTGTGCTGCTTAGTGCTTCATCAAGATTGAGCCTCTTTCCTTCGATGTTTCTAAAGCTTAGTTTTCATCTAAGGGTTTCCTAGAGAAGTGAATCATGTTGCATCCTCTTATGATTGATTAAGATTGATGTCAAGAGGCTTGCTATTAACAAGATATAATTCATTTATTCATTAAGCTAAGGTTTTCGGCATATTCTCTAATCAGTCGAGGATCGAATTGTAAGGGGTGGTGGCATCACATTCTATGATTCTATCTTTCACTAATTCAATGCAATATTTTTGGGTTAAAAGGCAATACTTATGGTTTGTGCGAAGAGTGAGTTCAATTGTCTTTTGATACAATAAAGTTAAGGAGTTGTGTGTATAAAGTACAAGTCAACACGAACTTAATAATTGAGTTAGAGATTTCATTTAAAATGGGATGTGTTGAAAGAGGCTCTATGAATTCAAGTTGTCAAGAACGGATCAAAGTAGGAACAATGTTTACATGACTTTCATACAAAAGAAGAGATCGATTCATTTATGCATCACTTAATCAATTAAGTTTTGTGTATGGTTCCAACATATGTTTGACTTGGAATGACAAATTGAATCATGAAATTCACTGGTAAAAATAACCAGGTTATTCACTTATTCGACGATTGTGTTCATCAAAGTTCATCAAGATCCAAAGATTCATGAACATTTTTTACAATATCTAAACATCGAGCAAGATTCATCAAAGTTATATCCAACTTAAGACATTCATGATTGTTCAAAGTCACAACCGTGCAATTTACAAGCCATGTTAATGTTATACATTGGAGCATTACAAGAAAAGTTAAAAGAAGAATTACATGAGTTTTGTTCTATAGCTCAAGTGTATCTTCACCAAAGCTTGAGGCATTTACACCAACAATTCTCTATACCAAGTCTTCGAGTTGCTGGAACGGAACTCAAATCATACACAGGGCTGCCCGACCTTCATTCAAATCTCATAACCTCATATCGCCAAAGCCTTACGTACATCACAAAATTGGTTTTGAAATGGACCACGAAACGGATTCCACAGAACCAAATCAGGTATCGTGCCTGCACTGCAATAGAAAATCTAGTTCAGAAAACCACCCTGTTCAGAATAAAATCAGGAAAACTGAAAAAATTGTATCTGGAGTAGTTAGAAAATAAAACATCAATAGGAAAATCATGGAAATACTAGACAGAACTAACAGAAGCAGTTCACTTAACTAACAACTGAACCTGTAGAATAAATTCCAACTGATTTTTCTAGCCCAACCAATAACTGAAAAAATAGAATTATAACTAACATCTAACCGATTTCCAACGGAATCTCTCAAGCCAACTCATTTCCTAACAGAATTTCATAACCTCCTAACTGTTTCTAATAGAATTTCACCAACCCTCTAATCCGCACCATTCAATCTTATAACAGAGCCAACAACCATAACAGAATTTCCAGGCCCATAACTAACTCCTCAATCTCTAACAAATTTATCCTATAACCAACTTCTCAAACTCAACCAACTATATAATCAAGTTTTCATTCAGAAATCAGGGGACAATTCATTTTTTACATAAAACACAGAAAAATCAGTTAGGAAACTCACCAGAAATCGATTCTTCTTCAATTCACAGAAGAATCACCACCGAACAATCTCTGAAAATCTCTCTACACTTTCTCATTTCTATGCTTCCTCCTTCCATCATCTTCATCAATTCTTCAATTGAAATTATCTATATAGCCTTGCTTCCTCATCTTCATCGACTTCAGCATCGCATCTTCAATGTAAAATTCTCTCTGCAATCTTAATCTCAGAGTCTCTCTTTTCCTTAAGAACTGCTCTCTGCTTCAACATTCACAAACCTGCAAAAACCTCGTTGCATAGACACCTCCAGCATCATCATCTTCAATAATTTCCCTATAACCACAAGCGATTCAACATCATCAATGCACAACATTGTTGAGTCCTCGCATCAACATACTAATATCATTATCAACACATCAACATAACTCAGAAAAGTGCATATAAAGACGCGGAAGAAGTAGAGAAATCAAGAATAAGGAGAGTTAGAGGAACGAGCTCACTTGAGGATCTTTCATTGACGTAACCGAGAATTTCGCGCCGTCACCGGAGATAGTTCTTTGTCTTTTCTCTTTTCGTTACTATGCCGTAGATTAACGTCTCAAGAACCATTCCCCTAAAGTTTTGCAATAAATCGATCATCACCTTCATTTAATTTGGTTTTCATATTTTAAGGGTTTTCTTGTGTTGAAGAAATTCAGAGTGTTTGATAAGGAATTGAACTAAATCCAAGGTGGATTTAGAGAAGTCGGGATGATACGAGTTAGGTTGCGGTGTTATCTGATGGTCATGGCATTGAAAACGACGACGCCATGAGGATTTTTTGACCGGAGAATGAAGGATGAAGAATGAGGAGTACAGAGGGATGGGGAATCATAGATGGCGGCACCGTGAAAGTTGAGAGGAAGTCGTTGTTTGCGGCGTTGATATTTTGAGAGGAGGAGTCTATGAGGAAGCTCGATAGACAACATTCAACCCTGATTTTCGTTACAATCCTCGTTTCTCAATTATTATTTTTTTGTAGTTTAATTTTTTTTTATATTAATATGCTGAATAAAAAATCTGGAGTTGTATTGTAGATTACAAGTGGACCGAATCCCACAATCCTTTGGGCCATACACTATTTTTTTGGTAAGCTGAAGCCATGTGAAACAAAAATAGCTTCATGGACTTTTACTAGCGGGCCTACACCTATTTTGTGGATCAAGCAGCTTATTGAAAGCACATTAGCTGCAGATTACACCCCCTGGTCTCAATTTCATTTTATAACTAATTGTTGGGATAAATTTTTTTTTTGTGATATTGTCAAATAAAAGAGATCTTGTTTAAAGTTTCAAGGAGTTTCGAAGCAAACTAAGTGCACAACCCTTATCAAGAAATTTAAGGAAGCTTTTTGTAGAGTTTTATTATTACTTTTACGCGCGTCGAAGAGGCAATAGACTTTCTCCGTTAGCTTACTTGAAGTTTTCTGGGTTTCTCTACTTTGCTTGTGTGGCTTTGAAGAGGCAACTGACTTACTCCGTCGGGTATCATCATGACTTCATTCTTCATTTCCACATTTTAATGTTTTCTAGAGATCATGAGAAGTAGGAACTTTATCGATTTCCTTTCCATGAGAAGTAGGATAAATATGTATGACAGGGGTCTCTGTTGTTGATCAATGTCAGGAACCCTTCTGGTTTGCTTAAAGACCCATTTAGGGCAATTCCGCATTATTTGCCACTATGTGCTACTTGTGTGTGGTTTTTTTAAAACCCTACCTTTGTGTAAGTATTTTGCAGGTGTGTTTACATTTGTTCTCGCATATGTTACATATGATAAGTCCTTAAAAAGAGGCGAACGAAAAGGGTTAACAATCAACCCCCACAATTTTGTCTGTGTTATCCTTAGCTCATGATGCACCACGATGCTTCAGATTTGTGCCTACTCTCGTTATTGAGTTGTCAAGTGGAAAAGGGTTTTGCAATCGATCCCCACACTTTTTCAGGAGTTCGTATTGGTCGATGCTGACACTATGTGATTATTCATATTGGCTTTTGTCGCCTACCTCGATCTTCTATATCTTGGGTGTTCAGTCGCTTTGGACATCACATTTTTGTTTTTCATCTCACTCTTTCTTGTTTGCTTCGGGTGATCCTCTCCCCTTAGCTAAAGCATTTCTATTCTTTTATATTTCACTCCCACTTGTTGTCTCGTGTGATACGCTCCCCTTGAATAAAGAATTTAACTTCTTTTCTTTACCATTTTATGTGTGTGCTCTTTCGAGCTTGTTTGCTCACTTGCTTTCTATATCATGTTCCCTTAGGACGTGCTTGTTCCTTTCGGATACAAATTAGACCATAGGTTGCAAACCATGCATGCTAATATAAGGTAGAGATTTCCCTTTCATCCTTGACGTAGGGCCATCATTGTATGATAACATTAGGATCAGAAATAGGCTTGTTTCCCGTACACTCTTTTCCCCCCTTTTTGCATATGCTTAAAACAAAACTTTATTTTTCTTATAAAATCATAAAACATGATAATCACACTTAAACCCTTTTTCAAGGTAACAAAATATAAACCAATCAAATGTGGCATCTTGCCTTGAGGGCGTAACTCAGAACCATTTTCAGGTAAGGAAATGTTAATTTACTTTTATGCCAACGCGAGAGTCTCTAAAGGTAGAGTTGCGGCAGAATGCAAAATTAACAATGTTCATAAAAAATAAAAAATAAACAAAAACATGTGAGCCGAACTACGGTAATTCTGATTCCTCAAAAAGGATATGTAGCCATTGGGTTAGGGCCCAAGCGAGCATAACTTTATTTTCCCTACATTGTTTTCTCATTTATTTTGCATGCATTCTTCCTTAGTAGTACATTAAACATAGATTAGACACACCCATAAGATAGATAACAAGAGTGGATACCGTAGAGTACTGCGGATCATGGGGTGCTAATACCTTCCTCTCGCGTAACAGACTCTCTTACCCCATCTCTCGGTCGCAAGACCATGACTTCTCCCTTCTCAGATTTTCTCTATGTTTACCTTTACCTTCATGTTAGATAAAATATGTTCGATGGAGACTTCATTGTTTGATGATTTTAAACCGGTTATTTCAGCTGCAGACTTCACCGGGGACAGGTCGACCAATTGTTGGTCCACCCCGAAGTCACTCCTAGCTCTTGTTTTCTTTTCTTTGGGTGTTTACTTTTATGCTTTCAGTTTATTCATTCATACATGATTACCTGAGCATACATATACATTTCATTTTATTTCTTTCCATATTGGTTATCTACTGTGCTGGCTTCTGGTTTTCCATGTCGGTGGGTGTTACTATGAGGTAAAAGGCCCAGTACCCGTGTCTGAGTGCACTAGGACACTAGGAATAGAGTGGAACACGACAGATAGGGGATGTAGATTACCCTAGGTGGTTGTGTCGCCCACGCTCATATGTCATTTTAATGAGGTACGATCATTATCACGTAGGTGTATGATGATAGTATTTTCAAGGAAACCCGTGATTTTGAGTTACCATTGGCATACCCTGACCTAGTCTTTACCCGTGAGTGGGGACGGGATAATCTTTACAGGTATCGCTGGTGACTTATTTTGTTGGTGACTATGTTTAGATGGTGACTATTTGTTCGAATTGTGACCGTTTTGATCTGTTGGTGACTATGAGGTTCTCAGATTTATTTTCTGAGTTTCTAATCTGATGTTCATGAGGTTATTTTGGGTTATGTTCCGGACCCTTGATCTTGAGATATGTGGCATGTTCAGAAACAGTGTAGTGGTTATCCAAATTCTATGGAGCCTTGATCCCATGATTGTTGCATACCATAACATCATTAGCCATTATGTATATACATCCCATTTATTTGGAATTCCAAAGACAAGTCTCCTCCAATTGAGGTTTCCAAGAGAAATACTGCAAAAGGGATATTTATGAACTGACTAGTCTTTGAATTCTATGGAAATGAAGCATGAAACTTGCACTCATAATAACATGCATTTCATTGTTCGTATCATAAGCTTATTGGGGACCTTATTTTCATTTGAGTTCAGAATCAGCGACAACAATTTCTCTACATTCGTACTGCACTCGCACTAATCAACCAAGACTTATGGATCTCTTTGAACAGAATCAGAATTCTCTCTGTCCGGACATGTATACTATGGGTGCCAGAATGCATCAACTTCTCAAGACTATCCAAGTTGTTGTTCAGGGACAGGAAGAGCTTCTTCAGAATGTAACTAAGATTACAAAAGTCTCTCCTACCATTTATAATAGGTTCCCCAATCCTCCTAATGTAATTCCCAAGGCTGCTACTGTTGTGATTACTCCTGAAACTCAGAAGAAGTTGGTTGACGACCATTACGATGTCATTGATCTTGATGATTCCCAAGGTGATATCACTACTGACCTTGCTGAAACTACTAAGATGTATCATGCTCTCGAGAAGCGTCTCAAAGCTATGAAAGTTTCTAAGAGATCTAAATTCAATGTCGTTGCAATGTGTCTTGTTCCTGGGATTGTTATTCCTCTGAAGTTTAAGGTTCTTGACTTTGATAAATACTCAGGCACCACTTTCCCAGAGACTCATCTCCGTTCTTATTTCCGCAAGATGGCCGCTCATGTTGAGAATGAACCGTTACTCATGCACTTCTTTCAAGACTGTCTTACAGAGGAACCATTGGAATGGTATATGCGGTTAGAGAGGTCTCATGTTAGTATTTGGGGAGAGCTCGTTCATTATTTCTTGAAATATTATCACTACAACATTGTTATGGCTCCTAGTCGTGCCCAACTTCCGAACATGTCGCAGAATTCTGAAGAATCCTTCAAAGAGTATGCCTAGAGGTGGCAAGGATTAGATGCAAAGGGTTCAACCTCCCCTCTTGGATCGTGAGTTAACTTATTTGTTCTTGGGCACTCTGCAAGGTCCTTCCTTACCTTCTGCCTATGATTGAAAGTATTTCCACCTCCTTCTCTGATATGGTTATTATTGGGGAATATGTCGAGACTTGTATCAAGGCTGGTAGGATCCAGGGTACCCCTAGCACTAACAATAACAACATTGGCGAGAGCAAGAAACCTTATTATGGCTTTGTCAAGAATGAAGAAGGTGAAACTAGTGTTGCTATTATTGATAAGGATTCTTAACCATGGGTGGCTTAACAATAATATTTCTTGCCACAACAGCAGTATGCTCCACAGTAGCAAAATCATTAGAATCAGAATCAGCGCAAACCTTGAAATAATTTGGAAAGAAGGAATGCTCCTTTGGATCCAATTCCTATGACATACAGTCAAATTCTGCCATGACTGATTCAAAACTCCTCGGTAGTTCCCGAATTTATAAAGCCTCCACCACAGCCATTTCCACTTGGGTATAATCCCAACGTAAAATATGGGTACCACGCCAGGTCAACAGAACACTTGAATGAGGATTACAATGCTTACAAAGCTAAAGTACAATAGTTGATCGATAATAAACACTTATCCTTTCAAGGAGGAAACATGTTGGTAACTAGAAACCGCTTGAATAGATGTCAAGACTACAAAAAGAATCCCCTCAAATAAGTCAAGCCTGAAGAAGCCTCCTCAACATGGCAATTTCTGGTTTCATTTGTATTCTTGTTTGTAATCTTTCTTGTTTTGTTCAATACTTTCTTGTATGCAAAACTGTTTGTTTTTAATATTGAAACACAGTGCATTGAATTTGATTGTCTTGAATTAATCCATTTTTATCACTCTTATTTGTTTTACTATTCTTTTAATACTCAACTCTTGTTAGTAAAGCAAAACCTATGGAGGGAGAATGATGAGAAATATACCGAGAATCTCAAACGGTATGCTTTTGAATAAAACTGCTGACGATGTACATGCATTGTTTCAATTCTTAAACACCGGAGATATAAGAGAGATAGACCCCTGTTGTACCCCAAAATTTGCCCTCCCATATTCTTCAAGATTTGCCAAGATCATGCTTCAAAATCTCCCAAGGGTTGCACAGTCCAATGGCCTCCTAACACAGGCAAAATTAGGGTTTTGGTTCTGGCAAAGAAATTGAAGTTTCCAAGGGTCCAATCAAGTCCCACATTCCTATATACATTGTCAAGCATCCATATGACAAGTTTCAAGACTCACAGCATCAAATTGCACAGTCAAAAACCCTAAATGCTTCACAGTCAACTGTAGGGGCAAAATGGTCATTTGACAGTCAAAAGTCAAAAAATTTGGTCAACATATTATTTTGAAGCCACAAACATCATTTGATCAATTCTTTATCATGATTCTCAAAGCATGGCTCAAAAAGTCTCAAGACGTAAAAGTTTCTATTTTTGGACAGTTGGAAAAGTCAACTGCAAATTGACCAGGGCGTAACTTCCTCATGGTTTATCAGAAAAATCCCATCCAAATCTCATTTTGAAGATAATGACATTTCCTACAACTCATCTTCACACTTCAAGTACAAGAAATGCTCTCACAAAAAGTTATCAATTTCAACATTATAGGTCATTTTCAAAAGTCAACAAAAAGGCACTTTAAATCAAAGACCATAACATGAGATTGGTAAATCAAAATGACATGGGACCAAAGGCATTGGTTATAGGACCTCAAGAACTTTCCAAAATGTCAAAGAACATGATCATAACTTAAAAATTGAGCAAGATATTCCTTGTAGAAGTTGGGAAATTTTTGGGAATTTTGAAAAGTCAACTTTGCTTCAAAAGCTTCAAAAATGGCAATGGGCCACAAATTCTTCCATGAATCATTACCCAAAGGCTATGCACGACCCACTAAGCTCAAAGGGATTTATTTTCTTATTTTTGATTAATTATTTGAATTTTTATTATCATTAATTCATTTAATTAAATTTAAATATAAGAACAATACCAAATCATGTTTTTAAATCTCTTTTATGCAGCAAATATCCTCCACACGTGTAAGAGATCTCGTGCATCAATCAAAAGGGACAATATCTTCCATATTTGGCATGATTGGCATGGAAAAAGATTGAAAAAAGATGTGGAAAAATCAAATATTCAAAACATTAATACATGGACTTTGGGCTTGTTTTCTTAACCTAATTCCATTCACCTACAAAGGCATAACTAAAACCTAATGCATTGGACACGAAATATTGCATACAAGCTGCGTACCAAATTGCAAATTATCATCAAATTTTTGAAAACTGAAAACATAGTTACAGCGCGATTCAAAGCCTAAAACCTATTCCAAACGCTTGCTGGGACTTCCTTGAACGTGTTTCAATCCCTTTCCAGTCCCCACGCACAAAGAATTGGTAGAACATAATTGCTTTCTTCTTGAATTTTTCCATAATCGTGTTTCACTTTTTATGCATTGTTCATGTATTTCATTTGTTGATTCTTGTTAATATTGATGTTCTGAAGCTAATGGTACCCTTTAATTGAACTAACAATGCCTATATCAAAATATGCCATTAACGTTTTCTAGGTTTTCAGAGCTCCAAATTTAGGGGTTTCTTCATATGGAAAAATCAGACCTTCAAACCTGTGCCATTGGATTCGTGACCTCAAGACGAGACAAACTCACACCTCGCGCCCTTTTTATATTTGGCCATGTCCTATTCGCTATTTTTGCAGGTCTTGTTTAGTGGGGGTTTAAAACCCCCGCTATTTGATTATGTTACAGGTACAAAAAGGAAGAAGACGCATATGTGTCATCTGATGGTTGGATAATTCAAATGCTGGCGCGCAAATTGTTGTTAATACCACTAACTAACATGTTTTGTATATTATATTTCCCATGCACTATGTATACAAAGAAACGCGCTGGCTTGGTTGGTAACTGAGGTGTCATGCAGGTACTGGGACCTGGGTTCGATTCCCAGGTCCCCCCACATATTCCATATTTTTTTCCTTAATGCATTCCCATGCAGTTCTCTTCAAATCTTCCACCATGCATCCCAACGCCTGTGCCTGCCAAGTGGATCTGATGGTCAATCTGAAGGCCACAATAGGATGTCTACCATGCATGCTAGTCAACCACTCCACACGTAAACATGGAAAGTCAAAAGGGCCTTTGTTGTACCCCAAAATTTGCCCTCCCATTTCCTCAACATTTTCTCATCACCAGACCTTTGAAGATCAAGATCCAATTAGGGTTTCCTCTGCTCAAGATTTCTCCTTGCACTGATGGACCCAAATTAGGGTTTGTGTTTGAACAAAGATGTTTTGACCTAAAATGCCTAAAATGCCTAAGATGACTTTCATGCTTCATATTGGACTCCCAAGTTTATCCATACCAAGTTTCAAGTCTTGATTCCAAGTTTTGCCCAGTCAATTAGACAGATGACCTAGAAATCAGCTGTATTGGGGAAAAAGTCAACTGTGGCCAATTGACAGTCAAATCTCATGGAAATTGACCCACATCAACATTATGAACTCATATGGACCATTTGATCAAGTTTGGATCCCAATTCCACAAGAAATTTGATCAGATCACCAAAAAGGCAAAATGGTCATTTTTAGGGTTTTGACTGCACAAAGACAATTTTTGACTGTTTGACCTAGCCAATGGCAAACCAAGATCACATATGGACTCAAGGACCCCATGGAATTGTCTTGACATTCTCAACAAGCTCAAAATATCCCAAGTACACAAGATTGACAGTTGAATTTCCCAGTCAATTGATCAATTTTGACTGTATACTAAAAAGTCAAACTTTGACTTTTTGGTCAAAATCAAGAGTCAAGATTCATTTTTCATCAAAACATGCCAAATCATGAAACTTGTTCACCAAGAAACCAAGAAATGCAAATTAGGGTTTAAAATGGAATTTTTCATAACTTAGAATTTTTTCTAAGTTATGGAAAACCCTAATTTTTTCCCAACTTTGCCCCACTTTTTCACCATGATTCATTTGGATTCAAACAAAAGTCAAAACATTAAATTTGTAGCTTGTTTCATAATCTACAACTTTGATTCACAAAGTTTTCTCATTTGAAGCTTGTATCTCAAGTTACAAATTTTTGAATAAGGGCACTAAACCATTCTTAACTTAGTGAAAATTTGACCTATTTTGACAAGTTTTTCTACCCAACTTCAAGGCCATTTTCCATACACTTCCACTTGGAATTTCAAATTGAACTTCAAAGATGGATTGTAGTACACATTCCAAGCTTTCCAAAATGTCCAAGAACTTCTCAAACAACCTCATGGTTAGGGAGAATAGAATTTTGCAATATGGCAAAAACTCACTTTGTTCATGACCAAGTTACATGTCCATAACCTTGCAATTTGAACTCAGCATGCCTTAAGCTAGATTACAGGTCTTTATCTCATCTACACTCCATAATTTAATGCCAATCCTTTGTGCCAAGGTGTTGTTCTATGAGTTTGGATATTGTATGCAAGTTTAATCCATTTTTAGATAAAGCAAAATAGCCATTTTTGAAAAGTCATACTTTATGTCAATTGATAAATCAAGAAGGTACAGATCAAATCTCTTTAGCACAAGATTATGGACAAATCACTTTGATCAAGGAGAGTTTATACAGCTCATTAGGGGTCCTCTACTGACCTAGAAACACAAGTTGACATTTGTTGCTTAAAGTTGAAGAAAAGTGCCATAACACATACCAACTACCATATCAGCTCAAGAACACTTAGACAAACTTATCAAACACATTCCACACAACACAACCAAGCTAATACACGAGCCCTTAGCCTTCAAAACACCCTCAATCTCAGAATCACTCTCAAACTGCAAAAACAAGGCAAGGCCTGCAGTTTGAGTATCATCTCTCAATCCCTTCAAGCATTCTTGCCCAAACCAGTTCACATGCATCCCCTAACATCTATGCAAGCTAACCAAAAGCAAAAACACGACCTGTAATCCCTCTAACTGGTTCCACCATTTTCACATTTTTGACTTGCAGGTGAAGTTCTCTAGCTCGATTCAGAAGCTTTCAAGACAAAGTAAACATTGGAATAGCATCCCTGGACCTCAAGGAAGCTTTTCCAATCATCACCTTGCACTGAAAGTTCCTACATTGCCAGATTGAACTTCAACTGAACAGGTAAGTTTTTGAATTCGTGTCTCTCTTATTAGGCATTATTAGCTTTAGGTTTGTGAAGAGAATATGTCATATTCATTGCCCTGAACATGCCCATATAATTAGATTTTATTTATATTATGTGTGTTGCAAGAATTTGATGCCTGAACTTTGAACAAAAATTAGGTTAAAAATTGGGAGAGAAGAAATTCTCTCCCATTTCTGAGAGTTAGATCATGTTCTTTATATGTATGAAATCGTGAGATGATGCTTTACATTTTTTGTGTATGAAATCCCCCAAGGCCTATTTGCTTATTTCTTTGACTTTTTGACTTTTTCTTTTTTGATTGACTTTGTTTATTTTTTCTCATGACATTAAAAATATAAAAATATTTTTCTCACCATTTTTTGATTTTTGTTAGGCATTTATTTTACTATCTTTTAGTTTACACATAAATAGATATATATATATATATATATATATATATATATATATATATATATATATATATATATATATATATATATATATATATATATATATATATATATATATATATATATATATATTTTGTTTAAAATACTAAAAAAATTGTGCAAATGCATTTCTATACATTTTTATTTTTGTTTTACTTTCTGAAAATATTTTATAGAAAAATTACTTTTTTTTATTAAATATTAAATATTATTATTTTTTATATATAATACATATTTAGAGCTTAATACATAAATATATATATTTATTAATATACTTAGAATAAAATACTAAAAATATACATATTTTATTTTATTAAATATTAAACACTAAAAAATCATTTTTACCAATATACTTCATTTTTATTTTATTTTTTTGTATGTAATAAATAAATATTGTATATATTAATAATTAATACATTTCATTTAATAGAAATTAGGGTTTGCCCTAAATACATAAAAATTCCAAAAAGATAATACTTTTATTTTGTTTATTTGACATATAAAAAAATACTCTTTTTCATACAAAACATTTTTGCATCTTGCATATTTTATTCCAGTTTTATTTAATTATTGTACATTAATTAAATTGTATAAATTCAAAATTGATGTAATAGTTTAGGTTTAAATTCCTTGTCAAAATCCCCATTTGAAACATTGTACCCCCCTCCCTATATTATTGTGTTGTAATAGCGTAGGAATTTAAATTTCGCATTTTATCGCTTTCTAAATATACAATGCTAGAATTAGGGTTTATATGCAAACAAAATGAATAAAATAGTTATGACCTAATACAAGACAAACAAGCATGAAAATGAACAACACAAATCACACTTGTACCCCCTAGGGTATTCCATTTTGTTGCCTTCAAATAAATGGGCCATATTGCATGTTAGGTCTCTTTGGGCAAAACAAACAAATCAAATGATCATAGTCCCTCGATGACGCTTTCAAGATGTTGCCTAAACAAATGATCAAGTCCCTTAAAGAAAATTGCCCAAAGATACTTGACACCGTTGCAATTATGGTCTAAACGATGACCCGCGCCCGTCCCTTTCACATCCTAACATGAGATTGTCCACCAAATACAATGGTGGAACAAACTTGTTAAAAGGGTTAAAACATAGCAATAATCTTTGAGAAATTTAGGAGTAGATAACCCCTTAGTTACTTGAATCAAATTTGGAAAAAACAAAAACACTTGCCTATTTTCTAAAAAACACACATCACTACACTTTCAAAACAACTTTCAAAAACAAATGAAAACCTTTTCAAAAGACATACACCTTTGTATACATCCCAACATGGATCATTACAAAGGTTGCCACCACATTGGCTTCTTTTCAAAACATTTTCAAACCCACACACACAAAGCACCATTTCAAATAATTGAAAATTAAGGCAAGTTGATCTAAGCAAGTAACTAAGAGCCCATGGATAACCATGGATAGAAAGGGTGCTAATACCTTCCCTTTCTATAATCTACTCCCCGAACTCAAGAAAACATCTCAAAAGGTTTTTGCTGTGCTTTTTAACCTTTCCTTAGGATAAAATAAAAAGTCGGTGGCGACTCTTGCTCAACCGAAACATTTGCGAAAACAAACGTAAAACCTCAAGTCAGTTCTCCCACCGTATCACAGAACTGGCGACTCTGCTGGGGATGATTTTAAAAGTGGAGTAACCTTAGGGCTTAGATCACCCTCTTGCATGACTAATTGTTTGAATTGTTTGCTTTATACTTTGGCTCTATTTGTTTGGGTTTGCAATCCTACACCCGGATTTTGGGAAACATTCATAGATAGCAATACGTTGTGGAAACAGTGCGGGGTATACCGACACGGTCAAAGCAATAGCTATATTAGTGCGACATATTTGTGAGTACCGGTAACCCTTGAGTTCAATCAAGGAGAGTACGGGGCCGCTGAGTGATGTCACTAAGCACTAATGACCTAGAACCTTACTTGACTATCTTGGCCTTTTATTAGGGGTAGTGAGATGACCGGCTTTGGTGCAGTCCGAAGTTGATAGATACTCGATACTACACTCATTGAGGGTTGTGTTCTTGGAATATTTTGGTCGCTAGTTAAGTGGCTAAACCAAAACAATGAACAATGAAAACAATCCAGTGATATTGAGCTCCTTAGAACCCGGTTACTATTTATAGGACAGGTTTTTAAGCCAACTACACTCAAGAGGGTACTTACCTATGAAACCCCATGCAAGCCTGAAACTAGGGTTTGGTGTGATTTGCTTGTACATATGTTTTGTGCATACATCATAAACATCATGAAGCATCATATGCATCCTCTAACCATTTTAAGGGTTTTGGATCTTCATCTTTGTTCTTGTTTTGTAGGTCATGGAAATTCCTCGCAGAAATACCATTCAAGTCAACCTTGTGAGAATCTCTCCTCAACTCAAGGAGCTCACCTCAAGAATTTCGGACAACTCATCCTTCAGTGAAAGACATGGTAGACTGCTCAGCCTAGTCAACACCAACATTGAAGAAGACATGATGAAAGTGCTATTCCAATTCTTTGACCCTCTTCACCACTGTTTCACTTTCCCTGATTATCAGTTGGTCCCCACTTTGGAGGAGTTTTCTCAACTTCTAAGAATCCCTATCCTTAATCAACTACCATTCAACGGTACGGAAAAGGAACCAAAGCCGGAAGATGTTGCTCGAGCATTACATCTACAACCA
Source organism: Vicia faba (assembly GCA_948472305.1). Lineage (NCBI taxonomy): Eukaryota > Viridiplantae > Streptophyta > Magnoliopsida > Fabales > Fabaceae > Vicia > Vicia faba. The sequence continues at coordinate 93,686 of CATIWC010000627.1, read as the reverse complement.
TCCGACATCAAAGGGCATTGGGAAACCAGAAGCGGCGTCAAAGGATTCTTAGCAAAATTCTTGTTTGAGAAGGCACAAGAATGTTGGAACTCATTGGACCTACAAGCCTTTGAAGAGATTGTGGCACTCCTTATCTATGGATTGGTCTTGTTCCCAAATCCTGACCAATTGATAGACGTCAACGCCGTCAAAATCTTCTTGTCCAGAAATCCGATACCGACATTGCTTGGGGACATTCTTCACTCATTTTACACACGAACAATGAGAAAGAGGGGTGTTCTCATGTGCTGTACTCCTATCCTTGCAAGGTGGTTTATTTCGCACCTTCCCCAATCTGTCTTGAAGAATGACCAAGGTACAAGGTGGTCCCAACAGTTGATGACTCTTACTCATTCTGATGTGCATTGGTGTTCTCGGTCCAGAGAAAATGTCATCATTATCGATTGTTGCGGAGAATTCCCTAATGTTCCTTTACTTGGAATTAGAGGGGGTATCACCTACAACCCTTGCCTAGCTTTGAGGAAATTTGGATATGCACGGAGGGATGGCCCTCATGATATGTTGATTCCTGACCTAGTTTTTGACTTCGACAACGATGCGCAAGGACTTCGCCAAAGGTTCATCAGAGCTTGGGGAAAACTCAACAAGGTTGATAGCAAGACTCTGGGACACAAGAACTCCATCCCTCTTGAGCCCTATCTCAAGTAGGTACGAGCCCGAGCCCAAAGTCTAATGATGCCTTATCCTCATGTACTCCCAGTGATTAAAGAGCCCGTCAATGAAGGAGAGGTTCCCTACACCATCCTACATCCAGACATGCCTACATCGTGGGAAGAAATGCAGAAAAGCTGGATTCAGCTCAAGGAGGAACGGAATACTTTTGAAGCTAGCTACTACGCTAGTGAAAAGAAGGTTCTAGAGCTTACCCTCCGACTCCATGAGCAAGAGGCCCTCAATACCTACATCGCACCAAAAAGGATGCGCAATGTCTTTTTGCCTTAAGAAGTTTATTTTGTAATATTTGGCCCATGGGGCATTTATATACTGACAAATTTCTTCTCATTGATATGACATGCGTTCTTCTTTGTCTAAAACAATTTTGAATGTCCTAAATCCTTGAATGCATTGCATACATAAGCATACCATTCATCATGCGCATAAGCAGGTCTCATTCCAGGTTTCCTTATCTGTCTGCTGTTTATTACAGTAGGATGGATCTCGAGCAAACAATCAAAGACCTACAGGCTCAGAATGCACAATTCCAGCAACTCCTGATGACCTTGGCTAAAGGTCAGGAGGATCTCAAGACTCAATTGGGGAACAAAGACCCAGTGAAGAAGAAGAAAAAGAGACTCGGGGTGGCTACTTTGGGGAGAAGATTTGACGGAGAAGCTCGAAGAGTGCTTGAATTTCCTCCTACTTCTGATGAAGGGACCAGTAAGAGAGATGGAGTTGCGGTACCTTCCGAATCTGATGCGGAAGAAGAAGAGGTTGAAGAGGATGAAGATTATTCTGACCAGCAATACCCTCCAGCTGATGATAAATACAAAGGGTTAGAAGACAGATTGGCCGCCATGGAATTACAAAGGGTACCTGGTTTGGATTTTGAAGACTTGGGTTTGGTTGTCGGGATTGTGATTCCCCCAAAGTTCAAAGTGCCAGTGTTTGTGAGGTATGATGGTCTGTCTTGCCCAAAAATGCATCTCAGGTCCTACGTGAGAAAGATTCAACCCTATACGGCAGATAAAAACCTCTGGATTCATTTCTTTCAAGACAGCCTTTCTGGAGCTCAGTTGGAATGGTTTTATCAGCTAGAAGGGAACCAGTGTCCGGAATTGGGAAGATTTGGCCACCGCTTTCTACAAACAATACCAATACAATTCTGACCTTGCCCCTACTCGTACCCAACTTCAGGGTATGTCGATAGGAACAGGCGAAGGATTCAAAGAGTACGCACAAAAATGGAGGGATTTGGCTGGCAGGGTGCAGCCTCCTTTAACCGATCGTGAGCTTGTTGATATGTTTCTAGGGACCCTATCTGGGCCATTTTTCAATCATCTGATTGGTAACTCTTCCGCGGGGTTTACCGATTTGATCTTAACGGGCGAGAGAATAGAAGCTGGCATCAAGTCAGGAAAGATTCAGAAGGGTGTTGCTGCAAGTACCGAGAAGAGGCCTTTTAAGAAAGAAGCAAGTGTCGTCTATGGTCCTAGAAGACAAATCAAGCCAGAAAGTCGCCAAGCTGTCAATGCTCTGGTCATTTCAAAACCTGTTGCTGCTCCTCAGCAGTACAATCAACAAAGAAGTGAAAGGCCCAAGAGGCAGTATACTCGGCTGAGTATGACCTTATCTAAAATTTTACCTCAACTGCTATCGACCAATTTGGTGACCACCAAAGAAGCTCCTAAGGTCGTCAATACTGCGTCTCCTAAGTATAACCCAAATGCCTGGTGTGCTTATCATTCTGATAGTCCCGGGCACACTACTGATGATTGCTGGGCCTTGAGAAACAAAGTGCAAGATCTTATCGACGCGAAGGAAATTCAGTTTGAAGCGCCTGAGAGGCCGAATGTTGTAACTGCTCCTATGCCCCGGCATAGAGTAAATGCCATTGAGGAAGAATTGTATGCTGTTTCGGTGAATGAAGTTGTTACCCCTCTTTTGACTATTAAGAGGAACTTACTACTAGCCGGTTTATTTCCGGGTTGTAGTAAGGGTTGCCTCCTGTGTGCTGTTATCCCTACCGGTTGTCCACTGCTGAAGTCAGGCATCCAAAGCCTGATGGATAGCAAGGAAATTCTATTCAAGAAAACTGTTGTTTCGTCTGTTTCCGTTGAAGAAATATCTGTTGTCACAATCTACAATCCTGCCAAAGCTCCCGTAAAGAAACCAGTCCAAATTATGTCTGTTGCACCCATCACTATTACTGTCCCGGGGCCTCTCCCGTATGAGTCTGATAAAGCTGTTCCATGGCATTATGGAGCCGACGTGTATGTGCTTGGGGTGAAGCAGGAGTTCAACACCAATACCAGTATCAGTAACATCACTGGTCCCGCCAAGATTACACGCAGTGGCAGGCTCTTCTCGCCTGACATTGCACCGCCAGTTATCCGAAAACCTCTCACCATCACACCCGCAAGTGTGCATGTTCCAATTCAAGTTCCTGTGTCTACTACTGCCGTCGAGTCCTCTAATACTCAGGGCAAAGAAGTTGCTACCGATTCGCCTGCCAGGACGCAGGCACCAAAGAAGACTGTTGTGGAAGTCTCCCAACAAGAAATGGAGGAAATTCTTAAAATTATCAAAAAGAGTGGCTTTAATGTTGTTGAACAATTGGGGCATACTCCCTCCAAAATCTCTATGCTATCATTGCTGCTATGCTCAGAGGCCCATGCAAAAGCCCTGATTTCCTTTCTGAAAACGGCCCATGTGCCGCAAGAGACCTCCGCGGATCAATTCACCGATGTGTGGCTAATTTGACGGCTGACAATGGCTTGGGGTTCTCAGATGCTGACCTTACCGCCAAAGGGAAAAATCACAATGATGCCCTGCACGTCTCTATAGAGTGCAGGGGCACTACTCTCGCACACGTGTTGGTGGATACCGGTTCTTCCCTGAATGTTTTACCCAAGAAGGCATTGGATCGCTTAGATTGTGAGGGTTTGGAGTTGAAACCTAGTAACATCATTGTTAGAGCCTTCGACGGTTCTAAGAGGATGGTGCACGGTGAAGTAGACATCCCTATTCGTGTGGGTTCCCAAGTTTTCGGCTCAACGTTCTATGTAATGGATATTCGTCCATCTTACTCCTGCTTATTGGGTCGACCCTGGATTCACAAAGCTGGGGCAGTAACTTCCACTTTACACCAAAAGCTCAAATACCCTGTCAAAGGGAAGATTGTTACTGTGCAGGGTGAGGAGGAATACATGGTGAGTCACTTGAATTCATTCCGATATATCGAGATGGACGGGGAGTTTATTGAAACCCCTTTTCAGCATTTTGAGGAAGTACCTCCAGTGTTGGCATCGGCTGAGGCAGTGGTTGAAGAAGATTTTCCGTCGAAGATGGCATCCTTGAAGCATGCCCGGGCTGTAATCGAGAAAGGCAATTGTGCAAACTGGGGTCAGCTTCCTGACTTCACTCAAAAGAATGACAAGTTTGGGCTAGGCTTTACTGCAGAGGCTCAGAGGGCTGTGCGCAAGGAAAAGATCAGAAAGGCTCCGGTGTTTATCTCCAACCCAAGGGTGAATGCTATTGAAGAGGATGTGGAGGAAGCAGAGTTTGACAGTTGGATCTACCCGACTACCAGCAACGGACCAAGCAACTGGACGGCAAAGGATTTTACACCTATCACATTTATCACGCAGTAATTAATTTCTTTTGATTTCCAATTTGTAACAAACAATGTGTTAAAACTTTTATTGGCTCGGTGTCCTACCCGGGGCATCGTAGCTCCATTTGTGAGGGCTTTTTGTATGACATTTCCATATATCATCAATCAAAACATTGGACGTTTGTTGCATTTCAAATCTTGTGCTCTTTTTTCTTTCTGTTTTATATATATTGCAAAACAGCTATATTTACACACACTCACTTATACAGGTTTCAATCCACTCTGGATCTTACTGTTAACAGCTCTGCTACCGCCAGTTATGACTTCGAGAATCTGATCAACTTGGCCGAAGACGAAGGTGAAGATGATTGTGAAGTTCCTGGTGAGCTTGCAAGACTGCTACTCCAGGAGGAGAGGGCTATTCAACCACATGAAGAGCCGGTGGAAACAATTAACCTGGGTACTGAGACAGATAGGAAAGAGGTCAAGATTGGTGCCAATCTAGAGCTCAGCGTGAAGCAACGATTGGTCCAGATGTTACAGGATTACATGGAGATATTTGCTTGGTCCTATGAAGATATGCCTGGTTTGGATGCCGACATTGTAGTTCATCACCTGCCAACTAAGGAAGACTGCCCTCCGGTAAAGCAAAAGGTCCGCCGTATGCGCCCAGAGATGTCTGAAAAGATCAAGGCTGAAGTTATGAAGCAATTCGACGCCGGGTTTCTAGCAGTAACTTCTTACCCTCAGTGGGTTGCCAATGTGGTGCCAGTACCGAAAAAGGACGGTAAAGTCAGGATGTGTGTCGACTACAGAGACTTGAACAGGGCAAGCCCCAAGGATGACTTCCCCTTACCTCACATCGACGTTCTTGTCGACAATACTGCTCAACACAAGGTTTTCTCCTTCATGGATGGTTTTTCAGGGTATAATCAGATCAAGATGGCTCCGGAAGATATGGAAAAGACCACCTTTGTGACTCAGTGGGGCACCTTCTGTTACAAGGTCATGCCATTCGGGTTGAAAAATGCTGGGGCAACCTACCAACGCGCCATGGTTGCTTTATTTCATGATACGATCCATCATGAGATTGAGGTATATGTTGATGACATGATTGCAAGGTCTCAAACTGAGGAGGAGCATCTTGACCATCTGAGGAAGCTGTTTGACCGACTCAAGTTATATAAGCTGAGGTTGAATCCCAATAAATGCACCTTTGGGGTAAGGTCCGGAAAATTGCTAGGCTTCATTGTAAGTGATAAGGGTATTCGAGTGGACCCTGCCAAGGTTAAAGACATTCAAGAGATGCCAGTCCCTAAGACAGAGAAAGAAGTCAGAGGCTTCCTGGGACGACTGAATTACATTGCCCGATTCATCTCACATCTGACTGCTACTTGTGAGCCAATCTTCAAATTACTGAAGAAAGATCAAGTAGTACGCTGGAACGATGAATGTCAGGCTGCCTTTGAAAGGATAAAGGAATATCTCCAAGAGCCCCCCATTCTTATGCCACCAGTGGAAGGAAGACCTCTAATATTATACTTGACAGTACTTGATAATTCAATGGGGTGTGTGCTGGGGCATCATGACGAGTCTGGCCGAAAAGAGCACGCTATTTATTACTTGAGCAAAAAGTTTACCGACTGTGAGTCTCGTTACTCACTGCTTGAGAAAACTTGTTGCGCTCTAGTATGGGCTGCTCGCCGGCTGAGACAGTATATGCTGACTCACACTACTCTATTAATTTCAAAGATGGATCCCATCAAGTACATATTTGAAAAGCCTGCTCTGTCTGGAAGGATAGCAAGATGGCAAATGATCTTGACAGAATATGACATCCAGTATACAACTCAGAAAGCTATTAAGGGAAGTGTACTGGCGGATCATTTGGCACACCAACCTATGGACGATTACCAATCATTGAACTTTGATTTTCCGGACGAAGACATCATGGTGGTAACTGACTGTGAAGTACCTGGACCGGATGAATGACCTGAGGAAGGATCCCGATGGTCTATGCATTTTGATGGAGCCTCCAATGCTTTGGGTAACGGTGTCGGCGTTGTAATCATATCTCCCAAAGGAACTCATACTCCACTCACCGCCCGATTGTGCTTCAACTGCACCAACAACATGGCAGAATATGAAGCATGTATCATGGGTTTACAAGCTGCAATCGACTTAAGGATCAAATTTCTGAGTGTCTTCGGAGATTCCGCTCTCGTGATCAATTAGATCAAAGGCGAGTGGGATACGAAACACCCAAATCTTATTCCTTACAAGGAGTATGTGTCAACCTTGCTTCCCCACTTTGAAGAAATAACTTTTGAGCACTTCCCAAGAGAGGAGAATCAGCTAGCAGACGCACTAGCTACGATGTCTTCAATGTTCAAAGTTAAGTGGGACAATGAGGCTCCCCGGATCATTATCTGGAAGTTGGATGAACCGGCATACTGCTGCGATCTCGAGGCTGAAAAGGTGACTGAAAAACCCTGGTATCATGAGGTGAAGAGGTATTTAGAAGCTCAGGAATACCCTGAAGGCGCATCTGTCAATGACAAGAAGTTCATGAGAAGGTTTGCGGCGAAATTCTTCCTCAGCAACGGCATTCTCTACAAGCGGAATCATGATTCAACTCTACTACGTTGTGTGGATAAGGCCGAAGCAGAGAAGATCATGATATAACTGCATGAAGGTACATTTGGAACACATTCCAGTGGGCACACCATGGCTAAGAAAATCCTTCGGGCAGGATATTTCTGGTCCACAATGGAAGCTGATTGTTACCAACACTCTCGAACTTGTCATAAATGCCAAATCTATGCTGACAAGGTGCATATTCCTCTGGTTCCTCTGAACGTCCTGACGGCACCTTGGCCTTTTACAATGTGGGGGATTGATATGATCGGTGAGATCCGACCGACGACATCCAATGGGCATCGCTTCATCTTGGTGGCGATCGATTATTTCACGAAGTGGGTTGAGGCAGCTTCCTACGCCACAGTAACCAAGAGCGTCGTGGCACGTTTTATCCGGCATAATCTGATCTGTCGGTACGGCGTCCCGGAAAGAATCATTACGGACAATGGTACCAATCTCAACAACAAGATGATCACTGAGCTCTGCGAACAATTCAAGATACAGCACCACAATTCTTCTCCCTACCGGCCGAAGATGAATGGGGCTGTAGAGGCAGCTAATAAAAATATCAAGAAGATTGTGCAGAAGATGACAGTGACCTATAAAGATTGGCACGAGATGTTACCGTTCGCTCTTCATGGGTACCGTACCTCAGCAAGGATGTCAACCGGGGCAACTCCCTTCTCCTTGGTCTATGGCATGGAGGCAGTCTTGCCAATTGAAGTCCAGATACCCTCTCTCTGAATAATGAAGGATGCAGACTTGAGTGAAGATGACTGGATCCAGACTCGACTGGATCAATTAAATCTGATTGACGAAAAGAGACTCACCGCTATCTGTCATGGTCAGACGTATCAAAAACGAATGATCAGGGCATTTAACAAGAAGGTCAGACCACAAGAGTATCAGGTTGGGGACCTGGTAATCAAGCGCATCATCCTTCCTCAAAGTGATCCCCGGGGCAAATGGACCCCTACTTACGAAGGGCCATTTGTGGCTAAACATATGTTCTCAGGAGGAGCCATGATCCTAACCACCATGGATGGTGACGACCTCCCTCACCCCGCCAATGCAGACATAGTGAAAAGATACTACGCATGAATAAAATACCCGCTAGGTTGACATACCTAGGCAAAAATTAGGGTTTCCCGGCGAACCAAAAGGGTTCGGGCAAAAATAAGGGATGAAATGAATAAAAATCTGTACACCCGGCAAGTCGAAAACCTGAAAGGGCGGCTTGGGCAAAAATGGGTATCCCGATGGACTGAAAACCCGAAAGGGCGGTCCAGGCAAAAGTTAGGGATAAAGCGTAACACTATGTCTCATTGGATCACTTCGCATCCGGAATTCGGCATTAACTATCTGGCTCAGACTTCGGCATCGACCAATCAGCTTCATCTTCAACTAGGCAGCAAAGCGATGAGACGCTTGGAGACATAAAGGCAATAGCAGAGTTGGAACCCAGTAGGATTATTCACATAGCTGTTTTGTTTTCTTTTCAAAATTATAAATTCTGTGTTATTCGGCGGCATCCTCTTACTAGGATGTCAGCCTCTTGTACAAAAAAAATGCCTATTCACAGGCAAAATTCAAATCAATACAAATTCACTTGTCCATACAAATTGCCATTGTTTTTTCCTTTTTCTGTTTTGTCTTGCGACGAACGTCCAATCTTCATTTTTGATATATGCATTTGACATTAAATTGCTGATTCATAAATGTTTTCATAAGAAACAAAAGATTAGTTACAGGTGACATCAGAAACAGGGGCAATGTGAAATTTCTTGATGCAGTCTGGTTGCTTTGTCTTCCAAGGTACCAAGGTAGTTTCGATTGAAGAATGTGACCAATTGATCTCAGCCCCCCGCAGAGTAAGGCAAGATTCAACAATACTTCCCCCAATGAAGTCGCCAACTTTCCCCGACAGGTCTAAAAGCTTATCCCCAGTAGATTCTGGAAGCTTGTTCCCTGCAGAATACGGACGTCTCTCCCGAGCTTTATTCAGAGTTATCCCTCACAAGGGCTTATAACTGGGTTATCCTCAGCTATTTGCCACGGAAGATCGCCCTCGGCAAAGTTCCTTCAATCCCCGGCAGAGTCTATCGTTGGTATTCCCCAGCGGATTTTATCATCATTATCCCTAGCGGAATCTGTCATTGAAGTCCTCAGCAGGCCTCTCGTCAAACTTCAGCAAAGTATCTCTGCCACAGAGCAATTCTTCGGCCGTTCGTCAAGGATTTATTTTCCTAAGACGGAAATACACTCATAAACATTGCACATTTCATACATCTTGCTTACATACATGATAAAGTGCATACAACACTATCTCATGTTGAACATCATGACAGCATGCATATCATACATCATGACATTACATACAACTTATGTTTTTGCCTTTTCAGGAAAAAAAAGACAATCCTAAAGACAACTTCCTTCAACTGTCACAAATTCCAGATTCGATACCTGTATCTAGCCAGGGCACATCTGAGAGTGATCAGTTTCCAGACTCGATTCCTGTATCTAGCCAGGGCACGTCTGAAGAGTTCCAGATTCGATTCCTGTATCCAGCCAGGGCACATCTATCAACTACAACATTTCCAGATTCGACTCCTGTATCCAGCCAGGGCATATCTGTTGACCACATTTCTAGACTCGATTCCTGTATCTAGCCAGGGCACGTCTGAAGAGTTCGAAGATTCGATTCCTGTATCCAGCCAGGGCATATCTGTTGACAACTATTTCCGAATTCGACTCCTGTATCCAGCCAGGGCATATCTGTTGACAACTATTTCCGGATTCGATTCCTATATCCAGCCAGGGCACATCTGTGAGCAACCATTCGTAGACTCGACACCTGTATCTAGCCAGGGCATATCTGCATAAAGAGATGGAAGATCAAACACCTGTAACAAGCCAGGAAAACATCTGTCTTTCTCAAATACACAAGTTCTCACTAAGGAATCTCTTATGCGATCAACACTTCCAAATGGCGTCTATAAGCCCATTCCCGATAAGGTTCTGTCACATCTTCAGATGGCATCTATAAGCCCATCTCCCTATCCACCATCTCTCCAAATGGCATCTGTAAGCCCATTCCCGACATCACGTTGTTGAGACTCCAACATGCGAGCGCAAATTTCCGGGCACTCTAGTGTCCAATCTCCTTTTACCCTCGAGTCACGAAAGGCAAACCTGCCAATCTAACTCTTCAGGTTCAAGAAGATTGAACAGGGGCAACTGTTGTACCCCAAAATTTGCCCTCCCATTTCCTCAACATTTTCTCATCACCAGACCTTTGAAGATCAAGATCCAATTAGGGTTTCCTCTGCTCAAGATTTCTCCTTGCACTGATGGACCCAAATTAGGGTTTGTGTTTGAACAAAGATGTTTTGACCTAAAATGCCTAAGATGACTTTCATGCTTCATATTGGACTCCCAAGTTTATCCATACCAAGTTTCAAGTCTTGATTCCAAGTTTTGCCCAGTCAATTGGACAGATGACCTAGAAATCAGCTGTATTGGGGAAAAAGTCAACTGTGGCCAATTGACAGTCAAATCTCATGGAAATTGACCCACATCAACATTATGAACTCATATGGACCATTTGATCAAGTTTGGATCACAATTCCACAAGAAATTTGATCAGATCACCAAAAGGGCAAAATGGTCATTTTTAGGGTTTTGACTGCACAAAGACAATTTTTTACTGTTTGACCTAGCCAATGGCAAACCAAGATCACATATGGACTCAAGGACCCCATGGAATTGTCTTGACATTCTCAACAAGCTCAAAAGATCCCAAGTACACAAGATTGACAGTTGAATTTCCCAGTCAATTGATCAATTTTGACTGTATACTGAAAAGTCAAACTTTGACTTTTTGGTCAAAATCAAGAGTCAAGATTCATTTTTCATCAAAACATGCCAAATCATGAAACTTGTTCACCAAGAAACCAAGAAATGCAAATTAGGGTTTAAAATGGAATTTTTCATAACTTAGAATTTTTTTCTAAGTTATGGAAAACCCTAATTTTTTCCCAACTTTGCCCCACTTTTTCACCATGATTCATTTGGATTCAAACAAAAGTCAAAACATGAAAGTTGTAGCTTGTTGCATAATCTACAACTTTGATTCACAAAGTTTTCTCATTTGAAGCTTGTATCTCAAGTTACAAATTTTTGAATAAGGGCACTAAACCATTCTTAACTTAGTGAAAATTTGACCTATTTTGACAAGTTTTTCTACCCAACTTCAAGGCCATTTTCCATACACTTCCACTTGTAATTTCAAATTGCACTTCAAAGATGGATTATAGTACACATTCCAAGCTTTCCAAAATGTCCAAGAACTTCTCAAACAACCTCATGGTTAGGGAGAATCGAATTTTGCAATATGGCAAAAACTCACTTTGTTCATGACCAAGTTACATGTCCATAACCTTGCAATTTGAACTCAGCATGCCTTAAGCTAGATTACAGGTCTTTTATCTCATCTACACTCCATAATTTAATGCCAATCCTTTGTGCCAAGTTGTTGTTCTATGAGTTTGGACATTGTATGCAAGTTTAATCCATTTTTAGATAAAGCAAAATAGCCATTTTTGAAAAGTCATACTTTATGTCAATTGATAAATCAAGAAGGTACAGATCAAATCTCTTTAGCACAAGATTATGGACAAATCACTCTGATCAAGGAGAGTTTATGCAGCTCATTAGGGGTCCTCTACTGACCTAGAAACACAAGTTGACATTTGTTGCTTAAAGTTGAAGAAAAGTGCCATAACACATACCAACTACCATATCAGCTCAAGAACACTTAGACAAACTTATCAAACACATTCCACACAACACAACCAAGCTAATACACGAGCCCTTAGCCTTCAAAACACCCTCAATCTCAGAATCACTCTCAAACTGCAAAAACAGGGCAAGGCCTGCAGTTTGAGTATCATCTCTCAATCCCTTCAAGCATTCTTGCCCAAACCAGTTCACATGCATCCCCTAACATCTATGCAAGCTAACCAAAAGCAAAAACACGACCTGTAATCCCTCTAACTGGTTTCACCATTTTCACATTTTTGACTTGCAGGTGAAGTTCTCTAGCTCGATTCAGAAGCTTTCAAGACAAAGTAAACATTGGAATAGCATCCCTGGACCTCAAGGAAGCTTTTCCAATCATCACCTTGCACTGAAAGTTCCTACATTGCCAGATTAAACTTCAACTGAACAGGTAAGTTTTTGAATTCGTATCTCTCTTATTAGGCATTGTTAGCTTTAGGTTTGTGAAGAGAATATGTCATAATCATTGCCCTGAACATGCCCATATAATTAGATTTTATTTATATTATGTGTGTTGCAAGAATTTGATGCCTGAACTTTGAACAAAAATTAGGTTAAAAATTGGGAGAGAAGAAATTCTCTCCCATTTCTGAGAGTTAGATCATGTTCTTTATATGTATGAAATCGTGAGATGATGCTTTACATTTTTTGTGTTGAAAGTTTTCATTAAAAATCAAAGAATCAGGATCTTGATGTTGAAGCAAGAGGCGCGCGTATTTTTCAAACATTGTTTGCTGGAGGTTGAAGACAGGTCTTCTGGGCTGGGCCTGGAATATTTTTCTTATTTGCACCACATAATTGCTTTTACACCCCCAAGGCCTATTTGCTTATTTCTTTGACTTTTTGACTTTTTCTTTTTTGATTGACTTTGTTTATTTTTTCTCATGACATTAAAAATATAAAAATATTTTTCTCACCATTTTTTGATTTTGTTAGGCATTTATTTTACTATCTTTTAGTTTACACATAAATAGATATATATATATATTTTGTTTAAAATACTAAAAAAATAGTGCAAATGCATTTCTATACATTTTTATTTTTGTTTTACTTTCTGAAAATATTTTATAGAAAAATTACCTTTTTTTATTAAATATTAAATATTATTATTTTTTATATATAATACATATTTAGAGCTTAATACATAAATATATATATTTATTAATATACTTAGAATAAAATACTAAAAATATACATATTTTATTTTATTAAATATTAAACACTAAAAAATCATTTTTACCAATATACTTCATTTTTATTTTATTTTTTTGTATGTAATAAATAAATATTGTATATGTTAATAATTAATACATTTCATTTAATAGAAATTAGGGTTTGCCCTAAATACATAAAAATTCCAAAAAGATAATACTTTTATTTTGTTTATTTGACATATAAAAAAATACTCTTTTTCATACAAAACATTTTTGCATCTTGCATATTTTATTCCATTTTTATTTAATTATTGTACATTAATTAAATTGTATAAATTCAAAATTGATGTAATAGTTTAGGTTTAAATTCCTTGTCAAAATCCCCATTTGAAACATTGTACCCCCCTCCCTATATTATTGTGTTGTAATAGCGTAGGAATTTAAATTTCGCATTTTATCGCTTTCTAAATATACAATGCTAGAAAATGACCTAATACAAATCACACTTGCACCCCCTAGGGTATTCCATTTTGTTGCCTTCAAATAAATGGGCCATATTGCATGTTAGGTCTCTTTGGGCAAAACAAACAAATCAAAGGATCATAGTCCCTCGATGACGCTTTTAAGATGTTGCCTAAACAAATGATCAAGTCCCTTAAAGAAAATTGCCCAAAGATACTTGACACCGTTGCAATTATGGTCTAAACGATGACCCGCGCCCGTCCCTTTCACATCCTAACATGAGATTGTCCACCAAATACAATGGTGGAACAAACTTGTTAAAAGGGTTAAAACATAGCAATAATCTTTGAGAAATTTAGGAGTAAATAACCCCTTAGTTACTTGAATCAAATTTGGAAAAAACAAAAACACTTGCCTATTTTCTAAAAAACACACATCACTACACTTTCAAAACAACTTTCAAAAACAAATGAAAACCTTTTCAAAAGACATACACCTTTGTATACATCCCAACATGGATCATTACAAAGGTTGCCACCACATTGGCTTCTTTTCAAAACATTTTCAAACCCACACACACAAAGCACCATTTCAAACAATTGAAAATTAAGGCAAGTTGATCTAAGCAAGTAACTAAGATCCCATGGATAACCATGGATAGAAAGGGTGCTAATACCTTCCCTTTCTATAATCTACTCCCCGAATTCAAGAAAACATCTCAAAAGGTTTTTGCTGTGCTTTTTAACCTTTCCTTAGGATAAAATAAAAAGTCGGTGGCGACTCTTGCTCAACCGAAACATTTGCGAAAACAAACGCAAAACCTCAAGTCAGTTCTCCCACCGTATCACAGCCTTGAATTCTGATGGGCCAAATTGCTTCAAAAACCTCCAAAAAGGGCCTGATACCCCCCCCCCCCCCCCATGGTTTGCATTATTTTTGTTTTTTATTTGATTTTCTTTAAATTCTTTTTAATGTTTTAATTATTTCTTTTCACCATAAAATTAATTTTCATAATAAAAATATCAGAAATTAAAATATGTCAATTAATTTATTTAGTAAATATTTTTGTAAATAAATGTACATTAATTATTTAGTAAATTAGGTTTTAAAACTTAAATCTTTTTCTTAACAAATTAAAATATGTAGAAATTTGGGTTTTTAACTTTTCATCATTTTTTTTAATAAATAATTTTCTCATCATTATTATTATTATTAATTATTAAATATTTTTGTAAATAAACATGTACATTAAATATTTAGTAAATTAGGTTAAACTTTAATATTTTTCTTAATAATTAAAAACAACTTAGAATTAGGGTTTCTCTTCAATTTTAATTTCTTTATTTCATAAATACAAAAACCTAAAAAACATTTCTTTTCTTTAATTTAATAATTAATTAACTTTTAATTTCAATTTAATTTCAAAAGGGTCCAACGCCCTCGAACGTTCAACTTTATTCCTTTCGCACATTTATTCTTATTTTCCTTTATGAATATTATGTAACTGTTCAAGCCATGTAATAGTAACTAGGTTTTACTTTCCGCATTTTATTAAAAACGGGTCTTTGTTAATTTGGCGATGTATAGACCCGCGCCTTGTAATAGCGTAGGATTTTACTTTCCGCACTTTAATTTCCGCACTTTTAAATTCTAAATTGCATGAAAGAATGAATGGCCTAATTAAAAACAATGCGTAGATCACCATGATACATGATCAAAGATAAACTTAACATGAAAATAACACACAAATTCACACACCACTCTTAGGGTACGCCTCACTGATGCCTTGCCTTCGAAACGTGGTCGTCGAGTATAGGACGTTTTAGTAAGTCCTTATGTCCATGACATGATCCAGTTTCCTCGAAACGGTTGCCTCGGAATAAAAAAAGGATCAATGGCATAAGGGTAGCTTCTAAGGTGTCCTACTGTTGCTCTGGTGACCACACTGTCCCTACAAACGAATTGACCCGAACACCTCCAACGGTGGTGCTACCTACCTCTCAATGGTGGGATGGCACTACCTTAAGGACATTTACACAGCCTAATTCCTTAGGGTAGGTGGATGACTCGTAGATACTTGCTCTATTCAAAAACAAATCAAAAACTCTTTTCACACCGACACTTTTCAAAAAGCTTTCAAAACAATTTTTCAAACACTCTTGAGGACTGATATAAGAGTCGATCTGAAATCTTTAAACAAAACTTTTTCAAACTCACTCACAATTGAAAAGCAAACACCTTTGAAAACACAATTGAGCAAGTATCTAAGAGCCCATGGATAACCATGGATAGAAAGGGTGCTAACACCTTCCCTTTCTATAAATCTACCTACCGAACCGAGAACAAATCTCATAAGGAATTTTGCTGTGCTTTTGTCCTGTCCATGTTGGAGAAAATAAAAGACGGTGGCGACTCTTGCTTACCGCGACATTTCGCAAACCAGCGTTAAACAGTCAGTTCCAGATCCACCGATCACAGAACTGGCGACTCTGCTGGGGAAAATTAATAAGTGAGGTGTACCTTAGGATTAGACCACTCTTGTTTTCAATTGCTTGCTTTGTTTGCTTTAATATTGTGGGCTTGTCTTTGAGTTTCATAGATCCTAACCCGGATCTGGGGGGTACCTTTTAGAGGTAGCAACAAACTGTGAGGGAACTGTGTGGGGTATACCGACACGGTTGAAGCAGTTGCTACGTTGATGTGGCACTTTGGTGAGTACCGGTAACCCTTGAGTCAAGTCAAGGAGATTACGGGGCCGCCGCGTGGTGTCGTGAAGCATCAACTGACCTTAGGAACCTTAATTGAACCATCTGGCCTCTTTAGGGTAGTGAGATAACTGACTTTGGTGCAGTCCGAGGTTGGTTGATACTCGATACTACACTCAATTGAGGGTTGTTTTCTTGGAATATTTCGGTCGCCAGTTCAGTGGCTAAATCGAAACGATGAACAATGAAAGCAATCCAATGATATTGGGACCCTTAGAACCCGGTTACTTCTGATAGGATAGGTTTGGAGCCCACCAACTTCAAGAGGGTAGTACCCCAGACCCCATACTGGCCTAAACTCTAAGGGCTCTTTGTGTGACTTGTGTGCCTTCAAACTTGACTACTTGCATGCTTGTTATCTGACACTTGAGTTCCTTGCAGGTTTTGTTTACAGTCCTTAATCTGGACTCATTACAGGGCCTACTTACATCATTCCATGCATAGCATGCCATCATACCATTGCATACATCCTGCATAAGGACTAATCCATTTCAAGGATCTCAAGGGCTTGTGATGCAGGTCATGCTGAACCAATTATCCAGCAAGGGGAAAAGGGGATTTATTTTCCTCTAGCCAAGGTTGTTAGGGGCTATGACCCACTCGATATGGTGAGCCTTGACCCTTGAAGAAGGACTCTCAACAACATGCAGTTCCTTCAATCAAGCTATCGGATCCCAACTCTAACAATTTTCTTGTTTACCCCGCGAGATCCTTGAAAACATTGCATGCATACATACATATCATTGCATTATAGGTATCCCTTTTACAGGTTGCTTACCTTCTTCGCTGTTTATTTCAGCCGATCGTCATGAATCCTGAATCATCTACTGAGCAATCCATCAAGGCCCTCCAGGCTCAGAACGCCCAGTTCCAAGAGTTGATTATGAGTTTGGCCCAGGGGCAACAGGATTTGAAGACTCTGCTCTCGAAAAAGAAGAAGAAGAGGACTGTGTTGTTCAACCCTAGACGCAAATCTGGGAATGGATCACAAAATGAAGCTGAGCTGATTACCCCGTCTGTTGGGAAAGACAGTCCCCAAGAAGGGAGGTTCCTAGTCCAGTGGTCTCCGACAATGAGACCGATTACAATGATGAGCAGTACCCCCCAGCTGAGGACAGGTATAAACAGCTGGAAGACCGGTTAAGTGCTATGGAGATACAAAACGTGCCCGGCCTGGACTTCCAAGATCTAGGTCTGTCTTCTGGGGTGGTGATCCCACATAAATTCAAGGCACCTGCCTTTGCAAAGTACGACGGGGCATCATGTCCTAAGCTGCATCTCAGGTCTTACATTAGGAGGATCCAGCCCTACACGGCTGACAAGAATTTGTGGATTCACTTCTTTCAGGACAGTCTGTCAGGAACCCAACTCGACTGGTTCTATCAACTGAATGGAGCCAATATCCGCAGCTGGGAGGACTTGGCCACCGCATTCTACAAGCAGTACCAGTACAACGCCGACCTTGCTCCCACGCGCACTCAGCTTCAGGGAATGTCTATGGGTGCAGGCGAAGGCTTTAAGGAATATGCCCAAAAATGGAGGGACCTTGCTGGAAGGGTACAACCACCTCTGACTGATCGGGAGCTTGTCGACATGTTCTTGGGGACCCTGTCTGGACCTTTCTTCAACCATCTGATTGGGAATTCTTCTGCTGGGTTTACAGATTTGATCCTGACCGGGGAAAGAATCGAGGCTGGTATCAAGGCTGGGAAAATTCAAGAAGCGACACCTTATGATACTCATAAAAAGCCTTACATGGGGAAGAAAGAGTCTAATGTTGCATACAGTCAAAAGAGTCGTCGTGACCAACATGCAGGGGCAGTCATAATCTCTGGTTCTGCACCACGCCGACAACCATAAAAGGGAAATCAGCGAAGGTCGGACGAGCCTAAAAGACAATTCACCAATATCAACATGCCATTGTCACAAGCATTGCAGCACATGTTGAAAATGAATCTGATTGCGGTGATCAACCCTCCTGCAAATCCCAGGACCTCCTCTCCAAACTACAACCCAGAAGCGAGGTGTGCTTATCATTCTGATATCCCGGGGCACGATACTGAGGATTGTTGGGCACTGAAATACAAGATTCAGAACATGATTGATGCTAAAGAGATCGAATTCGAGCCTCCTGAGACTCCTAATGTGATCACTGCTCCCTTGCCAAAACATGGCTAGGATTGAAAAACTGTTTGTTCATTCGAATGTTCAAGTTGTAATTTTCTTTGGTTGTTCAAACATTTTTTCATGTCAAACGTTGTTATTTCATTAATGCATTACACATGTCTGTTTTGAAGTAATTATTTCGTATTCACTATATGCAAACTGTTTTCATATTTTTGTGATGATCAACTCTTGATTGAAAATTCTAAGCCTCTTGAGGTAGGATGACGAAAACGATACCACAATCTTTACAGTATGCTTTTGAACAGACCCCGCTTATGAGGTACAGGCATTGTTTCAATTCCTAAACACTGGAGTTATAAGGATGATAATCCCTCGTCAACCCCTTTGAGCCAAAGAAGTAGGAGTTTTTCTTTTCGAAAATTAAAACCCTTAATTATAACCTGGGGCAGGGTAGTTCTCTCAGCTGATCCAAATGCACAATGAACAGCGTCAAAGGAGTTCTTCCAAAACAAAAGACAGTGATGATTCCGAATAATCATAAGGATAGGCAGTCATTATATCTCAAAAATAAAAACCCAATAAGTCAAAACCTATGAAGGAGACTTATAAAACTGGGGCATCCCGCTGACTGTAATCACGAAAAGGAACAGTTCAAGCAAAAAATAGGGATAATAAAATCAAAAAAAAGAAAGAGGTCATACAAACCCTCGACAAAAAAAAGGGAGACATGACTGCCTACTCAAAATAAATTGTCAATACCCGAACCATCATTGGTATATCAAAGCAAAGACTCAAACAAGGTCTAACGCACGATCAGCTGGGTTTAGGTTTGAAGAACATCACGAAGAACGGGTGGGTACAAATAATTTGAGCCTTTATCCTTTGTTTCTTAAAACCGTGAACCAGGCCACGTTATAACCCTTAAAAGTCCTAGCTGAAGCATGCGTTAGTTCGAAAGCATACTGTTACGAAAGGTATCCTGACTCCTTAAGCTTACGGTAAAATAACGAGTTGATATCACAGTTTACAAAAAATTCACTTGCTTTTACTGAAAGAAAAAAAAATGCATTTCCAAAAAATTCAAGACAGACATAAGCTTTGCATTTTTAATATAACTTTGTTTGCATATGACCTTTTGTTCGAACAGCAGAGAAATTCGCACGAAGAATGTCTAGTGAACAAAAGCACCTCCAATCAAGGGGCATGGCATGATCATTGTCTATCATCTGGGGCAGTTAAGTCAAGATTCGGAGAATCTCTCAAAAGACTAACCAACTTGGGACAAATCTCCATCTGGATCACCAGGGGCATTGGACGATCAAACGAAGATCTTCTGGTAGCACGGCAAAACACTTCTGACAGGGGCAACTCCCTACATCCTGAGAGCGTGGACATAGTCGGAAAAAAATACTGCACATAATCAAAGACCCGCTAGGTTGACACACCTAGGCAAAACTAAGGGCTTCCCGGCGAATCAAAAGGATTCGGGCAAAAATAAGGGATGAAAATGAAAAAAATATGTACACCCGGCAAGTCGAAAACCTGAAAAGGCGGCTTGGGCAAAAATGGGTATCCCGGTGGACTGAAAACCCGAAAGGGCGTTCCAGGCAAAAGTTAGGGATCACAGCGTACGACTATGTCCCGGTATCTCGTCACTTGCTTACCAGAAGAAGATTTGTCGATCGGCGTTCGTCAAGCACCCCCACAGGTACCTTCTCCCACAGAAACAGGGGCAATGATGAGTTGTCTAAGCAATCTAATTGCTCTGCCCCCCGAGGTACTAAGGTAAGTTCGGCTGAAGAATGTAACCAAGATATCTTAATTCCCCAGAGAGTGAGCCAACAAGTCAACGATACTCTCCCCAAGCAGAGTTAACCCCCTCTATCAGCCTTAAGGAAATTGGGTATCCCCAGCAGATCTCAACATTCCTCAGCGGAGTATACAAACATTCTTAACAAGCATCCCCGGCAGTCTTGATCTAAGATTGTTCCCCGGCGGTATACAGACATTCAGTGGAGTCACTTCACCAGTACATCTCAAAGATTCCCCCAGGAGAGTCCATCTCAAAAGTTCCCCCAGGAAAGTGGAATCCATCTCCCCAGCTTGAAGCGTATCCCCAGTAGAATCTGGAAGCTTGTCCCCTGCAGAGTACGAACGCTCCCCCGAATTTATTCAAAAGTTATTTCCCCACTAGGATATAACTGGGTTATCCTCAGCCAATTACCACGGAAAGATCGTCCCCGGCGAAGTCTTCCTATCCCCAGCGGAGTTCATCAATTCCTTCAAAATCATCAATGGTATCCCCGGCGGAGTTATCATCATCTCAGCAAAGGACATCTCTTTCCCCATAGAGTTCACTCCCCGCAGAGTAATCTATTCGCCAAGTTTATTCCCCAACGGAGTCATCTTCTCCTACCGGTTTATTCTTGCAACCATCATCCCCCAGCGGAAACGAAGAACTCTACTCTTCGACATCATCCCAGGATTCAACAAACTCCCGGCATTCGTCAAGGATTTATTTTCCCAGACAAGAATACATTAATAAACATCACATCTTCATACATTATAGCATGCATACGCATCATACAACACAAATCTCATTTATTTTTGAGAACATCTTAAAATCACGCAGTTCATGCATCATGACATTGCATATGACTAATACTTTGCCTTTTCAGGAAAAAAAAGGTCAATTAAAAGATGATTACCATCTACCTTTACAGTTCCAGATCAACACCGGTAACAAGCCAGGAAAATTATGTGGACGACTGATCGTGGGTTAATATCCGAAACCAAACAGGACAATTATCTATTTGATCATCCTCAAGCAACCCTACACCGGTTCCTTTTCTTTCAGAAGAAGTCTTACACGGGCTCATCAACAGGCAACCCTACACCGGTTCCTTCTCAACCTCAGATGTAGTTTTACACGAACTCATCATCAGGCAACCCTACACCGGTTCCTTCTCAACTTTCAGACGAAGTCTTACACGGACCCATCGCAAAGTAACCCTACACCGGTTCCTTTTATTTTAGAAGAAGCCTTACACGGACTTATCTCAGGATGACCTCACCCCGGTTCATCCAGAAGTTTTACACAAACTTATCCTGCAGTAACCTTACCCCGGTTCCTCCAGAAGTCTTACACGGACTTATCTCAAGATGACCTCACCCCGGTTCATCCAGAAGTTTTACACGAACTTATCCTGCAGTAACCTTACCCCGGTTCCTCCAGAAGTCTTACACGGACTTATCTCAAGATGACCTTACCCCAGTTCCTCCAGAAGTTTTACACGAACTTATCCCCAAAGAAACCCTACACAGGTTCTCTCTCTCCGGACGTAGTTTTACACGGACTCGTCATCAGAAACCCTACCCAGGTTTTACTTCCTCCAGGATGCAGTTTTACACGGGCTCATCATCAAAGTAACCCCACACAGGTTCCCTTCTCAAACTCCAGACGTAGTTTTACACGGACTCGTCATCAGTAAACCCTATACAAGTTTCCTTCTCAGCTCTAGATGCGGTTTTACACGGACTCGTCATCAAAGTAACCCTACACAGGTTCCTTCTCCATTTCAGATACAGTCTTATACGGAATCATTATCAGTAAACCCTACACAGGTTTCCCTCTTTCAAAGATGCAGTTTTACACGAGCTCATTATCAGGCAACCCTACACAGGTTCCCTCTTTTAACTTACAAAAATTACCTATCAACTGTCGCAACTCCAGATCCGATGCCTGTATCCTGCCAGGGTGTATCTGTTGACGACTATATTCCAGACTCGATTCTTGTATCTTGCCAGGGCACGTCTGAAGAGTTCGAAGATCCGATTCCTGTATCTCGCCAGGGTGTATCTGTTGACGACTATATTCTCCAGACTCGATTCCTGTATCTTGCCAGGGCACGTCTGAAGAGTTTAAAGATTCGATTCCTGTATCCAGCCAGGGCACATCTACATAAAGAGTTTGAAGATTAATTCCTGTAACAAGCCAGGTAATTATTTTTCTTTCTTAGGTACGCAAGTTCTCGCTAAGGAATCTCTTACGCGATCGACACTTAGATGGCATCTATAAGCCCATCCTCCTAGTCATCAGTCTCCAAATGGCATCTGTAAGCCCATTCCCACCATCACACTGCTGACACTCTACTATGTGAGTGCAAATTTCTGGGCACTCTAGTGTTCAATCATCTTCTACCTTCGAATTACGAAAGGCTCGTCAGCCGATCTACATCCTCAGGTCTAAGAAGATTGAACAGGGGCAAATGTTGTACCCCAAAATTTGCCCTCCCATATTCTTCAAGATTTGCCAAGATCATGCTTCAAAATCTCTCAAGGGTTGTACAGTCCAATGGCCTCCTAACACAGGCAAAATTAGGGTTTTGGTTTTGGCAAAGAAATTGAAGTTTCCAAGGGTCCAATCAAGTCCCACATGCCTATATACATTGTCAAGCATCCATATGACAAGTTTCAAGACTCACAACATCAAATTGCACAGTCAAAAACCCTAAATGCTTCACAGTCAACTGCAGGGGCAAAATGGTCATTTGACAGTCAAAAGTCAAAAAATTTGGTCAACATCTTATTTTGAAGCCACAAACATCATTTGATCAATTCTTGATCATGATTCTCAAAGCATGGCTCAAAAAGTCTCAAGACGTAAAAGTTTCTATTTTTGGACAGTTGGAAAAGTCAACTGCAAATTGACCAGGGCGTAACTTCCTCATGGTTTATCAGAAAAATCCCATCCAAATCTCATTTTGAAGATAATGACATTTCCTACAACTCATCTTCACACTTCAAGTACAAGAAATGCTCTCACAAAAAGTTATCAATTTCAACATTATAGGTCATTTTCAAAAGTCAACAAAAAGGCACTTTAAATCAAAGACCATAACTTGAGATTGGTAAATCAAAATGACATGGGACCAAAGGCAATGGTTAGAGGACCTCAAGAAATTTCCAAAATGTCAAAGAACATGATCATAACTTAAAAATTGAGCAAGATATTCCTTGTAGAAATTGGGAAATTTTTGGGAATTTTGAAAAGTCAACTTTGCTTCAAAAGCTTCAAAAATGCCAATGGGCCACAAATTCTTCCATGAATCATTACCCAAAGGCTATGCACGACCCACTAAGATCAAAGGGATTTATTTTCTTATTTTTGATTAATTATTTGAATTTTTATTATCATTAATTCATTTAATTAAATTTAAATATAAGAAAAATACCAAATCATGTTTTTAAATCTCTTTTATGCAGCAAATATCCTCCACACATGTAAGAGATCTCGTGCATCAATCAAAAGGGACAATATCTTCCATATTTGGCATGATTGGCATGGAAAAAGATTGAAAAAAGATGTGGAAAAATCAAATATTCAAAACATTAATACATGGACTTTGGGCTTGTTTTCTTAACCTAATTCCATTCACCCACAAAGGCATAACTAAAACCTAATGCATTGGACATGAAATATTGCATACAAGCTGCGTACCAAATTGCAAATTTTCATCAAATTTTTGAAAACTGAAAACATAGTTACAGCGCGATTCAAAGCCTAAAACCTATTCCAAACGCTTGCTGGGACTTCCTTGAACGTGTTTCAATCCCTTTCCAGTCCCCACGCACAAAGAAATGGTAGAACAGAATTGCTTTCTTCTTGAATTTTTCCATAATCGTGTTTCACTTTTTATGCATTGTTCATGTATTTCATTTGTTGATTCTTGTTAATATTGATGTTCTGAAGCTAATGGTACCCTTTAATTGAACTAACAATGCCTATATCAAAATATGCCATTAACGTTTTCTAGGTTTTCAGAGCTCCAAATTTAGGGGTTTCTTCATATGGAAAAATCATACCTTCAAACCTGTGCCATTGGATTTGTGACCTCAAGACGAGACAAACTCACACCTCGCGCCCTTTTTATATTTGGCCATGTCCTATTCGCTATTTTTGCAGGTCTTGTTTAGTGGGGGTTTAAAACCCCCGCTATTTGATTATGTTACAGGTACAAAAAGGAAGAAGACGCATATGTGTCATCTGATGGTTGGATAATTCAAATGCTGGCGCGCAAATTATTGTTAATACCACTAACTAACATGTTTTGTATATTATATTTCCCATGCACTATGTATACAAAGAAACGCGCTGGCTTGGTTGGTAACTGAGGTGTCATGCAGGTACTGGGACCTGGGTTCGATTCCCAGGTCCCCCCACATATTCCATATTTTTTTCCTTAATGCGTTCCCATGCAGTTCTCTTCAAATCTTCCACCATGCATCCCAACGCCTGTGCCTGCCAAGTGGATCTGATGGTCAATCTGAAGGCCACAATAGGATGTCTACCATGCATGCTAGTCAACCACTCCACACGTAAACATGGAAAGTCAAAAGGGCCTTGAATTCTGATGGGCCAAATTGCTTCAAAAACCTCCAAAAAGGGCCTGATACCCCCCCCCCCCCCATGGTTTACATTATTTTTGCTTTTTATTTGATTTTCTTTAAATTCTTTTTAATGTTTTAATTATTTCTTTTCACCATAAAATTAATTTTCATAATAAAAATATCAGAAATTAAAATATGTCAATTAATTTATTTAGTAAATATTTTTGTAAATAAATGTACATTAATTATTTAGTAAATTAGGTTTTAAAACTTAAATCTTTTTCTTAACAAATTAAAATATGTAGAAATTTGGGTTTTTAACTTTTCATCATTTTTTTAATAAATAATTTTCTCATCATTATTATTATTATTAATTATTAAATATTTTTGTAAATAAACATGTACATTAAATATTTAGTAAATTAGGTTAAACTTTAATATTTTTCTTAATAATTAAAAACAACTTAGAATTAGGGTTTCTCTTCAATTTTAATTTCTTTATTTCATAAATACAAAAACCTAAAATACATTTCTTTTCTTTAATTTAATAATTAATTAACTTTTAATTTCAATTTAATTTCAAAAGGGTCCAACGCCCTCGAACGTTCAACTTTATTCCTTTCGCGCATTTATTCTTATTTTCCTTTATGAATATTATGTAACTGTTCAAGCCATGTAATAGTAACTAGGTTTTACTTTCCGCATTTTATTAAAAACGGGTCTTTGTTAATTTGGCGATGTATAGACCCGTGCCTTGTAATAGCGTAGGATTTATTTTCCGCACTTTAATTTCCGCACTTTTAAATTCTAAATTGCATGAAAGAATGAATGGCCTAATTAATAACAATGCGTAGATCACCATGATATATGATCAAAGATAAACTTAACATGAAAATAACACACAAATTCACACACCACTCTTAGGGTACGCCTCACTGTTGCCTTGCTTTCGAAACGTGGTCGTCGAGTATAGGACGTTTTAGTAAGTCCTTATGTCCATGACATGATCCAGTTGCCTCGAAACGGTTGCCTCAGAATAAAAAAAGGATCAATGGCATAAGGGTAGCTTCTAAGGTGTCCTACTGTTGCTCTGGTGACCACACTGTCCCTACAAACGAATTGACCCGAACACCTCCAACGGTGGTGCTACCTACCTCTCAATGGTGGGATGGCACTACCTTAAGGACATTTACACAGCCTAATTCCTTAGGGTAGATGGATGACTCGTAGATACTTGCTCTATTCAAAAACAAATCGAAAACTCTTTTCACACCGACACTTTTCAAAAAGCTTTCAAAACAATTTTTCAAACACTCTTGAGGACTGATATAAGAGTCGATCTGAAATCTTTAAACGAAACTTTTTCAAACTCACTCACAATTGAAAAGCAAACACCTTTGAAAACACAAATGAGCAAGTATCTAAGAGCCCATGGATAACCATGGATAGAAAGGGTGCTAACACCTTCCCTTTCTATAAATCTACCTCCCGAACCGAGAACAAATCTCATAAGGAATTTTGCTGTGCTTTTGTCCTGTCCATGTTGGAGAAAATAAAAGACGGTGGCGACTCTTGCTTACCGCGACATTTCACGAACCAGCGTTAAACAGTAAGTTCCAGATCCACCGATCACAACCCCCGTTAATCCCTCTGAGCCTTCGAAGTATGAGTTTCTTTTCTCTTCAGAAAAACCCTCATTTTAACCTTGGGGCGGGTAGTGTTCAGTTAATCTGGTCGAGCATTCAGAACTCATCGAGAGTGTGCATCTAAGGATACAACAATTGTTATCCATCAAAAGGTTTAGGAAAGTAAAAACCACAATGGTTAACTTTCACTTATCAGGAGTGTGTGTCAATTAACGATATCTCAGTTGGTATCTCTCACACATTTCTCGCACATCAAGAAGTAGAGATCAAATTGAAGATGTGAAAAACACAAGAAGGGGGGGTTGAATTTAAAAACTTGGATTAAAAAGCTTAAGGACACATAATTTTTATCCTGGTTCGTTTGATCTCAAACTACTCCAGTACACCCGTCAAGGTGATTTCGCCTCTCTCCAACGAGGTCTTAATCCACTAATATCAAAAGATTACAGCAAGCTACTTTAACAACTGTTAAAGTCTTCTTGAGTACAACCACAATCCGGTTAATCTCAAGGAACTTCTTTTTACAAATAAAATTGAACAAGGTGTGTTAATGTTTTCTAACAAAACAATTTATCACAACTGTGATAAATTACACAGATTAAGCTTAGAATAAAATAAATTTGCTAGAGCTTGGATATGCGTGGTTTGAAAAGGTTGGCAAATTGTTGAGAGCGTACGTGCGTGCTTCTTTGCAAGCAGACTTGTTTATATAGATAGTGCATAGACGTTGTCCATAAAGCAAGATTAATGCTAATAACTCCCTTTCCTTTTGTAGAAGATCTTGTCTGAAGGAAGCTGTTGGCATTTAATTCTGTCTTGAATAATCAGTAACGCTTCAGAGTCTTCTTTGCTTTAACTGCTGATGACGCTTCAGAGTGTTGATGACTTAGTTGATATGTCTTTGATCAGAGTCAGAGTTTACTTGTTTAGGCGCAAATTCTGGTCATCAAACTTCAGCGTATGATCTGGTAGCTTCAGCGTGTAGCACATATTGTTGATCTTCTGATGCTGATTCCATCAGAACTTCTGCATATACAAAGCATAATTTTAAGTAGCATATTTTATTCTTTTGTATTTATTTTTCTCAGTATTTGTTATCATCAAAACTCTAATCAAGGGTTGTAGAATCAAACTATGTTCTAACAATCTCCCCCTTTTTGATGATGATAAAAACCAGATTTTTTCAATTAAGAGTAAAGAATAAAAAGTATAGAATTAAGATGGAAAACTCCCCCTGAGTTGATTACTTCCCTTAAGTTCTTTGATTTCTTGAGCATCAAAGATTAATTGCGTCTTTCATCAGAGTTTTGTACCTGTTCAAGCTTTTCAGAAGAGAGAAGTTAAGTAGTTCAGAATGTTTGAGACTTCTGTCTCAGTAATCCGTTATTGAAAATATCTTATTCTTTCTCCCCCTTTTTGTCAGGTATCAAAAAGGCTATATAATCAGAGCTTAAAAGGATTTATATTAAACATAAGAAGCAATTATAAGAAGTTCATAAAACAGATAAACAAAATGATAAGAAGTTCAGAAAACACAAAATTACAAACAAACAGATTTTAAACAAGAGAAAATCTAAGAGGGAGGGGGAAGACGTGTGAACAGTGCTTCCAGCAAGCCCTTGATCTGGGTGTTGGTTTCCTCTTGCTTGCTCAAAATACTCTTGATTTCCTTGTTGGTATCATCCTGTTTGTCCAACCTTTCCTGAATGACAACATTTGCTCTCACCAATTCTTCCAGAGTTTGCCTTTCAAAGGAGGGAGCTAGAGAATCTTCAGTAACTGGATGCTTCTCAAAGCATTCTGCAACTTGATCATTTTGAACCAATTCTTCTTCTGAAATGATCTCATCTGGAGTAGTAGTCAGAGTGAGACCTTATAACTCTGGTTGAACTTTGTCTGAGGGACAATGTTCTGACCAGGGAGCATTATCCAGAGGGAGAATCTCTTCCTTGAGCAGTTGGCTCAGAACTTGGTCTTCAAACACCTTTAGCATATTGTTGTACCCCAAAATTTGCCCTCCCATATTCTCCAAGAAATTGCCAAGCCAAGTCACAAAATTCCCCAAGGGTTACACAGTCAAAGATCTCCTATACAGTCAAAACTAGGGTTTGTGTTCTGGTCAAGAAAATGAAGTTTCCAAAGGCCCAATCAAGTCTCACATGCCTACAAATATGGTCAAGCATCCTCATATCAAGTTTCAAGGCATTCAGCATAAAATTGCACAGTCAAAAACCCTGATTGCACTACAGTCAACTGTAGGGGCAAAATGGTCATTTGGCAGTCAAAAGTTCAAATTTTTGGTCAACATATCATTTTGAAGCCACAAACATCATTTGATCAATGCTTGATCATGATTCTCAAAATTTGGCTCAGAAATCATCAAGATGCAAAAAGTTTCCTTATTTAGACAGCTGAAAAAGTCAACTGAAATTGACCAGGGAATAACTTTCACATGGATTATCAGAAAAATTCCATCCAAAGCTCATTTTGAAGAGAAATAAATTTCCTACAACTCATCTTCATACTTCAAGTCCAAGAAATGCTCTCACAAAAAGTTATCAATTTCAACATTATAGGTCATTTTCAAAAGTCAACAAAAAGGGACTTTAAGTCAAAGGCCATAACTTGATATTGGTAAATCAAAATTACATGGGACCAAAGACATTGGTTAGAGGACTCAAAGACATTTCCAAAATGTCCAAGAACATGAGAAAAGCTTAAAAATTGAGCAAGTTATGCCTTGTGGAAGTTGGGAAATTTTTGGATATTTTGAAAAGTCAACATTACTTCAAATGACCTAAAATTGCTAATGGGCCCATTTTTCTTCCACAAATCATCATCCATGGCATGTGCACGACCACTTGGCCCAAAGGGAAGTATTTTCTCATTTTTTATTTATTTATTTGAATTTTTATTTATATTAATTCATTTAAATCATTTAAATATATGAAAAATATTTAACTCACCCTAACCAATCTTTTTATACATGTTTTAGACTCAATATTTCGTGCATATGCAATTATGGAAAGATTTGGGTTGATTGGCTTGATTGAGAGCAAACAACACATGGAAAAAGATATGAAAAGATCTTAAGAAATCAAATATTCAAAACCATGATTACAAGAGATTTGATTGAGTTTTTCTTAACCTAATTGTTCCTACATATACAAGAAAGATAAACCTAATCATGGTAGAGACGCAGCAGCTCAGAAAAGGCCATAACAAAGCTTGAAATTTCTCTCAAAAAGTCAATTCTGAAAACAAGGTTAGAGGGCGATTAAAGACCTAATTCTTGTTCCAATAGCTTCCTCAAGGATTACTGATCACATTCCAATCAGAAACAACCATTAAAACGCAAGGAATTGGTATACAGCATTCAAGATATCTCATGAAAAATTCATTATCGTGTTTCAATATTTATGTACATTCATAGCATTTTGATTGTAGATTCATGTTCCTTGTGAAGTTTTGAAGCTAACCATATGCCTTAATTTGATTATTATGCTGTATACGCGATTGTGCCATGCTTGATTTTTAGGGTTTACAGAGTTCTAAATTGGGGGTTTCTTGTTAAAGAAAAATTGGTCCTCCAGACCAAGACCATTCAATTCAGCGCATAGAGACGAAGAAGAAACACCCATCGCGCCCAATTTATGAATGCCTGAGCTCTAGTCGCTATTTTCTCAAAACTGACCTTAAACAACGCATATACAACCGTTGCCTCATATTTTATGTTTCAGGGATGGTGAAGACGATGACTTCGTGGCACACACTGATTGGCTTGTTTAAAATTCGCGCGCGTTTCCAAGGCCACTGACCATTTTCTTTTATAATATTTAGTTGTTATATTAATATACAGATGAACAGCGTGCTTCAGTGGCAAACGTGTTGATTTGCAAGGTATGTGACCTGGGTTCGAACCCCAGGTCTTACATATTTCCATATTATTTTTCACTAACAATTCCCATGCAGCGCCCATGCCAAGACGTACCATACATCCTCCAGATCCAAGTGTACACGCGTCAAAGAGATTCAAATCAAAGGCCTAGATCTGAAGCACACCATGAGCATAGGTCAACGCTGCAGCATGCCATCTGGAAAGTCAATAAAGGCCAGATCCTTAATGGGCTTAAAATGCTTACAAAACCTCCATATTGGGGACTACCCCCCCCCCCCCTGGTTTGCAATTCTCTTATTTTTCTTATGTTTTATTTTCAATTATTTTTTTTATTCTCTTTATTGTTTTTGATTTAATTAATTATTTTTACAAAATATAAAAAGTGCATAAAAATCAGAAAAGATAAAAAATACAATAAATATTTTTGTTTTAATATTTTCATGAATAAATTGGCATGTAATTAATTAGTTTAAATTAGGGTTCCAATATTAATTCCTTTCATAAAAAATCTAAAAAATGTAGAACTAGGTTTAATAGATGTTTTATTCCTTTTTTTAATTTTTCTTTTTATAATAATATTTATTTATTTCATTTATTTTCATAATCAAAATTGTGCACAAAAATTAGGTTAATTTAGGTTAAATTTTAACGTTTTATTAATAAATTGAAATAAAATAGAATTAGGGTTAGTAGTTAATTTTAATTAATTCTCTCTTTTTCTATTAAATCTTAAAACACTAAAAAAAACACCAAAAACAAGTCCTTTCTTTCTTTTAATCTTAATTAATTAATTCATGTAATTTTAATATTTTGCAAAAGGGTCCAACGCCCTCGTTTCTTATTAATTCGCGTATTTATTTTATGTCACTTAAATAATTATGTATCTCTCCCAAAGCCTTGTAATTACTTCTCGCACTTTTACCTTCTTTACTTTCTCTGTCAAATCGGGTCCTGGATAATTTTGGCGATATGGACCCACGCCTTTTGTAATAGCTTTAGATTTACTTTTCCTCGCAATTTTTAACTGTTAAACAAAGCATGTAAGAATGAATGGCCTTAAATAAAATCAAGCGTAGAACACCAATCACATGACAAGATAAATACAAACGAAGACGACACACAAATCACACACCACCCCTAGGGTATGCCTCATTGTTGCCTTGCCTCGAAAGGTGATCGTTGAGTAGAGGATGTCTTAGTAAGTCCTCATGATCCGGGAACCTGGCATGAGGGTAGCTTCTAAGGTGTCTTCCCATTGCTCCGGTGATCACCATGTCCCGAACCTCGAATTGACCCGAACAACTCCAACGGTGGTGCTACCTACCTCTCAATGGTGGGATGGCACTACTTTAAAGGACATCTACACAGACGAATTCCTTAGGGTAGGTAGACGACTCTAGATACTTGCTCTAATTTCAAAAACAAATCAAAAAATACTTTTCACACCAACACACTTTTCAAAAGCTTTCGAAAGCAATTTTTCAAACACTCTTGAGGACCGATACAAGAGTCGAACTGAAATTATCAAAGAAACTTTTTAAAACCCACAGTTGAAAAGCAAACAAACCATTTTTTTGAAAACACAAATGAGCAAGTATCTAAGAGCCCATGGATAACCATGGATAGAAAGGGTGCTAACACCTTCCCTTTCTATAACCTACCTCCCGAACCGAGAGCAATCTCTATAAGGAATTTTTCTGTGCTTTTGTCCTTTCCATTTGGAGAAAATAAAAGACGGTGGCGACTCTTGCTTACCGCGACATTTTCGCGAACCAGCGTTAAACAGTCAGTTCCAGATCCACCGATCACAGAACTGGCGACTCTGCTGGGGACTTAACTTAAAGTGAGGTGTACCTTAGGGCTAGTTTATAACTGTGTTTTCAATTGTTTTCCTTGTGTGCTTTAAATTGTGGGTTGCTTGGGAGTTCTATAGATCCTAACCCGGATCTGGGGGATACCTTCTTAGAAAGTAGCAACAAGACTGTGAGGGAACTGTGCGGGGTATACCGACATGGTTGAAACAGTCTGCTACGTTGATGTGGCACTTTGGTGTGTACCGGTAACCCTTGAGTTCAGTCAAGGAGAGTACGGGGCCTCCGCGTGGTGTCGTGAAGCATCAACAGACCTTAGGAACCTTAATTGAACTATCTTGGCCTCTTTAGGGTAGTGAGATAACTGACTTTGGTGCAGTCCGAGGTTGGTTGATACTCGATACTACACTCAATTGAGGGTTGCTTTCCTGGAATATTTCGGTCTCCAGTTCAGTGGCTAAATCGAAACGATGAACAATGAAAGCAATCCCGTGATATTGGGACCCTTAGAACCCGGTTACTTCTAATAGGACAGGTTGAGCCCACCAACTTCAAGAGGGTAGTACCCCAAACTTCATGCTGGCCTAAACTCTAAGGGCTCTTTTGTGTAACTTGTGTGCCTTCAAACTTAGATTACTTGCATGCTTGTTATCTGACCTCTGAACTTCTTGCAGGTTTTGTTTATAGTCCTTAACTAGGACTCATAACAAGGTTTACTGAACTTCCTGCAGGTTTTGTTCATAGTCCTTAACTAGGACTCATCACAAGGCTTACTAAACTTCATGCAGGTTTTGTTTTAGTCCTTAACTAGGACTCATCACAAGGCTTACTGAGTTTCCCTTGCAGGTTTTGTTTATAGTCCTTAATAGGGACTCGTAACAGGGTTTACTAAGTCTCTTGCAGGTTTTGTTTATAGTCCTTAATTGGGACTCATAACAGGGTGTACTAACTACTTGCAGGTTCTGTTTATAGTCCTTAATTGGGACTCATGACAGGTTTTACTTGAGTTTCTTGCAGGTTTTGGTTTGCAGTCCTTAATCGGGACTCATAACAGGGTTACTTACATTACCCCCATGCATAGCATAACATCATACCATTGCATACATCCTGCATAAGGACTAACCCATTTCAAGGATCTCAAGGGTCTGTGATGCAGGTCATGATGAATCAAACATCTAACAAGGGGCAAAGAGGATTTATTTTCCTCTAGCCAAAGTTGTCAGAGGCTATTACCCACTTGATATGGTGAGCTTTGACTCCTGAAGAAGGTTCCCCTAGCCAAGGTTGTTTGGAAAGCAAAATAAGGGTGATGACTTAAGTCAGGGGCTATGACCCACTTGATATGGTGAGCCTTTGACCCTTGGAAGAAAGACTCTCAACAAATATGAAGTTCTTTCAATCAAACTACCGGATCCAAACGCTAACAAATTTTCTTGTTTACCCCGCGAGGTCCTTGAAAACATTACATGCATGTCATACTCATCATTGCATAACAGGTATCCTTGTTGCAGGTCACTTACCTTTCTCGCTGTTTATTTCAGCAATGGCTTCACAACAAGATAACCAGGACCTTCACGCTCAAGAGACTCAGTTCAGGGAAATCTTCCTAGGTCTATCCAAGGGGCAGGAAGAGTTGAGGACACTCCTCATGGGGAATCTGATCAGAAAGAGTCCTGAAGATGACAAGGACGAACAGCTGAAACGTCTACAAGCTGAGGTAGACACATTGAAAACCCAGATGCTGGGGCAAAGGGCCCTCATTCAAGGTTTTGCTCAGGAGCAAGGAGAGCTGAGAGCCATGATCAGCCAACTTCCTCAAGGCATGAAGCAACCAGCCCAAGTCAGGGACCCAGTCATTAATCAACTTCCAAGAAGTCAAATGTTTGGGCCTCTCCAAGCTGCTATTACTTCACAGGTCCAACAACGACCTCGCCCAGAACAACGGGCTGATCAGAGCAAACCAGACAAGCCTAAAAGGCAGTTCACTAACATCAACATGCCATGGTCACGAGCCTTGCAGCACATGTTGAGGATGAACCTGATTGCGGTGATCAACCCTCCTGCAAATCCAAAGACTTCCTCTCCGAATTATAACCCGGAAGCAAGGTGCGCGTACCATTCTGGTAGCCCGGGGCACGATACTGAGGATTGTTGGGCACTGAAGTACAAGATTCAGAACATGATCGATGCTAAAGAGATCGAGTTCGAGCCCGCCGAGACTCCCAACGTGGTCACTGCTCCCATGCCAAGACATGGCTAGGATAGAAAGCACTTTTTGTTCATTTGAATTCAAGTTGTAATTTTCTTTTGATTGTTCAAGCATTCTATTCATGTCAAACATTGTTATTTCATTAATGCATCGCACATGTCTGTTTTGAAGCAATATATTCGTATTCACTATACGCAAATTATTTTCATATTTTTTCTGATGCCAACTCTTGATCTAAAATTCTAAGCCTCTTGAGGGAGGATGACGAAAACGATACCACAATCTACAGTATGCATTTGAACAGACCCCGCTGATGAGGTACAGGCATTGTTTCAATCCCTAAACACTGGAGTTATAAGGATGATAATCCCTCGTCAACCCCTCTGAGCCAAAGAAGTAGGAGTTTTTCTTTTCGAAAATTAAAACCCTTTATCATAACCTGGGGCAGGGTAGTCTCTCAGTTGATCCAAGTGCATAACAAATGGCACCAAAGAAGTTCCTTAAATAAACAAAAGACAATGATGGTTCTGAATAATCATAAAGACAGGCAGTCATCACCAAAATCAAAAACCCATTAAGTCAGGTCCTATGAAGGAGACTTACAAAACTGGGGCATCCCGCTGACGGTGATTCCAAAAAAGGAAACAGTTCAGGCAAAAAAAAAAAAAGAAAGGGATAACAAAAATCAAAAAAGAAAGAGGTCCTACAAACCCTCAGCAAAAAAAGGAATGACTGCCTATTCAAAATAAGTTATCAATATCCGAATCATCACCGGAAAATCAGAGCAAAGACTCAAACAAGGTCTAACGTATGATCAGCTGAGTTTAGGTTTGGAGAACATCACGAAGAGCGGGTGGGTACAAATAATTTGAGCCTTCATCCTTTGTTTCTTAAACCGTGAACCAGGCCACGTTATAACCCTCAAAAGTCCTAGCTGAAGCATGGGTTAGTTCGAAAGCATACTGTTACGAAAGGTATCCTGACTCCTTAAGGCCTACGGTAAAATACGGAGTTGACATCACGTTTTACAAACAATCATTTGTTTTATGAAAAAAGAATAAATTTTCAAAATTTTCAAGACAGACAGAAGCTTTGCATTTTTAACATAACTTTGTTTGCATATGACAATTTGTTTGAACAGCAGGGAAATTCGCACGATGAATACCTAGTGAACGAAAACATTTCCAATCAAGGGGCATGCGTGACCATGGTCCATCATCTGGGGCAATCCAATCAAGATTCGGAGAATCTCTCAAAAGTCAAATAGCCTGGGGCAAATCTCCGCATGAGCCACCTGGGGCATTTCAACAACGAATCTTGCCTGGTCGAAAATCTTCTGGTGGCATGACAAAACACTTCTAACAGGGGCAACTCCCTACATGGACATAGTCGAAAAGATACTACGCATAATCAAAGACCCGCTAGGTTGATATACCTAGGCAAAAAATAGGGCTTCCCGGCGAACCAAAAGGGTTCGGGCAAAATGAAGGGATGAAATGAAAAAAAAACATGTACACCCGGCAAGTCGAAAACCTGAAAAGGCGGCTTGGGCAAAAATGGGTATCCCGATGGACTGAAAACCCGAAAGGGCGGTCCAGGCAAAAGTTAGGGATAAAAGCGTACGACTATGTCCTGCCATTTTGTCACCTTCCAACCAGAAGAAGGTTGGTCCATCAACAACTATCAGCACCCCACATGTGCCTTCTCCCATAGAAACAGGGGCAATGATGAGCCGTCCAAGCGATCTAATTGCTCTGTCCTCCAAGGTACCAAGGTAGGTTCAGCTGAAGAACATGACCAGTACATCTCAATTCCCCAGAGAGTAAGTCAGCAGTCAGTGCATTCTTCTCCAAGCAGAGTTATCAAATCTTAAGGAAGTTGAGTATCCTCCAGTAGATCTCAACATCTCCCCAGCAGCATATATATTCTTAACAAGCATCCCCGACAGTCTTGGTCTAAAGATTGTTCCCCGGCGGCATATCAACATTCAAAGGGATCACTTCCCCAGCATATCAAAACTTCCCCAGAAGAGTCAAATCCAGTTTCCCCAGGAAAGTTGGAACTCATACCCCCAAGCAGTAAGCTTATCCCCAGTAAATTCTGGAAGCTTATCCTCGCAAAGCACGAACGCGTCTCCCGGCTTTATTCAAAGAGTTATTTCCTTAACAGGATATAACTGGGTTATCCTCAGCCAAAAGCCACGGAAAGAGCGTCCTCGACGAAGTCTTCTTACCCCAGCGAAGTCCATCAACACTTCCTATACAACAAGGGTATCATCAGCAAATTATTATCAACATTCAGCAAAGCATCCCTCTTCCCACAGAGTATTGCTTCCCAGCATGGTCGTTAGAGTATCTATTCTCCCCGCAGAATCTTCCATTTGCCAAGTTTATTCCGCAACGGAGTCATCTTCTCTTACCGGTATTCTTGCAGTTATCATCCCCAGCGGAGGCAAAATATATTCTTCAAATATCAACCCAGGATACGACTTCCCGGCACTCGTCAAGGATTTACTTTCCTAGGCGAAAGCATGCATTCACAAAACATCACATACATCATTATAGCATGCATAGACGCATCCTATCATACAAATCTCATTTATGTTGAGAACATCATTGCTTGATCCATATCATACATTGCATATGACTGACCTTTACCTTTCAGGAAAGATGCAGTTGAAATTCTCAATCATATTTCAAGACCTAGACCGGTTCAGTTAATCGACTTCGAAGATTTCTTATCCAGTCCCAGGCCTTCTCTAGTCCAGCTAAATCGACTCCCAACAGATTTTTCTGATGAAGACTCAATAGAAGTTATCCCAGATGGTTCCCTCTCCGACGGTGAGTGAGGTGATCATTCCTTTTCAGATGTTTCCCTCTCCGACGGTGAGTGAGGTGATAGTCTCCTATGGTCCCCTCTCCGACGGTGAGTGAGGTGGTAATTCCTTTTCAGATGTTTCCCTCTCCGATGATGAGTGTGAGGTGATAGTCTCCTACGGTTCCCTCTCCGACGGCGAGTGAGGTGGTAAGTCCTTTTCAGATGTTTCCCTCTCCGACGGTGAGTGAGGTGATAGTCTCCTATGGTTCCCTCTCCGACGGTGAGTGAGGTGGTAAGTCCTTTTCAGATGTTTCCCTCTCCGACGGTGAGTGTGAGGTGATAGTCTCCTATGGTTCCCTCTCCGACGGTGAGTGAGGTGGTAAGTCCTTTTCAGATGTTCCCCTCTCCGACGGTGAGTGTGAGGTGATAGTCTCCTATGGTCCCCTCTCCGACGGTGAGTGAGGTGGTAATTCCTTTTCAGATGTTTCCCTCTCCGACGGTGAGTGAGGTGATAGTCTCCTATGGTTCCCTCTCCGACGGTGAGTGAGGTGGTAAGTCCTTTTCAGATGTTTCCCTCTTCGACGGTGAGTGTGAGGTGATAGTCTCCTATGGTTCCCTCTCCGACGGTGAGTGAGGTGGTAAGTCCTTTTCAGATGTTTCCCTCTCCGACGGTGACTGTGAGGTGATAGTCTCCTATGGTTCCCTCTCCGACGGTGAGTGAGGTGGTAAGTCCTTTTCAGATGTTTCCCTCTCCGACGGTGAGTGTGAGGTGATAGTCTCCTATGGTTCCCTCTCCGACGGTGAGTGAGGTGGTAAGTCCTTTTCAGATGTTTCCCTCTCCGACGGTGAGTGTGAGGTGATAGTCTCCTATGGTTCCCTCTCCGACGGTGAGTGAGGTGGTAAGTCCTTTTCAAATGTTTCCCTCTCCGACGGTGAGTGTGAGGTGATAGTCTCCTATGGTTCCCTCTCCGACGGTGAGTGAGGTGGTAAGTCCTTTTCAGATGTTTCCCTCTCCGACGGTGAGTGAGGTGATAATCTCCTATGGTTCCCTCTCCGACGGTGAGTGAGGTGACAATCCCTTTTCTTATGGTTCCCTCTCCGACGGCGAGTGAGGTGATTCCCTTTCAGATTATAATGGCCTATGGTTCTCGTCCCGATCCTGCGAAGATGGTAATTCCCGCTAAGATTTTTCTCAACGAGCGTTGTTGAAGTTAAAGTCGCCCAATATTCTCTTACCATTCATGCTAAGGTGGTAACCATCCCTGGTTCAGTCATCATCTTTTAAAGCTCCAGACTCAGCTCCTGTAACCAGTCAGGACATATCTACACCAAGCATCTGAAATCAGCTCCTGCAACGTGTCAGGTATTCATGTTTCTTTTGCAGGTATGCAGGTTCTCGCCAAGGAATCTCTTACGCGATCAACATCCATATGGCATCTATAAGCCCATCATCCTATCCAGCAACCTCTAAATGGCATCTATAAGCCCATTCCACCATCACTGCTACTATGTGAGCGCAAATTTCTGGGCACTCTAGTGTTCAATCATCTTCCACCCTCGGATTACGAAAGGCACGTCCGCCAATCTGCATCCTCAGGTCTAAGAAGATTGAACAGGGGCAACTGTTGTACCCCAAAATTTTCCCTCCCATATTCTCCAAGAAATTGCCAAGCCAAGTCACAAAATTCCCCAAGGGTTACACAGTCAAAGATCTCCTATACAGTCAAAACTAGGGTTTGTGTTCTGGTCAAGAAAATGAAGTTTCCAAAGGCCCAATCAAGTCTCACATGCCTACAAATATGGTCAAGCATCCTCATATCAAGTTTCAAGGCATTCAGCACAAAATTGCACAGTCAAAAACCCTGATTGCACTACAGTCAACTGTAGGGGCAAAATGGTCATTTGGCAGTCAAAAGTTCAAATTTTTGGTCAACATATCATTTTGAAGCCACAAACATCATTTGATCAATGCTTGATCATGATTCTCAAAATTTGGCTCAGAAATCATCAAGATGCAAAAAGTTTCCTTATTTAGACAGTTGAAAAAGTCAACTGAAATTGACCAGGGCATAACTTTCACATGGATTATCAGAAAAATTCCATCCAAAGCTCATTTTGAAGAGAAAGACATTTCCTACAACTCATCTTCATACTTCAAGTCCAAGAAATGCTCTCACAAAAAGTTATCAATTTCAACATTATAGGTCATTTTCAAAAGTCAACAAAAAGGGACTTTAAGTCAAAGGCCATAACTTGAGATTGGTAAATCAAAATGACATGGCACCAAAGACATTGGTTAGAGGACTCAAAGACCTTTCCAAAATGTCCAAGAACATGAGAAAAGATTAAAACTTGAGCAAGTTATGCCTTGTGGAAGTTGGGAAATTTTTGGATATTTTGAAAAGTCAACATTACTTCAAATGACCTAAAATTGCTAATGGGCCCATTTTTCTTCCACAAATCATCATCCATGGCATGTGCACGAACACTTGGCCCAAAGGGAAGTATTTTCTCATTTTTTATTTATTTATTTGAATTTTTATTTATATTAATTCATTTAAATCATTTAAATATATGAAAAATATTTAACTCACCCTAACCAATCTTTTTATACATGTTTTAGACTCAATATTTCGTGCATATGCAATTATGGAAAGATTTGGGTTGATTGGCTTGATTGAGAGCAAAGAACACATGGAAAAAGATATGAAAAGATCTTAAGAAATCAAATATTCAAAACCATGATTACAAGAGATTTGATTGAGTTTTTCTTAACCTAATTGTTCCTACATATACAAGAAAGATAAACCTAATCATGCTAGAGACGCAGCAGCTCAGAAAAGGCCATAACAAAGCTTGAAATTTCTCTCAAAAAGTCAATTCTGAAAACAAGGTTAGAGGGCGATTAAAGACCTAATTCTTGTTCCAATAGCTTCCTCAAGGATTACTGATCACATTCCAATCAGAAACAACCATTAAAACGCAAGGAATTGGTATACAGCATTCAAGATATCTCATGAAAAATTCATTATCGTGTTTCAATATTTATGTACATTCATAGCATTTTGATTGTAGATTCATGTTCCTTGTGAAGTTTTGAAGCTAACCATATGCCTTAATTTGATTATTATGCTGTATACGCGATTGTGCCATGCTTGATTTTTAGGGTTTACAGAGTTCTAAATTGGGGGTTTCTTGTTAAAGAAAAATTGGTCCTCCAGACCAAGACCATTCAATTCAGCGCATAGAGACGAAGAAGAAACACCCATCGCGCCCAATTTATGAATGCCTGAGCTCTAGTCGCTATTTTCTCAAAACTGACCTTAAACAACGCATATAAAACCGTTGCCTCATATTTTATGTTTCAGGGATGGTGAAGACGATGACTTCGTGGCACACACTGATTGGCTTGTTTAAAATTCGCGCGCGTTTCCAAGGCCACTGACCATTTTCTTTTATAATATTTAGTTGTTATATTAATATACAGATGAACAGCGTGCTTCAGTGGCAAACGTGTTGATTTGCAAGGTATGTGACCTGGGTTCGAACCCCAGGTCTTACATATTTCCATATTATTTTTCACTAACAATTCCCATGCAGCGCCCATGCCAAGACGTACCATACATCCTCCAGATCCAAGTGTACACGCGTCCAAGAGATTCAAATCAAAGGCCTAGATCTGAAGCACACCATGAGCATAGGTCAACGCTGCAGCATGCCATCTGGAAAGTCAATAAAGGCCAGATCCTTAATGGGCTTAAAATGCTTACAAAACCTCCATATTGGGGACTACCCCCCCCCCCCCTGGTTTGCAATTCTCTTATTTTTCTTATGTTTTATTTTCAATTATTTTTTTTATTCTCTTTATTGTTTTTGATTTAATTAATTATTTTTACAAAATATAAAAAGTGCATAAAAATCAGAAAAGATAAAAAATACAATAAATATTTTTGTTTTAATATTTTCATGAATAAATTGGCATGTAATTAATTAGTTTAAATTAGGGTTCCAATATTAATTCCTTTCATAAAAAATCTAAAAAATGTAGAACTAGGTTTAATAGATGTTTTATTCCTTTTTTTAATTTTTCTTTTTATAATAATATTTATTTATTTCATTTATTTTCATAATCAAAATTGTGCACAAAAATTAGGTTAATTTAGGTTAAATTTTAACGTTTTATTAATAAATTGAAATAAAATAGAATTAGGGTTAGTAGTTAATTTTAATTAATTCTCTCTTTTTCTATTAAATCTTAAAACACTAAAAAAAACACCAAAAACAAGTCCTTTCTTTCTTTTAATCTTAATTAATTAATTCATGTAATTTTAATATTTTGCAAAAGGGTCCAACGCCCTCGTTTCTTATTAATTCGCGTATTTATTTTATGTCACTTAAATAATTATGTATCTCTCCCAAAGCCTTGTAATTACTTCTCGCACTTTTACCTTCTTTACTTTCTCTGTCAAATCGGGTCCTGGATAATTTTGGCGATGTGGACCCGCGCCTTTTGTAATAGCTTTAGATTTACTTTTCCTCGCAATTTTTAACTGTTAAACAAAGCATGTAAGAATGAATGGCCTTAAATAAAATCAAGCGTAGAACACCAATCACATGACAAGATAAATACAAACGAAGACGACACACAAATCACACACCACCCCTAGGGTATGCCTCACTGTTGCCTTGCCTCGAAAGGTGATCGTCGAGTAGAGGATGTCTTAGTAAGTCCTCATGATCCGGGAACCTGGCATGAGGGTAGCTTCTAAGGTGTCTTCCCATTGCTCCGGTGATCACCATGTCCCGAACCTCGAATTGACCCGAACAACTCCAACGGTGGTGCTACCTACCTCTCAATGGTGGGATGGCACTACTTTAAAGGACATCTACACAGACGAATTCCTTAGGGTAGGTAGACGACTCTAGATACTTGCTCTAATTTCAAAAACAAATCAAAAAATACTTTTCACACCAACACACTTTTCAAAAGCTTTCGAAAGCAATTTTTCAAACACTCTTGAGGACCGATACAAGAGTCGAACTGAAATTATCAAAGAAACTTTTTAAAACCCACAGTTGAAAAGCAAACAAACCATTTTTTTGAAAACACAAATGAGCAAGTATCTAAGAGCCCATGGATAACCATGGATAGAAAGGGTGCTAACACCTTCCCTTTCTATAACCTACCTCCCGAACCGAGAGCAATCTCTATAAGGAATTTTTCTGTGCTTTTGTCCTTTCCATTTGGAGAAAATAAAAGACGGTGGCGACTCTTGCTTACCGCGACATTTTCGCGAACCAGCGTTAAACAGTCAGTTCCAGATCCACCGATCACACATATCACTGAAATTCTGTTGAACTTGTGCGTAGCTCTGTTCTTGCAACTTGTGTGTTTCAGAACTTATCCATTTTCTGAAACTTGTCTAAAGATAATCTGAAGCAGCAGGATTAGTCATCTTCAGACTAGCTTGCTTCAAGGAGGTTATCCATTTCTGCATCTCTGTTTCAAATATCAATAAACTAGTACCAACATCTGATGTGGTTTCAGATGGTGTTGGTTTTGGAATAGCAGTTTTGGTTTTGTTGGATATAGCAGCTAAACATTCAAAGATGGTTGGATCAATGACAAGTCTTACGTTGTCAGAAGTATTGCTCTTTGGTGAGGGAGTGGGAGAGTCTGGTATCACAATTGGACTAGTTGGAGAATTTGGTGGAGTTGATTCCAAAGAAGAAGGAATTTGGGGAATTTCAAGAATGGTAAAGGGCAAGCGGATGTCCAGAGGTTCAGTGATTCCTGGAATAGGGATTGCATCTGAATCTGAAGTAGGTTCTTCAGATTGGCTGGTTTGAACAATGAGAGGTTCTGGTTCACAGGTTTCAGATGTTTGGTTCTCAGAAGTTTGATGCTCAACGGTTTGAACTTCTGGTTGTGATTGATCAGGTTGTGAAGATGGTGGATTACGAATGTCTGGTTGTGGAGATTGAGGTAGAGGTATTTTTGGTTGTGGAGAGAGAGGAATATATGGTAGTGGAATATCTGGTTGTGGAGCTTCTATAGTGGTTTCGGAGTTTGGATTATTTGGGATTAAAGGATTTGGATTTTCTGGTGTGGGAGCAGGAATATCTTGGTGAAATAAGTCAATGTCTGACAGAACTTTTGCAAGTTCTGGTTGAGTTTAGTCAGCATTTGGATTGATTGGAAGGGAGTGAGTTTCTCTAAGAGTTAAAGTTTCTGAGGGATCAAACCCTATGTCAAAATCATCAAAAGTTTGAGGGGTAGGAATTTCTGATTGGGTAGGAATAGGTTCAGAAGTTGATATAGAAACTGATTCTAAACCAGTGACAGAAGAAGGATTACCTTTCTTTTTAGCAGCTTTTGGAGTCTGCTGGGATGATCCTTTTGCTGCTGCCTTCCTTTTCTTTTTCTTCTTCAGTACAACTTCTGGAGCCGCCTGTTGTAAGTCCTGGATGTTTAACCCTGGTGCAGTACCATCTTCTTTGCATGTATCCAAGTATCTGACTATAATCTCAGGCTTTGAATCAAGTTATGAGAACATGGGAAAATCCTCCAGAGAGATTCTTCTGGAAGTAATGGTTGCAAAGGACATAACATTGGGTTCCTTTCTGATGTTCTCAATAATTTTCATCTTCTTCAGGTTCTTCGCATTCAAAGGTTTTCCAGTAGTTGCCTCTAGAGAGCTGATTTCTTGTGCTTCTGTTATATGCTCTATCAGCATATTCTCTGTCAGAATATCTGATATGAGTCTTCCAAGGGGTATCCAGTCCCTCTTGGTGCGCTCATCTTCTTTAGTCTCCTTACCACTAGTCCTCAGATGATTGAATAGCAAGTGAGCCAGATTTACCTTAGTCTTCTGGGAGATAAAGTAGATCAGAAACTGCTGATCAATGTTTATGTAGTCAGGAGAGCTGGTTGGCTTCCTGTGATTGATGCATCCCAGAATTATCTTAGCCCATATTCTGTGATGGTCCTTCAGATCCCTTATCTTGCTGGAGGGAAGACCCCGAGTGAAAATTTCCCTTGCTATTGAAGCAACATCAGCGCATCTTTCAGCCATGTCTATACACCTTACGCCACCACCACTGTAACCTATCAGTCTTGCAATTAGGTCTTCAGTAATTACTATCTTCTTCCTCATTACATACGAAGTGACTTGATGGTTGGAGGATGAAGCGTGAATCCAGAATTCTTTCACAAGGATTGGAAACGTTGGACCTAGAAGACGGTCAAAATACATATTCCACCCTTGAGCATATACCTCTTCCAAAAGATTGAATCCATTTTCTTGAAGACTTTCAAAATCCACAATCAGTTCTGAAAGCACTTCAAGGTTGTCAACGGGCGTGAGAAGAGTTCTGAATGGTTCTTCATATTGTTCCATGGATTATGTTCCCTGAGAACTGGTATTTGGAATGCTTGAGGAAGCCATGTTCACACAGAAATTTTGAGAAGAAAATGAAAGGATTTTGAAAGATGAATAGAAAACAATTAGATTGTAGACAAAGTGAAAGTGAAAGAGTGTAAAGAGTGAAAAGTTACGTTTAAATAGATTTTGAAAACATAAGCTGCAAGAGAGAGAAATAATTTGTAATGATTATAAGCATTAATGACAGCTGATTTTAGGGGATTCAGAAAGATATTGGAACGGTTATCCATAACATGTGTCTCAATGCACCCAATCAGCGCTTTTGACCTTTCAGAAAAGTGAACGCGTGTTCAGCCTCAGAAGGTGGCTGATGAAAGGATGACAAATGTTTGCTTGCGTGAACAACACACTTCTATCCTTGAAATGAAACGTTCAGATCTTCCTGGATAGATTCTGATACAATCTGTACTTCTAAAATTCTGAAGACAGTTTGATCAGTAGT
The DNA here is from genome assembly GCA_948472305.1 of Vicia faba. NCBI lineage: Eukaryota > Viridiplantae > Streptophyta > Magnoliopsida > Fabales > Fabaceae > Vicia > Vicia faba. The sequence goes on along the minus strand of CATIWC010000627.1, from coordinate 48,708 downwards.
TCACAAAAATAATAATCAACGTTATGAAGGTTAAGATATGCAAATAAAACAGTTTATTCTGGGCAGAGCTTCATGCTGAGATGGTTCAGAATGAAGTTAAACCTATCTTCAGAAAGAGGTTTTGTAAAGACATCAGCCCATTGATGGTCTGTGTCAATGAATTTTAAATCAAGAATCCCTTTCTGAATATAGCCCCTAATAAAATGATGTTTTATTTCTATATGCTTAGCCCTAGAATGTAAAATAGGATTTTACTGAGACAAATAGCAGAAGTATTGTCATAGAGGATAAGGATGTTACTCTCAAATATATTGAAGTCCTCAAGTTGACTCTTCATCCAGTGCATTTGCGTACTGCATCCAGCTGCTGCTATGTATTCAGCTTCTGATGTTGATAGAGCTATTGTGGATTGTCTTTTGCTGGACCATGAGATCAAATTTTCTCCTAGAAACTGGAAGCTTCCAGAAGTGCTTTTACGTTCTACTCTGTCTCCAGCAAAGTCAGCATTACAGTATCCTACTAAGTTGTAGTCACTTAATTTTCCATAAAACAAACCCAGATTAGCAGTAGCTTTCAGATACTTGAAAATTCGCTTAACTGCTGTTAAGTGAGATTCTCTAGGATCTGATTGGAATCTAGCACAAATGCAAACAATGAATAGAATGTCAGGCCTTGAGGCCGTCAGATAGATAAGAGAACCAATCATACCTCTGTAGACCTTCTGTTCTACCTTTTTACTTACCTCTTCTTTTTCCATAGTGCACGTGGGATGCATTGGAATCCTTGAGGGCTTACATTCTGATAGATCAAATTTCTTTAGAAGTTCTCTGACATATTTGCTCTAATGAATGTAAGTTCCTTCTGGAGTTTGATTTATCTGAATGCCCAAAAAGAATTTTAGTTCCCCCATTAGGCTCATCTCAAACTTTGCCTGCATACATTTAGCAAACTCTCTTCCCAGAGAGGATTTAGTGGATCCAAATATGATGTCATCAACATAAATCTGACATACTAAAAATGTCATTCTTAACTGTTTTACAAAACAGGGTTGTGTCCACCTTCCCTCTGGCGAATTCCTTTTCTAACAGGAAGTTACTTAGTCTTTCATACCAAGCTCTGGGAGCTTGTTTCAGACCATAGAGTGACTTCTTTAGTTTGAAAACATATTCTGGATTTTTGGAACTTTCAAAACCAGGGGGTTGGTGCACATATACCTCTTCTTCTATATAGCCATTTAAGAATGCACTTTTGACATCCATCTGATACAGAGTGATGCCTTTATTAACAGCAAAGGATATTAAGAGTCTGATAGATTCTAACCTGGCGATTGGAGCAAAGATTTCTGTATAGTCTATCCCATCTTGCTGACTATAACCTTGTGCTACTAGTCGTGCTTTGTTTCTGATGACTTCACCTTGTTCGTTCAGTTTGTTTCTAAATACCCATCTTGTACCAATAACATTGAATCCTTTTTATTTGGGAACCAGATCCCATACGTCATTTCTGGTGAATTGATTTAGCTCTTCTTGCATTGCCAGAATCAAGTCATTGTCCAGAAGTGCTTCATCAATGGTTATTGTTTCAATCAGAGAAACCAGTCCCATGAGGGATTCTTCAGAGTTTCTGAAAGTGGATCTTGTTCTGATTGGATCTTCCTTCCTTCCCAAAATTGTATCTTCTGGATGATCAATGCTGCTTCTGGGTGGTCTTTTCTGGAGTTGATCAGCAGAAGGTGCTGGATTGCTTGTAGTGAATCTTTATGATGTTGAGGGAGTGACTCTGTTGAGAGCCTCTGATGAGTTGTCTTTAGTACCTCTGAGTTCAACTTCCATACCTGCAAGGAGTTCATTCTGCTTTGACTTTTGAGAGTCAAGCTTGTAGTTGTTTAGTTATTGGCTTGCATTTTTGGTAAAACCCAAGTGTATGTGTGAATGTCATGACTGATGTCATAACATTCTAGTTTAGTTTGTACTGATTCATTAGGTACCTTTGCAGAAAAATATTGTCATTCAGGTACTGATGTTTATAAGTGTGTATCTGAGCATTTTGCAAAATGATCACATTTTCCTAAATCAGTAGACAGGTTTTTCAGATGTCATAACAGATGTTAAGACATCCTGTTCTGAACTAACAGGTTTGCAGTTTGGTTAATTCTGAGTTTTTTCAGGAAAATGACTCAGTCTTTCCAGAACAGAATCCTGCGTTTTCTTTGGGTTAACCTAGCTCAACCCTAACCTGGTTGATAAAGTCCTGTGACCTAGTCTTAAGGTCAAATGGAATTAACCCTAGCTTTTTGTGGAAACCCTAACTGAAGATGCAGCTGCTATATATTCAACAGAGCTGCTGTTTTGCAAGTAATCCCTTTTTGGTCAGAAGATCATTTGTAAACTGTATAGGTTTAATTATTGTACTTCAAGCAATTATCATTGTGATAAGTGACTTGGAATAGGTTTTTAATTGTAAGGGTTGTGTAGCACTCAAAGCTTTGAAGCAAGAGTGTTTGTATGTTTCTTGACTAAAGCTGTGAAGCAGAGTCAAGTTAGGTGTGTGTATCACTCAAAGCTGTGAAGCAAGAGTGGTTGTGTTGCTTGATTAAAAAGCTGTGAAGCTTAATCAAGTGTATGTTTTTGAAGAGTGTCTTCATCAATTCATTAGTCAAATTGTTTTATGTATCACTGCTGTGATTGAGGGGGAGTGAGTAGGAACTCAGGTTTAAGTTGTACTTAGATTGAAATTGCATTAGGTAGGTCTTAAGTGAAGGAGATAAACTGGTTGGTTTATTCCTGAATTAACATCTCTTATAGTGGATTTCCTCCCTGGCTTGGTAGCCCCCAGAGTAGGTGTTGTTACACACTGAACTGGGTAAACAATTGATTGTGTTCTTTACTGTTTTTGTATTTACTGTCTTATAGAAAGTCAGATACGGTGTCATAACATTAAACGTGACATTGAGTATCTGAAGCCAGAATTTCAATTGGCATCAGAGCAGGCACCATGCCTATATTACTGGGTGAGATCTAGGGATATCACTTTCTGGCACTATGGACAAAGAAGGAGTTTTTGGAAATAGACCACCCATTCTGGATGGAACTAATTATGACTACTGGAAACCTTGTATGATTGCCTTCTTAAAATCTCTGGACAAAAAGGCTTGGAGAGCTGCTGACAAAGGATGGATCCATCCCACCATAACTGAGAAAGATGGGACAATCAGTCTGAAGCCTGAGGAAGATTGGAGTAAAGAAGAAGATGAGTTAGCCCTGGGAAATTCCAAAGCTTTAAATGCCTTGTTCAATGGAATTGATAGAAACATTTTCAGACTAGTACATCAATATGAACTGGCCAAGGAAGTTTGGGACACTCTCAAAACTACTCATGAGGGCACTTCCAAAGTAAAAATGTCAAGGCTTCAGATGTTGACTACCAAGTTTGAGAATCTAAAAATGATGGAAGATGAATCCATTCATGAGTTTCACATGAACATCTTGGAAATTGCCAACACCTCAGGAGCACTGGGAGAAAAGATGTCAGAAGAGAAACTGGTGAGAAAGATTCTCAGATCCTTGCCTAAAAGATTTGCAATGAAGGTAACTGCCATAGAGGAAGCCCAGGACATCAGCAAGTTGAAAGTGGATGAACTTATTGGGTCTCTTCAGACTTTTGAGATGGGGATCACTGATAATGGTGACAAGAAGAACAAGAGCATAGCACTTGTGTCCAACACTGATGTTGAAGAAAATATTTCAGAAGCTATAGCCATGCTTGGAAGACAGTTCAACAAACTCATCAAAAGAATAGATCCAAAGTCAAGGTCTAATGTCCATAACATTCCCTCTGACATTGACAGTTCCAGCAGAAGACCAAGGTCAGAAGAGAAGGGAAATCAAGGCAGAGGAATTCAATGCCATGGTTGTGAAGGATATGGGCATATTCGAGCTGAATGTCCTACCTTTCTTAAGAAACAAAAGAAAGGAATGACTGTTACTTGGTCTGACTGTGATTCAGAAAGTAATTCTGAAGAAGAATATGCCAAACTAGTTACTGCTTTAACTGGTGTTTGTACCTCTGAAAGTGACATCAGTGATGAAGAGGTGACTTTTGAAGAACTGGCTGATACTTACAAGAAATTGTGTATCAGAAGTACTGAAGTCTGTGTGCAGAATGAGAAACAATCAAAACTCATCATAAAGCTGGAGGCTGAAAAAAGGGCAAACCTTGAAACTATAAGTCATCTAGAAGGAAAAGTTCAATTGCTGAACTCACAACTGAATCAAATGACCAAATCTGTCAAGATGCTGACAAATGGAACTGACAAATTGGAAGAGATCCTTCAGGTTGGACAAAATGTGGGAAATAAATCTGGACTAGGATTTATGGAAGCAAAGAAATCTGGTACAGATAAGAAGATCAGGCCTGATAAGCAAATGTCAAAATAGATGTCTCAACACAACTCTCAACATCAGGAACAGAGACATATGAAGAAAAGGTACCAAAGATGGAGATGTCATCATTGTGGGAGATATGGCCACATAAAACCCTTCTGCTTCAGATTGCATGGATACCCTAATCAGAACTCAGGTGTCAAACCTAAGTCTAAAAAGGTACCACATGCTCCTAAATGGAAGAAAAAGGCTACTGCCCTGATAGCCCACACTTCCCTGAGGGTCTCTGCAAAGGAAGACTGGTACTTTGACAGTGGATGTTCCAGACACATGACTGGAATCAAGAACCTCCTCAATAATGTTAAGCCTCACACCACCAGTTTTGTGACCTTTGGAGATGATGCTAAAGGTGAAATCAAAGGAGTTGGTGATTTGGACTGCCCTGGAGTTCCAAGTCTGAATGAAGTACTGCTGGTAAAAGGGCTGACTGCTAATCTCATTAGTATCAGTCAATTGTGTGATCTAGGATTCAAGGTCAATTTCTCAAAATATGAATGTCTTGTAATCAATGACAAACAAGAAATTGTAATGAAAGGAGTCAGATCTAAAGACAACTGTTACTTGTGGGAGCCTGAGAACACTAATTTCTCCTCTGTGTGTTCCATTGCAAAAGAAGAAAAAGAGGTGAAACTGTGGCACCAAAAACTTGGCCATCTTCATCTAAGAGGTATGAAGAGGATTATCTCCCTGGAGGCAGTCAGAGGGATTCCAAGACTGCAAATTGATGAAGAAAGAGTTTGTGGTGAATGTCAGGTTGGTAAGCAGACTAGGATGTCACATCCAAAGTCAAGACATCTGACCACCTCTAAGGTTCTAGAACTTCTTCATATGGATCTGATGGGACCAATGCAAGTAGAGAGTCTTGGTGGAAAAAGATATGCCTATGTGGTTGTGGATGATTTTTCCAGATTCACCTGGATTAATTTCATTAGGGAAAAATCTGATGTATTTGAAGTTTTTAAAGAATTCTGCAAAAGAATTCAAAGAGAAAAGGAAGGGTGTATTGTCAGAATCAGAAGTGATCATGGCAAGGAATTTGAAAACAGCAAGTTTGATGATTTCTGTTCTTCAGAAGGAATTAGTCATGAATTTTCTTCTCCTATAACACCTCAGCAAAATGGAGTCGTAGAAAGAAAAAACAGGACCATACAGGAATCTGCCAGAGCAATGTTACATGCCAAAAGACTTCCTATGTATTTTTGGGCTGAAGCTATGAATACAGCCTGCTATGTTCATAACAGGGTCACCTTAAGAAAGGGAACCTCATCCACCATATATGAACTCTAGAAAGGAAGAAAACCAACTGTGAAGTACTTCCATGTGTTTGGCAGCAAATGCTATATTCTGGCTGATCGTGAACAAAGAAGAAAACTGGACCCTAAAAGTGATGAAGGCATAATTCTAGGATACTCCTCAAACAGCAGAGCTTATAGAGTATTCAATTCCAGAACTAAAACCATGATGGAATCAATAAATGTTATAATTGATGATTATCATGAAGAAATAGATGTTCCTTGTACTGTTGAGACATTCTTTGAGACTTCAACCCAACAGAATGATCTACCCAACTCCACTACAACAGAATCTGAATCAAAGGAAGCTAGCAAGATCCCTTCCATCAGAATTCAGAAGGATCATCTAAAAGAGCTCATCATAGGAGATCCCAACAGTGGAGTCATCACAAGATCTAGAGAAATCATCTCAAACTCTTGTTTTGTGTCCAAAATGGAACCAAGAAATATCAAAGAAGCTCTAACTGATGAATACTGGATTGGTGCAATGCAAGATGAACTGAACCAATTCAAGCTTCTGCCTCTGGTAATCCATCTCATCCTTCTTCTTCAGTTCCCCCTGAAATTGCAAATAGGGAAGGGTCAGCCTATGTTAGTCAAGCAATAGCTAAAATTGTTTCAAGAATTCTGAACGAGAACCACTCAGTTCCTGGCATTTCTGTTCCTTTGAATCAAGAAAGTTCAAATGCTGAAACAAATCCAGATGTCTCTAAGGATGTCGAGACATCAGACAAAGAGAAGAATGCTGACATTGCTCACAAGAAAAGGAAGAAGCCCGAATCCTGAGTCTGATGACAGCACTTAAAGGTTGGTGGAGTTGCTGTTTGGTGGTGGTGATACCTGGTGAAGTTTGGAAGTGTGTTCAGTTTTTCTGCTGCTGCTCTTATTACTTTTTCTAGATAACTGTATAATTTTTATGAACATGTTTCTTTGGCCCATTTGTGGCTAAAGAGGGGGAGAATATTTTGGGTACTTACTTAATTAGAAATTCTATTTTTCTGCAGTCATTTCTTTCTGCTGCTATCTATCTCTGATTACTTAGGGTCTTTAGCCAAAAATCTGCCAAAGGGGGAGTTTGTAGTTGTTTATTTATTGGCTTGCATTTTTGGTAAAACCCAAGTGTATGTGTGAATGTCATGACTGATGTTAACATTCTAGTTTAATTTGTACTGATTCATTAGGTACCTTTGCAGAAAAATATTGTCATTCAGGTACTGATGTTTATAAGTGTGTATCTGAGCATTTTTCAAAATGATCACATTTTCCTAAATCAGTAGACAGGTTTTTCAGATGTCATAACAGATGTTAAGACATCCTGTTCTGAACTAACAGGTTTGCAGTTTGGTTAATTCTGAGTTTTTTCAGGAAAATGACTCAGTCTTTCCAGAACAGAATCATGCGTTTTCTTTGGGTTAACCTAGCTCAACCCTAACCTGGTTGATAAAGTCCTGTGACCTAGTCTTAAGGTCAAATGGAATTAACCCTAGCTTTTTGTGGAAACCCTAACTGAAGATGCAGCTGCTATATATTCAACAGAGCTGCTGTTTTGCAAGTAATCCCTTTTTGGTCAGAAGATCATTTGTAAACTGTATAGGTTTAATTATTGTACTTCAAGCAATTATCATTGTGATAAGTGACTTGGAATAGGTTTTTAATTGTAAGGGTTGTGTAGCACTCAAAGCTTTGAAGCAAGAATGTTTGTATGTTTCTTGACTAAAGCTGTGAAGCAGAGTCAAGTTAGGTGTGTGTATCACTCAAAGCTGTGAAGCAAGAGTGGTTGTGTTGCTTGATTAAAAAGTTGTGAAGCTTAATCAAGTGTATGTTTTTGAAGAGTGTCTTCATCAATTCATTAGTCAAATTGTTTTATGTATCACTGCTGTGATTGAGGGGGAGTGAGTAGGAACTCAGGTTTAAGTTGTACTTAGATTGAAATTGCATTGGGTAGGACTTAAGTGAAGGAGATAAACTGGTTGGTTTATTCCTGAATTAACATCTCTTATAGTGGATTTCCTCCCTGGCTTGGTAGCCCCCAGAGTAGGTGTTGTTTCACACTGAACTGGGTAAACAATTGATTGTGTTCTTTATTGTTTTTGTATTTACTGTCTTATAGAAAGTCAGATACGGTGTCATAACATTAAACGTGACATTGAGTATCTGCAGCCAGAATTTAAAAGCTTATCATCAAACCTAACACTGATTGACTCTTCAACAATCTGTGTTTCTGTATTGTATACTCTGTACCCTCTTGAGCATTCAAAGTATCCTAACATAACACACTTTTGTGCTTTAGAGTCAAACTTGTTCAAATAATTTTTTGTATTCAATATAAAACATGTACATCCAAATGGGTGAAAATAAGAAATGTTGGGCTTTCTGTTCTTCCACAATTCATATGGAGTCTTTTCCATAATAGGTCTTATGGATATTCTATTCTGAATGTAACACACTGTGTTTATTGCCTCTGCCCAGAAGATCTTAGCAACGTTAGTCTCGTTGATCATGGTTCTGGCCATTTCTTGCAATGTTCTGTTCTTTCGTTCTACAACTCCATTTTGTTGGGGAGTTCTAGGACAAGAGAAATCATGCAGAATGCCTTTTTCATTAAAGAATAATTCAAAATATTTATTTTCAAATTCTCCACCATGATCACTTCTGACTTTGACGATTCTAAGATCCTTTTCATTCTGAACTTGGTTGCAAAAGGTAACAAACACAGAGTGTGACTCGTCCTTGTGTCTTAAGAACTTTACCCATGTCCATCTGCTATAGTCATCTATGATTACTAACCCATACTTCTTGCCACTGACTGAAGCAGTCTTTACTGGTCCAAATAAGTCAATGTGCAGAAGTTCTAATGGCTTAGAGGTGGAAACAACATTTTTGGATTTGAAAGCAGGTTTTGAAAACTTGCCTTTCTGACATGCTTCACACAGAGCATCTGAATTGAACTTTAAGTTGGGAAGTCCTCTGACCAGATTGAGTTTGTTAATCTGAGATATTCTTCTCATACTAACATATCCCAATCTTCTGTGCCAGATCCATTGCTCGTTGTTAACATACAGAAGACATTTTACATTATGACTTTTCAGTTCAGAAAGTTTGATTTTATAGATGTTGTTTTTCCTCTTTCCATTAATTAGGATAGTCCCATCTTTCTGACTAACAACTTTTCATGAATTTTGATTAAAGATTATATCATTATCGTTATCACTTAATTGACTTATGGATAACAGGTTATGCATTAATCCATCAACTAATAAAACATTACTTATAGAGGGAAGATTTCCATTACCTACTATTCCAGAGCCAATGATCTTTCCCTTATGATTGCCTCCAAAAGCCACGTGGCCTCCAGGCTTAAGTTCCAGGCTTTGGAACATATGACTTCTTCCCGTCATGTGTCGTGAGAAGCCAGAGTCCAGGGACCATGATTGGTGTCTTTTCTTTGTTGCTAAAGATATCTGCAACATGTATGATTTTATCCTTAGGTACCCACATTTTCTTGGGTCCTGATTTATTAGTTTTACCAAGATTCTGATTGAATTTTGGTTTGACAGAATAATCACTACTCGTATATTTTATGTCATGTGTGTGCCCATATGTAAAGTGTGAATCAAGTGGAGTATGTTTTATAACTAAATCCATGGAATTTTTTGGAATTTCTGCTAACTCCATAGATCATTGAAGCCATTTTGCTTCTGGCTATGTTTTTAGCTAGAAACTTCTGAAAGTTGTGATCTTACTCTTTGATGATCTCATCAGTATTGCTGGGAGTTTCAGGGATTATTTCCTTTTGAGAGTTTTGCAACTGGTTTTCTAATTTTGAAATTTTTTCTTTTAACTCAGAATTCTCCAATCTGAGACTCTCAGTCTTATCAGAGTCAGAAACAAGATTCCTTTTCAAGTTTTTGAATTTGACTCTGATCTGCTAATATCTTTCCAGAATTTCATTAAGGCTTTCAGCAAGTTCAACCTTAGTAAAATTTACAGTAAAGTCAGGGAATACCTCTTCAGTGTCTGATTCTGAGTCTGGTCCTAAAGCTTCACTGTCTTTTGATACGTTTTCCATGAGAGCTATGTTTTCTCTTTCATCATCTGATTCTGAGTTAGCTTCAGATGTGTCAGAATCATCCCATGTAGCCATGAGACTTTTCTCCTTTTCCTTGATAAACTTCTTCTTGGGCTTCTCCTTCTGAAGCTTTGGGTAGTCACTTTTGTAGTTCCCTTGCTTGTTGCATTCATAGAAGATGACGTATTTGTTGTTTGGCTTTCTGTATCCTGAAGAACCTTCAGATCTTCTGTGTCCAGGGGAGGATTCTGACCTTTTGTATCTGGAGGAAGATTCATTTTGATTTTCTGATCTTTTGGGATTCCTGAACTTCCTTTGCCTCTGCTTCCACATTTGGTTCACCCTTCTGGAGAGGAGAGACAGTTCATCTTCTTCTGATGAGGATCCATCAGAGGTTTCTTTTATAGCCTGCAAAACTTTGGAGTTAGGTTTTCTGTTAGATTTCAAAGCTAATGGCTTACCTTGCTTTTGAGGTTCATCTTCTTCTAGCTCTATCTCGTGACTTCTGAGGGAGCTGATAAGTTCCTCCAGAGAGATTTTGTTGAGATCTTTGGCTAGTTTAAGTGTTGTGACCATTGGCCTCCACTGTTTTGGCAAGCTTCTGGTGATCTTCTTAACGTGATCAGCAGTGGAATGCCCTTTGTCAAGGACTTTCAGACCAGCAACAAGAATTTGAAATATTGAAAACATAGTTTCTATTGATTCACTATCTTCCATCTTGAATGCCTCATACTTCTGAATGAGCGCAAGGGCTTTGGTTTCTTTGACCTGAATGTTGCCTTCATGCGTCATTCTTAAAGAATCAAACATATTCTTAGCCGTTTCTCTGTTTGATATTTTCTCATATTCTATATATGAGATGGCATTGAGGAGAATTGTTCTGGCCTTGTGGTTGTTTCTGAAATCACGCTTTTGCTAATCAGACATCATTTTCCTTTCTATCTTCTGACCACTTCCGTCCACTGGATGCGTGTATCCATCAGTCACCATGTCCCACAGATCAGCATCATGAGCCAGAAAGAAACTCTCAATTTTGTCTTTCCAGTAGTAAAAGTTCTCTCCATCAAAGACTGGAGGTTTGCCACTGAATTTGTCCCTGTCTTTATTGTTGCCATTGCTGATGTTCTGGCTTGGTCCCACGATAGTGTTTTTCTGACGCTGGACCTTGTACTGACACGATTAAGTGTTTAAGCTCAAAACCAGGCGCTCTGATGCCAATTGAAGATGTGAAAAACACAAGAAGGGGGGTTGAATTGAAAAACTTGGACTAAAAAGCTTAAGGACACAGAATTTTTATCCTGGTTCGTTTGATCTCAAACTACTCCAGTCCACCCGTCAAGGTGATTTCGCCTCTCTCCAACGAGGTCTTAATCCACTAATCTCAAAAGATTATAACAAGATACTTTAACAACTGTTAAAGTCTTCTTGAGTACAACCATAATCCGGTTAATCTCAAGGAACTTCTTTTTACAAATAAAATTGAACAAGGTGTGTTAATGTTTTCTAACAAAACAGTTTATCACAACTGTGATAAATTACACAGATTAAGCTTAGAATAAAATAAATTTGCTAGAGCTTGGATATGCGTGGTTTGGAAAGCTTGGCAAATTGTTGTGAGCGTACGTGCGTGCTTCTTTGCAAGCAGACTTGTTTATATAGATAGTGCATAGAAGTTGTCCATAAAGCAATATTAATGCTAATAACTCACTTTCCTTTTGTAGATGATCTTGTCTGAAGGAAGTTGTTGGCATTTAATTCTGTCTTGAATAATCAGTAACGCTTCAGAGTCTTCTTTGCTTTAACTGCTGATGACGCTTCAAAGTGTTGATGACTTGGTTGATATGTCTTTAATCAGAGTCATAGTTTACTTGTTTAGGTGTAGATTCTGGTCATCAAACTTCAGCGTATGATCTGGTAGCTTCAGCGTGTAGCACATATTGTTGATCTTCTGATGCTGATTCCATCAGAACTTCTGCATATACAAAGCATAATTTTAAGTAGCATATTTTATTCTTTTGTATTTATTTTTATCAGTATTTGTTATCATCAAAACTCTAATCAAGGGTTGTAGAATCAAACTATGTTCTAACACAAATGACGATACAACAATGGCTATCCCTCATCTGCCAAGGACTAGGCAGTCACAATCACTTCCAACAAATCAAAGACGACATAAAGATCAACAACTTGATCAAAAGGGAAAGTATGATGAAAGAAATAGAAAAAAAGCCCCGCTAAGTCTAAACTTGAAAAACAAGTCGCTTAGGCAAACGTAAGGGAATCCCGTTGGACTTCAGAGTCAAATTCAAAAGAAAACTTATCCAGGAAACATTTAGGGAAAGTGAAAATCGAGATAAGAAAAAAGGGATTACCAAATAAAAATCCTCAGCAAGGAACCAAGTCATATGATCAGACACCAAGAAAGAAAGGGGTGAGTGACTGCCATGTCCAAGAAACCTTAGTGGTTCCTAAACCATCGCAAACTCCTGTCTCAAGAGATGAGTGCTTGTATTGAGTTAACTAAACATAGGAATGGAGAACATCATGGAGAATGGGTGGGAACCAAATAATTTTGAGCCTTAAATCCTTTTTTTTAAAACCGTGAACCAGGCCATATTACATCCCTTACAAGTCCTAATTGAAGCATAGATTAATTCAAAAACACACTGTAATGAGAGTACGTTAATCTGACTTATATAAGGCTTTCTAAAACTTTTGAGTTGGTATTACTCCATCTTTTCATTTTCTTTCTCACAAGAAAAACTCGGTGTTTCGACATCTTTTCAATAAATATTTTTAAAACTTCAAGACAAGCATAAGATTTGCATTAGAACTGTCATTCTTAGATAAACATTCTTTGCATGTGAATGAGTGCTTAAACATCAAGTAAGCTTGCATAATGAGCATTAAATGAAAACTTGAATATCCCAAGGGACACATTGATGTAGAAATATGTCGAAAAGCAAATCATCTTAAAGAATAATTTTATTCTGGGGCATACTTTTTAGTGACTTTGTTGAGTAAAAGAAGACCAACATGAGAATACTCTGTTGAGTAAGAGTTTAGTCAATCTGGGGCTATCACATCAATAAATCTCTTCAAGTTTTCGTCAATCAGAGGCTATCACTTTGATAAATCTCAAGTTTCTGTCAATCAGAGGCTATCTTGTTGATAAATATCAAGTTTCCGTTAATCAGAGTCCATCACGTCTTGAAATCTATTCATAATTCATTCAACCTAGGGTGGTTACGTCGAGATTCGACAAATCTCTCCAAGAAATATGTAATCAGAGACAATTTATTTCGTGACTCAAGACATTGGGGAAGGCCACCTCATATCATATTTTTCCACTGATATTCTGGTCTTCTATTCAGCACATATTTTTTCAGAAATTCTTCATACAGGGGCATTCCCCCTCCAATCTCGCAAAGCTGCTCAAGGAAATTATGTCATACAAGATAATAACAATCAGGCTAAAAACATCATAATGGTCACTGTGATCGGTGGATCTGGAACTGACTGTTTAACGCTGGTTCGCGAAATGTCACGGAAGCAAGAGTCGCCGCCGTCTTTTATTTTCTCCAAATGGAAAGGACAAAAGCACAGAAAAATTCCTTAAAGAGATTGCTCTCGGTTCGGGAGGTAGATTATAGAAAGGGAAGGTGTTAGCACCCTTTCTATCCATGGTTATCCATGGGCTCTTAGATACTTGCTGAATGTGTTTTCAAAATGGTTTGTTTGCTTTTCAATTGTGGGTTTTAAAAGGTTTCTTTGAAAATTTCAGTTCGACTCTTGTATCAGTCCTCAAGAGTGTTTGAAAAATTGCTTTCGAAAGTTTTTTGAAAAGGTGTCGGTGTGAAAAGAGTTTTTGATTTTGTTTTGAAATTAGAGCAAGTATCTACGAGTCGTCTACCTACCCTAAGGAATTCGTCTGTGTAAATGTCCTTGAAGTAGTGCCATCCCACCATTGAGAGGTAGGTAGCACCACCGTTGGAGGTGTTCGGGTCAATTCGAAGGTTCGGGACATGGTGATCACCAGAGCAATAGGAAGATACCTTAGAAGCTACCCTCATGCCAGGTTCCCGGATCATGAGGACTTACCAAGACATCCTCTACTCGACGATCACCTTTCGAGGCAAGGCAACAGTGAGGCGTACCCTAGGGGTGGTGTGTGCGATTTGTGTGTCAGATTCATTTATATTGTCTTGTCATGTCATAGGTGTTCTACGCTTGTTTTTATTTTTGTTCATACATTCTTTCATGCTTTTGATTAACAGTTAAAATATTTGCGAGAAAAGTAAATTCTAAGCTATTACAAACGGCACGGATCCACATCGCCAAAATTAACCAGGACCCGATTTGACAGAAAATAAAGAATTAAAAGCAAATAAAGAATTAAAAGCGCGAGAAGTAATTTACATGGCTTCGGGAGAGGTACATAATTATTTAAGCAAAATAAAATAAATATGCGAATTAGAATAAAAATTAAGAACGTGGGCGTTGGACCCTTTTGCAAAATTAAATGAATGAGGAATTAATTAAAATTAAAAGAAAGCAAGAATTTGTTTTTTTGGTATTTTTATGTATTTTAGGATTTAATAGAAAAAACTAATTGCAATTAAACGCTAACCCTAATTCTAATGGCTTTTAAGTTATTAAGAAAAATATTGAAGTTTTTAACTTAAATGAAACCCTAATTAATTTACAAGTTTAATTATGAAAATAAAATATTTAATTATTTGATATATTTAGGAAAGAAAAATAAAAAGGAACGAAAAATTATTAATTAAACCTATTTCTACATTTTTTAGATTTTTTGTTAAAAGTATTAAAATTACAACTTAAATTAAAACTAAATAATTACATGCAAATTTATTTATGAAAATATTAGAAATAAAATATTTATTGTTTTTTTTTCTCTTTTCTGATTTTTTATGGTTTTTTATATTTTATGAAAATAATTAATTAAATTGAACAAAACAATTATTAAAAAAAATAGAATTAAATTAAATAAAAAAGATATGGCAAACCTAGGGGGGTGGTAGTCCCCAATTGTGAGGCTTTTCTTCAGCAATTTGAGCCCATTAGCAATTGGCATGTAAGACTTTTTTCCACTAGCGTGCTGGCGTGTTGACTGGGACACATCGTATTCCCCAGATCATGAACTTTGATCTGATCTTAGTGCATGCGTGGCAGGCCGGATGGTGGACTACACAGTACGTCCTTTGTGTTGAAACTGCACAGGATAATTAGTTGAAAAATAATATGAGAATAATGAAGACCTGGGGCTCGAACCCAGGTCTTTAACGTTGCCAACACATACACCTTGCCACTGAAGCGCTTTGTTTATCTGTAAACTAATATAACAAATAAATATTATAAAAGAAAATTGTCAATGGCTTTGGAAACGCGCGCAAAATTTGAAAGAGCCAACCCATATGTGCCACGAAGTCATCTTCTTCATGGTGTTTTCCTGAAACAAATTTAACAAACATTTAACGGGGGTTTTAAACCCCCTCAAAATAGGCTAATTTCAATAATAACGATTAGGCCTATGATGCTCAGAAATTTGGCGCGATGGTCTTGATCTTTTCGTCCCAACCTGCTGATTTCATTCATGGAATTGTTATGTCTCAATTTTATAGGAATAGAAAACGCCCAAATTGAAAACCTTGGAAACCTAGGTATCAACAATGGCGAATTCTCATATAGGGCATGAAACTTCAATCAAACTGTGCAGTCAGCTTTAAAACAAGATAATTAGTGCAAATCCATGAGTAAAATGCAATGATATGGTCTCCATAATAGAATGCGATTATGCAAAAAAAAGTGATGCAGTTCACCCTCAAATTACCAATTCTTTGCGTATGGGATTGAGTTTTTGATTGGAATCGCTTCCTACCAACCCCAGCAAGCTAATGGAACAGGTTTCGTGCCTTGGAACCACCTATAAGTCAGTTTTCAGAATTGAGTTGCTTTGCAAAATTTTCAAGTTTGTCTTTCAACTTTCTCAGCAGCTGCGTGTGTGTGAGCATTAGGGTTGTCTTTTGGCTTTTGTATTGAGCCCATTAGGTCAAGAAAAATAGAACAAATCCATTGCATTCATTGATTTTGAAAATTTGATTTTCAATATCTTTTTTCAATCTTTTCCATGTGTTTTTTGTTCTCAATCATATCAATCAATCCAAATCTTTCCATGTTGGGATATGCACGAATTATTGATGATATAATGTGCACAAAAAGATTGAAAAAATTAGGTTAGACATTTTTCATATATTTAATTTGATTTAAATGAATTATTATAAATAAAAATTCAAATAAATAAATAAAAAATTAATAAAGACTTCCCTTTGGGCCAAGTAGTCGTGCATATGCTATGGATGAAGATTTGTGGAAGAAAAATGGGCCCATTAGCAGTTTTAGGTCATTTGAATCAATGTTGACTTTTCAAAATATCCAAAACTTTCCCAACTTCCACAAGGCATAACTTGCTCAATTTTTAAGCTTTTCTCATGTTCTTTGACATTTTGGAAAGGTATTTGAGTCCTCTAACCAATGCCTTTGGTCCCATGTCATTTTGATTTACCAATATCAAGTTATGGCCTTTGACTTAAAGTCCCTTTTTGTTGACTTTTGAAAATGACCTATAATGTTGAAATTGATAACTTTTTGTGAGAGCATTTCTTGGACTTGAAGTATGAATATGAGTTGTAGGAAATGTCTTTCTCTTCAAAATGAGCTTTGGATGGGATTTTTCTGATAATCCATGTGAAAGTTATGCCCTGGTCAATTTCAGTTGAATTTTTCAGCTGTCCAAATAAGGAAACTTTTGCATCTTGATGATTTCTGGGCCAAATTTTGAGAATCATGATCAAGCATTGATCAAATGATGTTTGTGGCTTCAAAATGATATGTTGACCAAAAATTTGAACTTTTGACTATCAAATGACCATTTTGCCCCTACAGTTGACTGTAGTGCAATTTAGGGTTTTGACTGTGCAACTTTGTGCTGAAAGCCTTGAAACTTGATAGGAGGATGCTTGACCATATTTGTAGGCATATGGGACTTGATTAGACCTTTGGAAACTTCATTTTCTTGATCAGAACAAAAACCCTAATCTTGACTGTATAGGAGACCTTTGCACTGTGCAACCCTTGGGGAATTTTGAAGCTTGACTTGGCAAATCTTGAAGAATATGGGAGGGCAAATTTTGGGGTACAACAGTTGCCCATGTTCAATCTTCTTAGACCTGAGGATGCAGATTGGCTGACGTGCCTTTCGTAATCCGAGGGTAGAAGATGATTGAACACTAGAGTGCCCAGAAATTTGCGCTCACATAGTAGCAGTGTGATGATGGGGGAATGGGCTTATAGATGCCATTTGGAGATTGATGAATAGGATGATGGGCTTATAGATGCCATATGGACGTTGATCGCGTAAGAGATTCCTTAGCGAGAACCTGCATACCTGCAAAAGAAAAATGAGTACCTGACACGTTGCAGGAGCTGATTTTCAGATGCTTGGTGTAGATATGTCCTGGCTGGTTACAGGAATTGGATCTTTGAATTCTTCAGACGTGCCCTGGCGAGATACAGGCATCGGATCTGGGATTCAGAAAGGTTGGTGAGTTGTCTCTACTGACAGGTTATTTCTATGGACGAGTGGTCTTTAACGACGAGTGTCTATAACGACGGGTGTCTATAACGACGAGTGTCTATACCGATGAGTGTCTATACTGACAAGTGTCTATAACGACGGGTGTCTATCACGATGAGTGTCTATCACGACGAGTGTCTATAACGACGAGTGTCTATAACGACGAGTGTCTATAACGACGAGTGTCTATAACGACGAGTGTCTATCACGACGAGTGTCTATCACGACGAGTGTCTATAACGACGAGTGTCTATAACGACGAGTGTCTATAACGACGAGTGTCTATTACGACGAGTGTCTATTATGACGAGTGTCTATCACGACGAGTGTCTATCACGACGAGTGTCTATCACGACGAGTGGAAGTAAATTTAACTGGATATGTCTTCTTTGACGAGTTGTCTTTAATGACTAGATGTCTTCAATGACGGGTGTCTATACTGACGAGATGTCTTCAATGATGGGTGTTTTCTTTGACTTTAGGAGGTAATTTAACTGGACATGTCTTCTTCGACTGGTCTTCTTTGACTGGATTTGTCTTCTCTGACTGAATTGGTCTCTTTGACTGAATTGGTCTCTTTTGACTGGATTTGTCTACTCTGACATAGCTGATCATTTAACTGTATCCTTCCTGAAAGGTAAAGGTCAATCATATGCAGTGCATGATGTGGATCAAGCGACGACATAAATGAGATTGTATGACATGACGCACATATGTATGTATCATGATATATGAAAATGTGATGTTTATGGATGTATTTTCGTCTAGGAAAGTAAATCCTTGACGGGTGCCGGGAAGTCATTCCTGGGCTGATGTTGAAGAATGGATTTTGCTTCCGCTGGAGACGATAGCTGCAAGAATACCGGTAGGAGATGATGACTCCGTTGAGGAATAAACTTGGCAAATGGAAGATTCTGCAGGGAGAAAAATACTCTAACGATCATGTTGGGGAGTGATACTCTGTGAGGAGAGGGATGCTTTGCTGAATAGTAACTTGCTGATGATATCTTTGCTGTGTTGGAAGTGTTGATAGACTTTGCTGGGGGTAAGCAGACTTCGTCAAGGACGCTCTTTCCGTGGCTTTTGGCTGAGGATAACCCAGTTATATCCTGGTACGGAAATAACTCTTTGAATAAAGTCGGACGACGCGTTCGCTCTTGGTCGCATTCTTCAGCTGAACTTACCTTGCCACTTCGGTGGACAGAGCAACCGGATCATCTAGACAACTCATTATTGCCCCAGTTTCTATGGGGGAGGCACATGTGGGATGCTGATAGTTGTTGATGGACCAACCTCCTTCTGGTAGGCAGGTGACAAGATGACAGGACATAGTCGTACGCTTTGATCCCTAACTTTTGCCTGGACCTCCCTTTCGGGTTTTCAGTCCGCCGGGATACCCATTTTTGCCCAAGCCGCCTTTTCAGGTTTTCGACTTGCCGGGTGTACTGATTTTTCATTTCATCCCTTCATTTTGCCCGAACCCTTTTGGTTTGCCGGGAAGCCCTTATTTTTGCCTAGGTGTGTCAACCTAGCGGGTCTTTGATTATGCGTAGTATTTTTTTCGACTATGTCCGTGCTTTCAGAATGTAGGGAGTTGCCCCTGTTAGAAGTGTTTTGCCACGCCCCCAGAAGGTGTTTGATCAGGCAAGATTCGTTGTTGGAATGCCCCCAAGTGACTCAGGCGGAGATTTGCCCCAGGCTACTTTGGCATTTTGAAAGATTCTCCGAATCTTGACTGAATTGCCCCAGATGATGGACAATAGTAACGTCTGCCCCTTGATTGGAGGTACTTCTGTTCATTAGGCATTCGTCGTGCGAATTTCTTTGATGTTCAAACAAAAAGTCATGTGCAAACAAAGTTATGTTAAAAATGCAAAGCTTATGTCTGTTTTGAAGATTTTGAAAATGCATTCTTTTTTCATAAAACAAGTGATTGTTTGTAAAACGTGATGTCAACTCGTTATTTTATCGTAGGCCTTAAGGAGTCGGGATACCTTTCGTAACAGTATGCTTTCGAACTAACCCATGCTTCAGCTAGGACTTTTAAGGGTTATAACGTGGCTTGGTTCATGGTTTAAGAAACAAAGGATAAAGGCTCAAATTTATTTGTACCCACCCGCTCTTCGTGATGTTCTTCAAACCTAGACTCAGCTGATCGTGCGTTAGACCTTGTTCGAGTCTTTGCTTTGATATACCAATGATGGTTCAGATAATGATGATTTATTCTGAATGGGCAGTCATTTTCTTTTTGTTGAGGGTTTGTGTGACCTCTTTTTTTTTTTTATTATCCCTATTTTTGCCTGAGTTGTTTCCTTTTTTGGAATTACAGTCAGCGGGATGCCCTAGTTTTGTAAGTCTCCTTCATGGGTTTTGACTTTTTGGGCTTTTCATTTATGATATATTTTTTTTGATAATGACTGCCTGTCCTTATGATTGTTCGGAACCATCACTGTCTTTCTTCGTTTTGTAAAGATCTCTTCGGTGCCATTCGTCACGCACTTGGATCAACTGAGAGAACTACCCTGCCCCAGGTTATAATCAAGGGTTTTAATTTTTGAAAAGAAAAACTCCTACTTCTTTGGCTCAGAGGGGTTGACGAGGGATTATCTTTCTTATAACTCCAGTGTTTAGGAATTGAAACAATGCATGTACCTCATCAGCGGGGTCTGTTCAAAAGCATACTGTAGATTATGGTATCGTTTTCGTCATCCTCCCTCAAGAGGCTTAGAATTATTAATCGAGAGTTGACAATCAGAAAAAATATGAAAATAATTTGCAAATAGTGAATACGAAATAATTACTTCAAAACAGACATGTGTAATGCATTAATGAAATAACCAAGTTTGACATGAAATAAAATGTTTGAACAATCGAAGAAAAATACAATCTTGAACATTCAAATGAACAAAAGTTTCCAATCCTAGCCATATTTTGGCAGGGGAGCCGTGATCACATTCGGAGTCTCTGGAGAGTCGAGCTGGACTTCCTTTGCGTCAATCAGATCTTGAACCCTGTTTCTCAAAGTCCAACAGTCATCTGTAGCATGCCCCGGGCTGTCGGAATGATAGGCGCAGCGAGCATTGGGATTGTACCTTGAAGGTGTTCTGTTAGGATTCTTCGGGGGATCCATGAGAGTTACCAACTTGGTTTCCAGCAGTTGTGGCAATATCTGTGACAAGGTCATGCCGAGGGGAGTAAATTGCCTCTTGGGTCTTTCTTCCCTTTGTTGATTGTGACGCTGAGGAACACCGGCCGGCTTTGCAATAGTTACTGCGTTGACAACACTAGATTCCCTCTTGGATGGTTTCTTCTCAGTGTTCGAGGAATCATCATTATGTATTTTTCCTGACTTGATGCCAGCTTCTATTCTTTCCCCGGTCAAGATCAGATCTCTAAACCCAGCAGCAGAATTCCCAATTAGGTGGTTGAAGAATGGACCAGACAAGGTCCCCAAGAACATGTCGACGAGCTCGCGGTCAGTCAGTGGTGGTTGTACCCTTCCAGCAAGGTCCCTCCATTTTTGGGCATATTCTTTGAAACCTTCACCCGTACCCATAGACATCCCCTGAAGCTGAGTGCGCGTGGGAGCGAGGTCGGCATTGTACTGGTACTGCTTGTAGAATGCAGTGGCTAAGTCTTCCCAGGTACGGATGTTGGCTCCATTCAGTTGATAGAACCAGTCGAGTTGAGTCCCTGAAAGACTCTCCTGGAAAAAGTGGATCCATAAGTTCCTGTCGGCCGTGTAGGGCTGGATCCTCCTCATGTATGACCTGAGATGCAGCTTTGGACAGGATGCCCCGTCATACTTTGCAAAGGCAGGTGCCTTGAATTTGTGTGGGATCACTACCCCAGAAGACAGACCTAGATCCTCGAAGTCCAGGCCAGGCACTTTTTGTATCTCCATAGCACTTAGCCGGTCTTCCAACTGTTTATACCTATCCTCAGCCGGAGGGTACTGCTCGTCGTTGAAATCTGTCTCATCGTCGGAGACCACTGGACTGGGAACCCTTTCCTCTTGATGACTGCCTTTCCCCACAGATGGAGTTGTCCTCTCAGCTTCATCCTGCAGTGTGTTCCCAGATATGCGTCTAGGGCTGAACAAAACAGTCCTCTTCTTCTTCTTTTCCTTCTTCAAGAGCATAGCCTTCAGATCTTGTTGCCCCTGGGTCAAATTCATGATCAGCCCTTGGAACTGGGCGTTCTGAGCCTGGAGGGCCTTGATAGTGTGCTCGGTTGAGGATTCAGGATTCATGACGAGACTGCTGAAATAAACAGCGAAGAAGGTAAGCAACCTGCAGAGAAAGGGTACCTGTTATGCAATGATATGTATGATATGCATGCAATGATTTCAAGGACCTTGAGGGGTAAACAAATTGTTAGAGTTGGAAACTGGTGACTTGATTGAAGGTACTTCATGTTGTTGAGAGTCCTTCTTCAAGGGTCAAAGGCTCACCATATCCAGTGGGTCATAGCCCCTGACAACCTTGTCTAGAGGAAAATAAATCCCCTTTGCCCCTTGCTGGACAGTTGGTTCATCATGACCTGCATCACAAGCCCTTGAGATCCTTGAAACGGGTCAGTCTTTATGCAGGATGCATGCAATGGTATGATGTTATGCTATGCATGGGGTAATGCGGGTAACCCTGTTATAAGTCCCTATTAAAGACTATAAACAAAACCTGCAAGCAAAGTCAGTAAACCCTATTATGAGTCAAAACCTGCGAGAAAACCTGGTAAACCTTGTTATGAGTCCTAATTAAGGACTACAAACAAAACCTGCGAGAAAACCTGGTAAACCTTGTTATGAGTCCTAATTAAGGACTACAAACAAAACCTGCGAGAAACTCAAGCGTCAGATAACAAGCATGCAAGTAGGCAAGTACAAAGGCACACAAGTCACACAAAAGTGCCCTTAGAGTTTAGGCCAGCATGAGGTCTAGGTATTACCCTCTTTCAGTTTGTTGGTTCATACCTGTCCTATCAAAGTAACCGGGTTCTTAGAGGATCCCAATATCATTGACTAACCTCAATCGGTCATAACTCCAGCATCGCAATCTTTTCTTGCGGCCAGAACCATCACGAGAGTTTAGCCTCAATGGGCGTAGCATACTGCTACTGTTCTAATGGCCAAGTTGTGTCAATTAAGGTTCTAAGGTTGTTGGTGCTTAATGACTCCTTGGAAGACCCATATTCTCCCCGTTTCAACACAAGGGATATCGGTACAGACCAAGGTGCCACACCAACGTAGCCACTGTTTCACCCGTGTCGGTCTACGCCGGACAGGTCCCTCACAGCTTATGCTACCTAAACAGGGTATCCCCAGATCCGGGTTAGGATCTATGTAACTCCGATGCAACCCACAATAGTAAAGCAAGCAAATCAATACAATTGAAAACACAGTTATGAACTAGCCCTAAGGTACACCTCACTTTAAGTTTGGTCCCCAGCTGAGTCGCCAGTTCTGTGATCGGTGGATCTGGAACTGACTGTTTAACGCTGGTTCGCGAAATGTCACGGAAGCAAGAGTCGCCGCCGTCTTTTATTTTCTCCAAATGGAAAGGACAAAAGCACAGAAAAATTCCTTAAAGAGATTGCTCTCGGTTCGGGAGGTAGATTATAGAAAGGGAAGGTGTTAGCACCCTTTCTATCCATGGTTATCCATGGGCTCTTAGATACTTGCTCAATGTGTTTTCAAAATGGTTTGTTTGCTTTTCAACTGTGGGTTTTAAAAGGTTTCTTTGAAAATTTCAGTTTGACTCTTGTATCAGTCCTCAAGAGTGTTTGAAAAATTGCTTTCGAAAGTTTTTTGAAAAGGTGTCGGTGTGAAAAGAGTTTTTGATTTTGTTTTGAAATTAGAGCAAGTATCTACGAGTCGTCTACCTACCCTAAGGAATTCGTCTGTGTAAATGTCCTTGAAGTAGTGCCATCCCACCATTGAGAGGTAGGTAGCACCACCGTTGGAGGTGTTCGGGTCAATTCGAAGGTTCGGGACATGGTGATCACCAGAGCAATAGGAAGATACCTTAGAAGCTACCCTCATGCCAGGTTCCCGGATCATGAGGACTTACCAAGACATCCTCTACTCGACGATCACCTTTCGAGGCAAGGCAACAGTGAGGCGTACCCTATGGGTGGTGTGTGCGATTTGTGTGTCAGATTCATTTATATTGTCTTGTCATGTCATAGGTGTTCTACGCTTGTTTTTATTTTTGTTCATACATTCTTTCATGCTTTTGATTAACAGTTAAAATATTTGTGAGAAAAGTAAATTCTAAGCTATTACAAACGGCGCGGATCCACATCGCCAAAATTAACCAGGACCCGATTTGACAGAAAATAAAGAATTAAAAGCAAATAAAGAATTAAAAGCGCGAGAAGTAATTTACATGGCTTCGGGAGAGGTACATAATTATTTAAGCAAAATAAAATAAATATGCGAATTAGAATAAAAATTAAGAACGTGGGCGTTGGACCCTTTTGCAAAATTAAATGAATGAGGAATTAATTAAAATTAAAAGAAAGCAAGAATTTGTTTTTTTGGTATTTTTATGTATTTTAGGATTTAATAGAAAAAACTAATTGCAATTAA
This sequence comes from Vicia faba, assembly GCA_948472305.1. NCBI lineage: Eukaryota > Viridiplantae > Streptophyta > Magnoliopsida > Fabales > Fabaceae > Vicia > Vicia faba. The sequence continues at coordinate 24,659 of CATIWC010000627.1, read as the reverse complement.
ACGCTAACCCTAATTCTAATGGCTTTTAAGTTATTAAGAAAAATATTGAAGTTTTTAACTTAAATGAAACCCTAATTAATTTACAAGTTTAATTATGAAAATAAAATATTTAATTATTTGATATATTTAGGAAAGAAAAATAAAAAGGAACGAAAAATTATTAATTAAACCTATTTCTACATTTTTTAGATTTTTTGTTAAAAGTATTAAAATTACAACTTAAATTAAAACTAAATAATTACATGCAAATTTATTTATGAAAATATTATAAATAAAATATTTATTGTTTTTTTTTCTCTTTTCTGATTTTTTATGGTTTTTTATATTTTATGAAAATAATTAATTAAATTGAACAAAACAATTATTAAAAGAAATAGAATTAAATTAAATAAAAAAGATATGGCAAACCTAGGGGGGTGGTAGTCCCCAATTGTGAGGCTTTTCTTCAGCAATTTGAGCCCATTAGCAATTGGCCTGTAAGACTTTTTTCCACTAGCGTGCTGGCGTGTTGACTGGGACACATCGTATTCCCCAGATCATGACCTTTGATCTGATCTTAGTGCATGTGTGGCAGGCCGGATGGTGGACTACACAGTACGTCCTTTGTGTTGAAACTGCACAGGATAATTAGTTGAAAAATAATATGAGAATAATGAAGACCTGGGGCTCGAACCCAGGTCTTTAACGTTGCCAACACATACACCTTGCCACTGAAGCGCTTTGTTTATCTGTAAACTAATATAACAAATAAATATTATAAAAGAAAATTGTCAATGGCTTTGGAAACGCGCGCAAAATTTGAAAGAGCCAACCCATATGTGCCACGAAGTCATCTTCTTCATGGTGTTTTCCTGAAACAAATTTAACAAACATTTAACGGGGGTTTTAAACCCCCTCAAAATAGTCTAATTTCAATAATAACGATTAGGCCTATGATGCTCAGAAATTTGGCGCGATGGTCTTGATCTTTTCGTCCCAACCTGCTGATTTCATTCATGGAATTGTTATGTCTCAATTTTATAGGAATAGAAAACACCCAAATTGAAAACCTTGGAAACCTAGGTATCAACAATGGCGAATTCTCATATAGGGCATGAAACTTCAATCAAACTGTGCAGTCAGCTTCAAAACAAGATAATTAGTGCAAATCCATGAGTAAAATGCAATGATATGGTCTCCATAATAGAATGCGATTATGCAAAAAAAAGTGATGCAGTTCACCCTCAAATTACCAATTCTTTGCGTATGGTATTGAGTTTTTGATTGGAATCGCTTCCTACCAACCCCAGCAAGCTAATGGAACAGGTTTCGTGCCTTGGAACCACCTATAAGTCAGTTTTCAGAATTGAGTTGCTTTGCAAAATTTTCAAGTTTGTCTTTCAACTTTCTCAGCAGCTGCGTGTGTGTGAGCATTAGGGTTGTCTTTTGGCTTTTGTATTGAGTCCATTAGGTCAAGAAAAATAGAACAAATCCATTGCATTCATTGATTTTGAAAATTTGATTTTCAATATCTTTTTTCAATCTTTTCCATGTGTTTTTTGTTCTCAATCATACCAATCAATCCAAATCTTTCCATGTTGGGATATGCACGAATTATTGATGATATAATGTGCACAAAAAGATTGAAAAAATTAGGTTAGACATTTTTCATATATTTAATTTGATTTAAATGAATTATTATAAATAAAAATTCAAATAAATAAATAAAAAATGAATAAAGACTTCCCTTTGGGCCAAGTAGTTGGACATTTTGGAAAGGTCTTTGAGTCATCTAACCAATGCCTTTGGTCCCATGTCATTTTGATTTACCAATATCAAGTTATGGCCTTTGACTTAAAGTCCCTTTTTGTTGACTTTTGAAAATGACCTATAATGTTGAAATTGATAACTTTTTGTGAGAGCATTTCTTGAACTTGAAGTATGAAGATGAGTTGTAGGAAATGTCTTTCTATTCAAAATGAGCTTTGGATGGGATTTTTCTGATAATCCATGTGAAAGTTATGCCCTGGTCAATTTCAGTTGACTTTTTCAGCTGTCCAAATAAGGAAACTTTTGCATCTTGATGATTTCTGAGCCAAATTTTGAGAATCATGATCAAGGATTGATCAAATGATGTTTGTGGCTTCAAAATGATATGTTGACCAAAAATTTGAACTTTTGACTGTCAAATGACCATTTTGCCCCTACAGTTGACTGTAGTGCAATTTAGGGTTTTGACTGTGCAACTTTGTGCTGAAAGCCTTGAAACTTGATAGGAGGATGCTTGACCATATTTGTAGGCATATGGGACTTGATTGGACCTTTGGAAACTTCATTTTCTTGATCAGAACAAAAACCCTAATCTTGACTGTATAGGAGACCTTTGCACTGTGCAACCCTTGGGGAATTTTGAAGCTTGACTTGGAAAATCTTGAAGAATATGGGAGGGCAAATTTTGGGGTACAACAGTCACCTCGACCTAGTCAGTGCAAAAAGTCATTCTCATCTGCTACAAACAATTTCAAACCTGATTCCCCAAGTGAATTCAGAAAGTCCAGAGTCATCGTTTGATTTGGTGCGTGCAAGTGCACATACCCTGAGAGCTAAACCTGGGTAATCACATATCTAAACCGGGGAAATCGCAAAGCTAAACTAGGGCATTCACAAATCTAAGCCGGGGCATTCACATGTGTTCATGCCCATCTTTTTATCCCCGAGTGATTTAAGAGGTTATTCCCCAATGTGGGGTAGACTTAGGGCATGTATTCAAAGAGATCCATAGGATGTTCAGTATCCGTTCCTTGAAATATTCAGCCCTATCATCCTCTCAGCGGTTTAGGATGTAGGTAAGTCATGCCAGATTATCTCTTCCCCAACAATATAATTCAAAATTCAGCAGCATACCTGAAAGCTCGCTTCGTCAGCAATTCAATCTTCAGCAGAGTCACCAATAATATTCGGTATCACGAGCTTCCCAATGCAAATTCTTAGTATCCCCAGTGATCCTTGGTACCACATGTTTCCAGCGCTGATATGTATTAACATCCACGATGATGAGCAACAGTTCCCAATGATCCTTCACTTATCCCCATGAAGTCCATTTATATGCATTACATATAGTTATCATTGCATAACATTGCATCTTCAAAAGCGCGTAGCCGATCCATCAGAATGAATATTTGCGGCAGAAGAAATTCAAACACGCATACAGAGCATAAGCCAGATCAAGTACCTTACACGAAAGACATGAATCATTCATAGACATCAATACATCCCCACAAGAGGGTATCACTCTCAAACCCTCAGGGGACGTCCTTCGTTACATTATGATACCCAGCTAACGGTACCAGTACCTTATACTCCCAAACACTCGTTTGTGTTAGCTTTCCAAACATTCATCTGTGTCAAACTTCATCGTTTTAATCACTCGTTTGTGTTATCCTATCCTTGATATTTGTCTGTATCTTCTTTCGATACTCATCCATATTGATTTAAACACTCATCCGTGTAATCATCTTCTTTGATACTCGTTTGTATCTTCTTTCGATACTCGTTCGTATTGATTAAAACACACGTCCGTGTTTAAACTTTCTTTGACACTTGTTCGTATCTTCTTTCGATGCTCATCCGTATTGATTCAAACACTCGTCTGTGTAATCATTTCCTTGATACTCGTCTGCATCTTTATTCGATACTCGTCCGCATCGATGCAAAGACTCGTCCATGTAATCATTTCCTTGATACTCGTCTGTATCTTCTTTTGATACTCGTCCATATTGATTCAAACACTCGTTCGCGTAATCATTTCCTTGATACTCATTTATATCTTCTTTTGATACTCATTCGTATTGATTCAAACACTTGTATATGTTAAACCTTTCTTGGATACTCATTCGTATCTTCTTTGGATACTCGTATGTATCTTCTTTCGATACTCATCTGTATTAATGTGAACCGTCATCCGTGTAATCATTTATTTGATACTCTTTTGTATATGCTTTTGATACTTGTCCGTATTGATTTAAACACTCGTCCATGTAATCATTTTCTTGATACTCATTTGTATCTTCTTTTGATACTCGTCCATATTGATGCAAACACTCGTCCTTGTAATCATTTCCTTGGTACTCGTTCATATTGATTCAATCACTCATCTGTGTTTAACCTTTCCTTGATACTCGTCTGTATCTTCTTTCGATACTCGTCCGTATTGATTTAAACACTCGTCAGTGTAATCATTTTCTTGATACTCGTCTGTATGTTCTTTCGATACACGTCCGTATTGATGCAAACACTAATCCGTATAATCATTTTCTTAATACTCGTTTGTATCTTCATTTGATAATCGTCCGAAATGATGCAAACACTTGTCCGTGTAATAATTTCCTTGACACTCGTATGTATCTTCTTTCGATACTCGTCTGTATTAATTCAAATACTCGTTTGTGTGATCCTTTCCTTGATACTCGTCTGTATCTCCTTTCGATACTTGTCTGTATTGATTCAAACACTCATCCGTGTAATCTTTTCCTTGATACTCATTTGTATCTTCTTTCGATGCTCGTTCGTATTGATACAAACACTCGTCCGTGTAATCATTTCCTTAATACTCGTTTGTATCTTGCTACGATACTCGTCCGTATTGGCATAAATCTGTGTCTATGTTAATCTGTCACGGACTCCCAATGAAGTTATTCCTTCAGCACTCATCGTGTTATCTTCAGACGCTCGTCGTGTCATTTACCTTCGCTCATCGTGTCGGTTTCCAAACACCTGTCGTGTTATCTTCAGACGCTCGATGTGTCATTTACCTTCGTTCATCGTGTCGGCTTCCAAACACCCGTCATGTTATCTTCAAACGTGCGTCATTTCATATTCCAACACTCGTTGTGTCGGTTTCTAAACACCCGTCTTTTTATCTTCAAACACTCGTTGTGTCATATCTAAACACTCGTCGTGTCATATTCCAACACTTGTCGTGTTGGCTTCTAAGCACTCGTCGTGTCAATTTCCAAATATTCATCTGTATCAGTTTTCCAAACACTCGTTCGTGTCAGCTTTTCCAAACACTCGACAATGTCAATTTTCCTCCTGAATTCCCAGCAAAATCAATAGCTTGTCATACGATTCCAGTTCTCATATGGTAGTTAGTTCTCGTCTGATAATTAATTCAAATTTCGGTTCTCGTCTGGTAGTCTGTTCTCGTCTAACAATTAATTCAAATCCCAGCTCTCGTCTGATAGTCAGTTCTCGTCTGACAATCAATTCTAAGTCCAATTCTCACCCTGGCCAATAATTTCAAAGGTCAACTCTCGTCTAGTAGTCATTCCTTATTTGTCGTTCCTCTCTTCCTTTTTCGGTTAAGTATCTGTTTAGCATACGATGCTATCAGAATTCTAGCTATTGACCTTTTTCCGGGATCATGGATCGTCCTTAAATACTACCCCCTTTCGACGTCTTGTCTCGGGTTGTGGGTTGTCTTGATACCTCCCCTCTTGATGTCCTTCTATGGATCACGGATTGTCCTGATACCCCACCATCTTGTCATCTCGTTTCAGGTTGTGGATTGTCCTGATGCCTCCCCTCTTGATGTCCTTCTATGGGTCGTGGATTGTCCGGATATCCCACCATATTGTCATCTTGTTACAGGTTGCGATTTATCCTGAAACCTCCCCTCTTGATGTCCTTTCTCGGGTCATGGATTGTCCTGATGTCCTACCCTATCATCCTTTCGAGTTATGGATTACCCTGATATCCTATCCTCCTACCTCTTTCACCATAGCAACCGTTCCTCTCTGAGAACTTCGTATTGGCACCATTTCTCCGATATAGATTATCACTATTCAACCACGCTTTCGCATCACAAACCTTTTTCCAGTAACTATCTAAAGTATAAATATTTTCAAGATTAAACGAAAATTTTCAAAAATAAAACGTCTAGAAAATAACTTTATTTTTAGAATAATCAAGTGCAAAAAATATGTTTTTCCCTTTTTAACTTAAAATAATTTATTGAAGAAATTCTATTAATCATTATAAATAGCTCTAAGAGGTATTCCTTATCCATATTTCAGAAGAAGAAAATATGGCTATTAACATCAATCGTGTGCATTTTTTCATTGCGTTGTTATGCATTACATCTGTTGTAACACAAGGTATCATATTTAGTTTTTAAAAAGTTTCAATTTCTAATGTAATTGACAACAATAGAGAAGAGTTTTATGAAAACTGTGTTTTGAGTTTTTGAACTAACCGATTTAATAAGTAAAAGTAGTTGAAGGTAGAAAGCTTAATTTTTGTCGATCTCTTACATTTCTAACACCACCTTATTTATTACAGGAGAAGCAGCTGCTCCATGGATTTATTGTATTGGCCAAGGTCCATGTCCAAATAAAGATCAAGATTGTAATAATTATTGTTTAACAAACAAGTTTCCAAAAGGTGGAAAGTGTATTGCAAAGCAATGTTGTTGTGATGGATAATTGTATTGTCTTCTTAAAAAAACATGTATATGAGGTCTTTAATATATCATATACATTCAAATAAATTCATTTAGTTCTATTTTAACTATTTTTGTTATATTTTTTTGCTAAATCATTTCCTATATTTTTCACGGTATCATTTTCTTTGTTTTATATAATTTCTTTAAATCAGTCAAACAAAAATATTATTAACAAAACTCTATAGATGTCTTAAGCTCACAGAGAATAATAATATCTTCAAACATACTTTTGAACAAATATAAACACACTTAAGAGAAAATTAGGGATAAAATATTAAAAGAAAAATATATACGAAAGCCACCAAATAACACCGTTGATGTTGGTTAGAATTAAACAAACTATTCACAATCACGACCATCAAACCACTCTAAAAACCTTTACATCAATTCGTCCAATATACAAAAGAAGCAAATAAGAAGAAGGAGTACATTAGAGATAGTAATCGTACACACATTTACATATAATGGGTAGAGAAAAAACCCAAATAAGCGGGTATGAGTGAGGGGACGAGTACCTTAGTACCTACCCCACCTCATATACGTACAATATATATTTGTATATTTTAATTTATTTTCTCATATAAAAAAAATATATGTCTATATCTTTAAAAAATTACAACTTATTAAACTACTATAAATTTTTATATAATTGTTCCTTTATTTTACAATTCAATAGTAAAATCTTTGACTTTTGGTTAACTTTGTTAAACAAACGAAAATGATATGATATTATTCAATTGATAGATTTATTTTTACTAAAATTGTGGGTAACGGGTACGGGTAAAGGTAATTAGGTATCCACATGGAACGGGTATGGGTATGAAGATTGATGCCCACGCGGGTATGGGCTCGGGTCCGAAGATTTTTTCAAATTACGGGTATGGAGACGAGTACTATAACACCTTACTCATACCCTAGCTATTTCCATCCCTACTCTAGAGACGCCACTTGGCCACTCTATGAACCCTTATTCGCTTAAGCACAATAAATATTCATGCTCACGTGCCAAAAGAGTGGGGGAATTTTAAAATGAGTCTGAACCCACTTTTAAGAAGGACACACAATCATACTAACCCTGTGATTGATAGTCGAGCTTTTCTTACAAAATATAATATTATTAAGAACACTCTAGATGTTCCAAATCACTGCATGTCAGATCAAAAGCATGCCTCTCCAAAGAACCTTACTCCAAACAAAACCATCAATACTCCCAAACATACTAGAAACCGAATTTGGAATAACCACCACTATACGCACCCATTTAAAAACTCTTTACCAAAAAGGAGACACATACCCAGACGAGAAATAAAAATGATCATATTAGTCAACAAGGAAAAAACAAATGGCACACCCCACCCTATAAGGATATGATAAGATCCTACATATAAGAAGATTATTGTTGGACATAATCGTGCCTTGCTGTAATACCCCAAATTTGTCCTACCCTTTCACTTTTATCTGGATTATGTATTTTGCGCTTCTCGTTTCATTCTCATACTCTCCATTAGGTCATTTAACACATCATGCATCATTAATCAGTAAATTTAGCATGGGATCAAGGGTATTGAAGAGTTAGGGTTTCTCTGTACTTTTAAGCTCTCATCTTCATTCAGGTGGAAACAATTGGTTTCTTCAACAATCAATGGTTTGAAGCTAGGGTTGTGTGTTCATGGTCATTGTAGACTTCTATTTTCATTAAATATTCATCTTGAGAAAAGTGTATTAGGGTTTTCATTTGTGCTGCTTAGTGCTTCATCAAGATTGAGCCTCTTTCCTTCGACGTTTCTAAAGCTTAGTTTTCATCTAAGGGTTTCCTAGAGAAGTGAATCATGTTGCATCCTCTTATGATTGATTAAGATTGATGTCAAGAGGCTTGCTATTAACAAGATATAATTCATTTATTCATTAAGCTAAGGTTTTCGGCATATTCTCTAATCAGTCAAGGATCGAATTGTAAGGGATGGTGGCATCACATTCTATGATTCTATCTTTCACTAATTCAATGCAATATTTTTGGGTTAAAAGACAAGACTTATGGTTTGTGCGAAGAGTGGGTTCAATTGTCTTTTGATACAATAAAGTCAAGGAGTTGTGTGTATAAAGTACAAGTCAACACGAATTTAATAATTGAGTTAGGGATTTCATTTAAAATGGGATGTGTTGAAAGAGGCTCTATGAATTCAAGTTGTCAAGAACGGATCAAAGTAGGAACAATATTTACATGACTTTCATACAAAAGAAGAGATGGATTCATTTATGCATCACTTAATCAATTAAGTTTTGTGTATGGTTCCAAGATATGTTTGACTTGGAATGACAAATTAAATCATGAAATTCACTGGTAAAAATAACCAGGTTATTCACTTATTCAACGATTGTGTTCATCAAAGTTCATCAAGATCCAAAGATTCGTGAACATTTTTTACAATATCTAAACATCAAGCAAGATTCATCAAAGTTATATCCAACTTAAGACATTCATAATTGTTCAAAGTCACAACCGTGCAATTTACAAGCTATGTTAATGTTATACATTGGAGCATTACAAGAAAAGTTACAATAAGAATTAGATAAGTTTTGTTCTATAGCTCAATTGTATCTTCACCAAAGCTTGAGGCATTTACACCAACAATTCTCTATACCAAGTCTTCGAGTTGCTGGAACGGAACTCAAATCATACACAGGGCTGTCCGACCTTCATTCAAATCTCATAACCTCATATTGCCAAAGCCTTACGTACATCACAAAATTGGTTTTGAAATGGACCGCGAAACGGATTCCACAGAACCAAATCAGGTATCGTGCCTGCACTACAATAGAAAATCTAGTTCAGAAAACCACCTTGTTCAGAATAAAATCAGGAAAACTGAAAAAACTGTATCTGGAGTAGTTAGAAAATAAAACATCAATAGGAAAATCAAGGAAATACTAGATAGAACTAACAGAAGCAGTTCACTTAACTAACAACTGAACCTGTAGAATAAATTCCAACTGATTTTTCCAGCCCAACCAATAACTGAAAAAATAGAATTATAACTAACATCTAACCGATTTCCAACGGAATCTCTCAAGCCAACTCATTTCCTAATAGAATTTCATAACCTCCTAACTGTTTCTAATAGAATTTCAACAACCCTCTAATCCGCACCATTCAATCTTATAACAGAGCCAACAACCATAACAGAATTTCCAGGCCCATAACTAACTCCTCAATATCTAATAAGTTTATCCTATAACCAACTTCTCAAACTCAACCAACTATATAATCAAGTTTTCTTTTAGAAATCAGGGGACAATTCATTTTTTACACAAAACATAGAAAAATCAGTTAGGAAACTCACCAGAAATCGATTCTTCTTCAATTCACGGAAGAATCACCACCGAACAATCTCTGAAAATATCTCTACACTTTCTCATTTCTATGCTTCCTCCTTCCATCATCTTCATCAATTCTTCAATTGAAATTATCTATATAGCCTTGCTTCCTCATCTTCATCGACTTCAGCATCGCATCTTCAATGTAAAATTCTCTTTGCAATCTTAATCTTAGAGTCTCTCTTTTCCTTAAGAACTGCTATCTGCTTCAACATTCACAAACCTGCAAAAACCTCGTTGCATAGACACCTCCAGCATCATCATCTTCAATAATTTCCCTGTAACCACAAGCGATTCAACATCATCAGTGCACAACATTGTTGAGTCCTCGCATTAACACACTAATATCATTATCAACACATCAACACAACTCAGAAAAGTGCATATAAAGATGCGGAAGAAGTAGAGAAATCAAGAATAAGGAGAGTTAGAGGAACGAGCTCACTTGAGGATCTTTCATTGACGTAACCGAGAATTTCACGCCGTCACCGAAGATAGTTCTTTGTCTTTGATCTCTTCGTTACTATGTCGTAGATTAACGTCTCAAGAACCATTCCCCTAAAGTTTTGCAATAAATCGATCATCACCTTCATTTAATTTGGTTTTCATATTTTAAGGGTTTTCTTGTGTTAAAGAAATTCAGAGTGTTTGATAAGGAATTGAAGTAAATCCAAGGTGGATTTAGAGAAGTCAGAATGATACGAGTTAGGGTGCGGTGTTATCTGATGGTCATGGCATTGAAAGCGACGACGCCATGAGGATTTTTTGACCGGAGAATGAAGGATGAAAAATGAGGAGTACAGAGGGATGGGGAATCATAGATGAAGGCACCGTGAAAGTTGAGAGGAAGCCGTTGTTTGCAGAGTTGATATTTTGAGAGGAGGAGTCTATGAGGAAGCTCGATAGACAACATTCAGCCCTGATTTTCGTTACAATCCTTGTTTCTTAATTATTTTGTTTTTGTAGTTTAATTTTTTGTTATATTAATATGCTGAATAGAAAATCCGGAGTGGTATTGTAGATTACAAGTGGATCGAATCCCACAATCCTTTGGGCCATACACTATTTTTTTGGTAAGCTGAAGCCATGTGAAACAAAAATAGCTTCATGGACTTTTAATAGCGGGCCTACACCTATTTTGTGGATCAAGCAGCTTATTGAATGCACATTAGCTGTAGATTACACCCCCTGGTCTCAATTTCATTTTATAACTAATTGTTGGGATTGATTTTTTTGTGATATTGTCAAATAAAAGAGATCTTGTTTAAAGTTTCAAGGAGTTTCGAAGCAAACTAAGTGCACAACCCTTATCAAGAAATTTAAGGAAGCTTTTTATAGAGTTTTATTATTACTTTTGCGCGCGTCGAAGAGGCAATAGACTTTCTCCGTTATCTTACTTGAAGTTTTCTGGGTTTCTCTACTTTGCTTGCATGGCTTCGAAGAGGCAACTGAGTTACTCCGTAGGGTATCATCATGACTTCGTTCTTCATTTCCATATTTTAATGCTTTCTAGAGATCATGAGAAGTAGGAACTTTACCGCTTTCCTTGCCATGAGAAGTAGGATAAAGATGTATGACAGGGGTCTCTGTTGCTGAACAATGTCAAGAACCCATCTGGTTTGCTTAAAGACCCATTTAGGGCAATTCCGCATTATTTGCCACTATGTGCTACTTATGTGTGGTTTTTTTAAAACCCTACCTTTGTGTAAGTATTTTGTAGGTGTGTTTACATTTGTTCTCGCATATGTTACATATGATAAGTCCTCAAAAGGAGGCGAACGAAAAGGGTTAACAATCAACCCCCACAATTTTGTTTGTGTTATCCTTAGCTCATGATGCACCACGATGCTTCAGAGTTGTGCCTACTCTCGTTATCGAGTCGTCAAGTGGAAAAGGGTTTTGCAATCGAACCCCCACACTTTTTCAGGAGTTCTCATTGGTCGATGCTGACACTATGTGATTATTCACATTGGCTTTTGTCGCCTACCTCGATCTTCTATATCTTGGTTAGGTGTTCAGTTGCTTTGGACATCAAATTTTTGTTTTTCATCTCACTCTTTCTTGTTTGCTTCAGGTGATCCTCTCCATTTAGCTAAAGCATTTCTCTTCTTTTATATTTCACTCCCGCTTGTTGTCTCGGGTGATACGCTCCCCTTGAATAAAGAATTTAACTTCTTTTTTTTACCATTTTATGTGTGTGCTCTTTCGAGCTTGTTTGCTCACTTGCTTTCTATATCATGTTCCCTTAGGACGTGCTTGTTCCTTTCGGATACAAATTAGACCATAGGTTGCAAACCATGCATGCTAATATAAGGTAGAGATTTCCCTTTCATCCTTGACGTAGGGCCATCATTGTATGATAACATTAGGATTAGAAATAGGCTTGTTTCCCGTACACTCTTTTCCCCCCTTTTTGCATATGCTTAAAACAAAACTTTATTTTTCTTAGAAAATCATAAAATATGCTAATCAAACTTAAACCCTTTTTCAAGGTAACAAAACATAAACCAATAAAATGTGACATCTTGCCTTTAGGGCGTAACTCAGAACCATTTTCAGGTAAGGACATGTTAATTTACTTTTGTGCCAATGCAAGAGTCTCTAAAGGTCGAGTTGCGGCAGAAGGCAAAATTAACAATGTTCATAAAAAATAAAAAATAAACAAAAACATGTGAGCCGAACTACAATAATTCTGATTCCTCAAAAAGGATACGTAGGCATTGAGTTAGGGCCCAAGCGAGCATAAATTTATTTTCCCTACATTGTTTTCTCATTTATTTTGCATGCATTCTTCCTCAGTAGTACAATAAACATAGATTAGACACACCCATAAGATAGATAACAAGAGTGGATACCGTAGAGTACTATGGAACATGGGGTGCTAATACCTTCCTCTCGCGTAACAGACTCTCTTACCCCATCTCTCGGTCGCAAGACCGTGACTTCTCCCTTCTCAGATTTTCTCTATGTTTACCTTTACCTTCATGTGGGATAAAATACGTTCGATGGCGACTTCATTGTTTGATGATTTTAAACCGGTTATTTCAGCTGCAGACTTCACCGGGGACAGGTCGACCAATTATTGGTCCACCCCGAAGTCACTCCTAGCTCTTGTTTTCTTTTCTTTGGGTGTTTATTTGTATTCTTTCAGTTTATTCATTCATACATGATTACCTGAGCATACATATACATTTCATTTTATTTCTTTCCATATTGGTTATCTACTATGCTGGCTTCTGGTTTTCCATGTTGGGTGGGTGTTACTATGAGGTAAAAGGCCCAGTACCCAGGTCTGAGTGTACTAAGACACTAGGAATAGAGTGGAACACGACAGATAGGGGATGTAGATTACCCTAGGCGGTTGTGTCTCCCACGCTCATATGCCGTTTTAATGAGGTACTATCATTATCACGTAGGTCTATGATGATAGTATTTTCAAGGAAACCCGTGATTTTGAGTTACCATTGGCATACCCTGACCTAGTCTTTACCCGTGAGTGGGGACGGGATAATCTTTACAGGTATCGCTGGTGACTTATTCTGTTGGTGACTATGTTTAGATGGTGACTATTTGTTCGAATTGTGACCGTTTTGATCTGTTGGTGACTATGAGGTTCTCAGATTTATTTTATGAGTTTCTAATCTGATGTTCATGAGGTTATTTTGGGTTATGTCCGGACCCTTGATCTTGAGATATATGGCATGTTCAGAAATAGTGTAGTGGTTATCCAAATTCTGTGGAGCCTTGATCCAATGATTGTTGCATACCGTAACATCATTAGCCATTATGTATATACATCCCATTTATTTGGAATTCCAAAGACAAGTCTCCTCCAATTGAGGTTTCCAAGAGAAATACTGCAAAAGGGATATTTATGGACTGACTAGTCTTTGAATTATTTGGAAATGAAGCATGAAACTTGCACTCATAATAACATGCATTTCATTGTTCGTATCAAAAGCTTATTGGGGACCTTATTTTCATTTGAGTTCAGAATCAACGACAACGATTTCTCTACATTCGTACTGCACTCGCGCTAATCAACAAAGACTTATGGATCTCTTTGAATAGAATTAGAATTCTCTGTCCGGACATGTATACTATGGGTTCCAAAATGCATCAACTTCTCGAGACTCTCCAAGTTGTTGTTCAGGGACAGGAAGAGCTTCTTCAGAATGTAACTAAGATTACAAAAGTCTCTCCTCCCACTTATAATAGGTTCCCCAATCCTCCTAATGGAATTCCCAAGGCTGCTACTGTTGTGATTACTCCTGAAACTCAGAAGAAGTTGGTTGACAACCATTAGGATGTCATTGATCTTGACGTTTCCCAATGTGATATCACTACTGACCTTGCTGAAACTACTAAGATGTATCATGCTCTCGAGAAGCGTCTCAAAGCTATGAAAGTTTCTAAGAAATCTAAATTCAATGTCGTTGCAATGTGTCTTGTTCCTGGGATTGTTATTCCTCTGAAGTTTAAGGTTCCCAACTTTGATAAATACTCAGGCACCACTTTCCTAGAGACTCATCTTAGTTCTTATTTCCACAAGATGGCCGCTCATGTTGAGAATGAACCGTTACTCATGCACTTCTTTCAAGACTGTCTTACAGAGGAACCATTGGAATGGTATATGCGGTTAGAGAGGTCTCATGTTAGTATTTGGGGAGAGCTCGATGTTTATTTCTTGAAACATTATCACTACAACACTGTTATGGATCCTAGTCGTGCCCAACTTCAGAACATGTCGCAGAAGTCTGAAGAATCCTTCAAAGAGTACGCCTAGAGGTGGCAAGGATTATATGCAAAGGGTTCAACCTCCCCTCTTGGATCGTGAGTTGACTGATTTGTTCTTGGGAACTCTGCAAGGTCCTTCCTTACCTTCTGCCTATGATTGGAAGTATTTCCACCTCCTTCTCTGATATGGTTATTATTGGGGAATATGTCGAGACTTGTATCAAGGCTGGTAGGATCCAGGGTACCCCTAGCACTAACAATAACAACATTGGCGAGAGCAAGAAACCTTATTATGGATTTGTCAAGAATGAAGAAGGTGAAACTAGTGTTGCTATTATTGATAAGGATTCTTAACCCTGGGTGGCTTAACAGTAACATTTCTTGCCACAAAAGCAGTATGCTCCACAGTAGCAAAATCATTAGAATCAGAATCAGCGCAAACCTCGAAATAATTTGGAAAGAAGGAATGCTCCTTTGGATCCAATTCCTATGACATACAGTCAAAGTTTGCCATGACTGATTCAAAACTCCTCGGTAGTTCCCGAATTTCGAAAGCCTCCACCACAGCCATTTCCACTTGGGTATAATCCCAACGTAAAATATGGGTACCACGCTAGGTCAACAGGACACTCAAATGAGGATTACAATGCTTACAAAGCTAAAGTACAATAGTTGATCGATAATAAACACTTAGCCTTTCAAGGAGGAAACATGTTGGTAACCAGAAACCGCTTGAATAGATGTTAAGACTACAAAAGGAATCCCCTCAAATAAGTCAAGCCTGAGGAAGCCTCCTCAACATGGCAATTTCTGGTTTCATTTGTATTCTTGTTTGTAATCTTTCTTGTTTTGTTCAATACTTTCTTGTATGAAAAACTGTTTGTTTTTTAATATTAAAACACAATGCATTGAATTTGATTGTCTTGAATTAATCCATTTTTATCACTCTTATTTGTTTTACTATGCTTTTAGTACTCAACTCTTGTTAATAAAGCAAAACCTATGGAGGGAGAATGATGAGAAATATACCGAGAATCTCAAACGGTATGCTTTTGAATAAAACTCTGCTGACGATGTACACGCATTGTTTCAATTCTTAAACACCGGAGATATAAGGGAGATAGACCCCCGTTAACCCCTCTGAGCCTTCGAAGTAGGAGTTTCTTTTCTCTTCAGAAAAACCCTCATTTTAACCTTGGGGCGGGTAGTGTTCAGTTAATCTGATCGAGCATTCAGAACTCATCAAGAGTGTGCATCTAAGGATACAACAATTGTTATCCATCAAAAGGTTGAGGAAAGTCAAAACCACAATGGTTAACTTTCACTTATCAGGAGTGTGTGTCAATTAACGATATCCCAGTGGGTATCTCTCGCATATTTCTCGCACATCAAGAAGTAGAGATCAAATGACGATACAACAATGGCTATCCCTCATCTACCAAGGACTAGGCAGTCACAATCACTTCCAACAAATCAAAGACGACATAAAGATCAACAACTTGATCAAAAGGGAAAGTATGATGAAAGAAAGAGACAAAAAGCCCCGCTAAGTCTAAACTTGAAAAACAAGTCGCTTAGGCAAACGTAAGGGAACCCCGTTGGACTTCAGAGTCAAATTCAAAAGAAAACTTATCCAGGCAACATTTAGGGAAAGTGAAAATCGAGATAAGAAAAAAGGGATTACCAAATAAAAATCCCCAGCAAGGAACCAAGTCATGTGATCAGACACCAAGAAAGAAAGGGGTGAGTGACTGCCATGTCCAAGAAACCTTAGTGGTTCCTAAACCATCGCAAACTCCCCTCTCAAGAGATGAGTGCTCGTATTGAGTTAACTAAACGTAGGAATAGAGAACACCATGGAGAATGGATGGGAACCAAATAATTTTGAGCCTTAAATCCTTTTTTCTAAAACCGTGAACCAGGCCATATTACAACCCTTACAAGTCCTAACTGAAGCATAGATTAATTCAAAAACACACTGTAATGAGAGTATGTTAATCTGACTTACAGAAGGCTTTCTAAAACTTTTGAGTTGGTATTACTCCATCTTTTCATTTTCTTTCTCACAAGAAAAACTCGGTGTTTCGACATCTTTTCAATAAACATTTTTAAAACTTCAAGACAAGCATAGGATTTGCATTAGAACTATCATTCTTAGATAAACATTCTTTGCATGTGAATGAGTGCTTAAACATCAAGTAAGCTTACATAATGAGCATTAAATGAAAACTTGAATATCCCAAGGGACAAATTGATACAAAATTCTGTCGAAAAGCAAATCATCTTAAAGAATGATTTTATTTTGGGGCATACTTTTTAGTGACTTTGTTGAGTAAAAGAAGACCAACATGAGAATACTTTGTTGAGTAAGAGTTTAGTCAATCTGGGGCTATCACGTCGATAAATCTCTTCAATTTTTCGTCAATCAGAGGCTACCACTTTGATAAATCTCAAGTTTTTGTCAATCAGAGGCAATCTCGTTGATAAATATCAAGTTTCCATTAATCAGAGTCCATCACGTCTTGAAATCTATTCATAATTCATTCAACCTAGGGTGGTTACGTCGAGATTCGACGAATCTCTCCAAGAAATCTGTAATCAGAGATAATTTATTTCGTGACTCAAGACATTGGGGAAGGCCACGAATATTCTGGTCTTCTATTCAGCATATCTTTTTCAGAAATCCTTCAGACAGGGGCATTCCCCCTCCAATCTCGCAAAGCTGCTCAAGGAAATTATGTCATACAAGATAATAACAATCAGGCTAAAAACATCATAACGGTCACCCCGACCTAGTCAGTGCAAAAAGTCGTTCTCATTTGCTACAGACAATTTCAAACCTGATTCCCCAAGTGAATTCAGAAAGTCCAGGGTCATTGTTTGACTTGGTGCATGCAAGTGCACATACCCTGAGAGCTAAACCGGGGTAATCACAGATCTAAACCGGGGAAATCGCAGAGCTAAACTAAGGCATTCTCAAATCTAAGTTGTGGCATTCACAGGTGTTCATGCCCATCTTTGTATCCCTAAGTGATTTAAGAGGTTATTCCCCAATGTGGGGTAGACTTAGGGCATGTATTCAAAGAGATCCACAGGATGTTCAGTATCCGTTCCTTGACATATTCATCCCTATCATCCTCTCAGCGGTTTAGGATGTAGGTAAGTCATGCCAGATTATCTCTTCCCCAACAATACAATTCAGAATTCAGCAGCGTACCTGAAAGCTCGCTTCGTCAACAATTCAATCTTCAACAGAGTCACCAATAATATTCGATATCACGAGCTTCCCAGTGCAAATTCTTATCAGTATCCCCAGTAATCCTTGGTACCATATGTTTCCAGCGCCGATATGTATTAACATCCACGATGATGAGCAACAGTTCCCAATGATCCTTCACTTATCCCCATGAAGTATATTTCTATGCATTGCATATAGTTATCATTGCATAACATTGCATCTTCAAATGCGCGTAGCTGATCCATCAGAATGAATATATACGGAAGAAGAAATTCAAACATGCATACAGAGCATAAGCCAGATCGAGTACCTTACACGAAAGACATGAATCATTCATAGACATCAATACATCCCCACAATAGGGTATCACTCTCAAACCCTCAGGTGACGTCCTTCGTTACATTATGATACCCAGCTAACAGTACCAGTACCTTGTACTCCCAAACACTCATTTGTGTTAGTTTTCCAAACACTCATCTGTGTCAACCTTCATCGTTTTAATCACTTGTTTGTGTTATCCTATCCTTGATATTCGTCTGTATCTTCTTTCGATACTCATCCATATTGATTTAAACACTCATCCGTGTAATCATCTTCTTTGATACTCGTTTGTATCTTCTTTCGATACTCGTTCGTATTGATTCAAACACATGTCTGTGTTTAAACTTTCTTTGACACTTGTTCGTATCTTCTTTCGATGCTCGTCCATATTAATTCAAACACTCGTTTGTGTAATCATTTCCTTGATACTCGTCTGCATCTTTATTTGATACTCGTCCGCATCGATGCAAAGACTCGTCCATGTAATTATTTCCTTGATACTCGTCTATATCTTCTTTTGATACTCGTCCATATTGATTCAAACACTCGTTCATGTAATCATTTCCTTGATACTCATCTATATCTTCTTTTGATACTCATTCGTATTGATTCAAACACTTGTCTGTGTTAAACCTTTCTTGGATACTCATTCGTATCTTCTTTGGATACTCGTCTGTATCTTCTTTTGATACTCATCTGTATTAATGTGAACCCTCATCTGTGTAATTATTTCTTTGATACTCTTTTGTATCTTCTTTTGATACTTGTCCGTATTGATTTAAACAATCGTCCATGTAATCATTTTCTTGATACTCATCTGTATCTTCTTTTGATACTCGTCCATATTGATGCAAACACTCGTCCGTGTAATCATTTCCTTGGTACTCGTCTGTATCCTCTTTTAATACTCGTTCATATTGATTCAATCACTCATCCGTGTTTAACCTTTCCTTGATAGTCGTCTGTATCTTCTTTCGATACTCGTCCGTATTGATTTAAACACTCGTCAGTGTAATCATTTTCTTGATACTCGTCCGTATGTTCTTTCGATACTCGTCCGTATTGATGCAAACACTCATCCGTATAATCATTTTCTTAATACTCGTCTGTATCTTCTTTTGATAATCGTCCGAAATGATGCAAACACTTATCCGTGTAATAATTTCCTCGACACTCGTCTGTATCTTCTTTCGATACTCGTCTGTATTAATTCAAATACTCGTCTGTGTGATCCTTTCCTTGATACTCGTCTGTATCTCCTTTCAATACTCGTCTGTATTGATTCAAACACTCGTCCATGAAATCTTTTCCTTGATACTCATTTGTATCTTCTTTCGATGCTCGTTCATATTGATGTAAACACTCGTCCGTGTAATCATTTCCTTAATACTCGTTTGTATCTTGCTACGATACTCGTCCGTATTGGCATAAATATGTGTCTATGTTAATCTGTCACGGATCCCTAATGAAGTCTTTCCTTCAGCACTCGTCGTGTTATCTTCATACGCTCTTCGTGTCATTTACCTTCGCTCATCGTGTCGGTTTCCAAACACCCGTCGTGTTATCTTCAGGCGCTCGGTGTGTCATTTACCTTCGCTCGTCGTGTCGGTTTCAAAACACCCGTCATGTTATCTTCAAACGCGCATCATTTCATATTCCAACACTCGTTGTGTCGGTTTCTAAACACCCGTCTTGTTATCTTCAAACACTCTCCGTGTCAAATCTAAACACTCGTCGTGTCATCTTCCAACACTTGTCGTGTCGGCTTCTAAGCACTCGTCGTGTCAATTTCCAAATATTCGTCTGTATCAGTTTTCCAAACACTCGTTCGTGTCAGCTTTTCCAAACACTCGACAATGTCTATTTTCCTCCTGAATTCCCAGCAAAATAAATAGCTTGTCATACGATTCCAGTTCTCATATGGTAGTCAGTTCTCGTCTGACAATTAATTCAAATTTCGGTTCTCGTCTGGTAGTCTGTTCTCGTCTAACAATTAATTCAAATCCCAGCTCTCGTCTGATAGTCAGTTCTCGTCTGACAATCAATTCTAAGTCCAATTCTCACCCTGGCCAATAATTTCAAAGGTCAACTCTCGTCTGGTAGTCATTCCTTATTTGTCGTTCCTCTCCTCCTTTTTTGGTTAAGTATCTATTTAGCATACGATGCTATCAGAATTCTAGCTATTGACCTTTTTCTGGGATCATGGATCGTCCTTAAATACTACCCCCTTTCGACGTCTTGTCTCGGGTTGTGGGTTGTCTTGATACCTCCCCTCTTGATGTCCTTTTATGGATCACGGATTGTCCTGATACCCCACCATCTTGTCATCTCGTTTCAGGTTGTGGGTTGTCCTGATGCCTCCCCTCTTGATGTCCTTCTATGGGTCGTGGATTGTCCTGATATCCCACCATATTGTCATCTTGTTACAGGTTGCGATTTATCCAGATACCTCCCCTCTTGATGTCCTTTCTCGGGTTATGGATTGTCCTGATGTCCTACCCTGTCATCCTTTTGAGTTGTGGATTACCCTGATATCCTATCCTCCTACCTCTTTCACCATAGCAACCATTCCTCTCTGAGAACTTCGTATTAGCACCATTTCTCCGATATAGATTATCACTATTCAACCATGCTTTCGCATCACAAACCTTTTCCCAGTAACTATCTAAAGTATAAATATTTTCAAGATTAAACGAAAAATTTCAAAAATAAAACGTCTAGAAAATAACTTTATTTTTAGAATAATCATGTGCATAAAATATGTTTTTCCCTTTTTAACTTCCAATAATTTATTGAAGAAATTCTATTAATCATTATAAATAGCCCTAAGAGGTATTCCTTCTCCATATTGCAGAAGAAGATAATATGGCTATTAGCATCAACCGTGTGCGTTTTTTCATTGCGTTGTTATGCATTACATCTGTTGTAACACAAGGTATCATATTTACTTTTAAAAAAATTTTCAATTTCTAATATAATTGACAACAATAGATAAGAGTTTTATGAAAACTGTGTTTTGAGTTTTTGAACTAACTGATTTAAGAAGTAAAAGGAGTTGAAGGTAGAGAGCTTAATTTTTATCAAGGGCGTAAATATAATAATAACAATTAGCTATTACATGTAAATTGATGTTGTCAATCTCTTACATTTCTAACAACACCTTATTTATTACAGGAGAAGCAGCTGCTCCATGGATTTATTGTATTGGCCAAGGTCCATGTCCAAATAAAGATCAAGATTGTAATAATTATTGTTTAACAAATAAGTTTCCAAAAGGTGGAAAGTGTATTGCAAAGCAATGTTGTTGTGATGGATAATTGTATTGTCTTCTTAAAAAAAACATGTATATGATGTCTTTAATATATCATATACATTAAAATAAATTCATTTAGTTCTATTTTAACTATTTTTGTTATATTTTTTGCTAAATCATTTCCTCTATTTTTCACGGTATCATTTTCTTTGTTTTATATAATTTATTTAAATCAGTCAAACAAAAATATTATTAACAAAACTTTATAGATGTCTTAAGCTCACACAAAATAATAATATCACCAAACATACTTTTGAACAAATATAAACACACTTAAGAGAAAATTAGGGATAAAATATTAAAGAAAAAATATATATGAAAGCCACCAAATAACACCGCTGATGTTAGTTAGAATTAAACAAACTATCCACAATCACGACCATCAAACCACTCTAAAAGTCTTTACATCAATTCGTCCAATGTACAAAAGAAGTAAATAAGAAGGAGGAGTACATAAAATCTCTCAAGAGTCGAGATAGCAATCATACACATATTTACATATAACGGATAGAGAAAAAATCCAAATAAGAGAGTGAGGGGACGGGTACCTTAGTACCTACCCCACCCCATACTCGTACAATATATATTTGTATATTTTAATTTATTTTCTCATATAAAAAACTATATGTTTATATCTTAAAAAAATACAACTTATTAAACTACTATAAATTTTTATATAATTGTTCCTTTATTTTACAATTCAATAGTAAAATCTTTGATTTTTGGTTAATTTTGTTAAAAAACTAAAATGATATGATATTATTCAACTGACAGATTTATTTTTACTAAAATTGTGGGTAACGGGTACGGGTAAACGTAATTAGATACCCACATGGTTCGGGTATGACTATGAAGATTGATGCCCACGCGGGTATGGGCTCGGTTCCGAAGATTTTTTCAAATTGCGGGTATGGAGACGAGTATTATAACACCTTACCCATACCCTACCCATTTTCATCCATACTCTAGAGACGCCACTTGGCCACCCTATGCACCCCTATTCTCTTAAGCATAATAAATATTCATGCTCACGTGCCAAAAGAGTGGGGGAATTTTAAAATGAGTCTGAACCCACTTTTAAGAAAGACACACAATCATACTAACCCCGTGATTGATAGTCGAGATTTTCTTACAAAATAAAATATTATTAAGAACACTTTAGATGTTCCAAATCACTGCATGTCAGATCAAAAGTAGGCTTCTCCAAAGAACCTTACTCCAAACAAAACCATCAATACTCTCAAACATACTAGAAACCGAGTTTGTAATAACCACCACTCTACGCACCCACTTAAAAACTCTTTACCAAAAAGGAGACACATACCCAAACGAGAAATAAAAATGATCATATTAATCGACAAGGACAAAACAAATGGAACATCCCACCCTATAAGGATGTGATAAGATCCTACATATAATAAGATTATCGTTGGACGAAATTATGCCCTATTGTAATACCCTAAATTTGTCCTACCCTTTCATTTTTATATGGCTTATGCATTTTACGCTTCTCATTCATATGCATACCCTCCATTAGATCATTTAACACATCATGTATCACTAATCAGTAAATTTAGCATGGGATCAAGGGTATTGAAGAGTTAGGGTTTCTCTGTACTTTTAAGCTCTCATCTTTATTCAGGTGGAATCAACTGGTTTCTTCAACAATCAATGGTTTGAAGCTAGGGTTGTGTGTTCATGGTCATTGTGGGACTTCTGTTTTCATCAAATAGTCATCCTGAGAAAAGTGTATTAGGGTTTTCATTTATGGTGCTTAGTGCTTCATCAAGATTGAGCCTCTTTCCTTCAACGTTTCTAAAGCTTAGTTTTCATCTGAGGGTTTCCTAGAGAACTGAATCATGTCGCACCCTTTATGATTGATTAATATTGATGTTATGAGGCTTGCTATTAACTGGATATAATTCATTTATTCATCAAGCTAAGTTTTTGACATATTCTCTAATCAGTCGAGGCTCGAATTATAAGGGATGGTGGCATCGCATTCTATGATTCTATCTTTCACTAATTCAATCCAATATTTTTGGATTAAAATGCAAGAATCATGGTTTGTGCAAAGAGTGGGTTCAATTGTCTTTTGATACAATAAAGTCAAGGAGTTGTGTGTATAAAGTGCAAGTCAACATGAACTTAAGCATTGAGTTAGGGATTGCATTTAAAATGGGATGTGTTGAAAGAGGCTCTATGAATTCAAGATGTCAAGAACGAATCAAAGTTGGAACAATGTTTACATGACTTTATTACAAAAGAAAATATAGATTCATTTATGCATCACTTAATCAATTAAGTTTTGTGTATGGTTCCAAGATATGTTTGACTTGGAACGACAAATTGAATCATGAAATTCACTGGTAAAAATAACCAGGTTATTCATTTATTCATCGATTGTGTTCATCAAAGTTCATCAAGATCCAAAGATTCATGATCATTTTTTATAATATCTAAACATCAAGCAACATTCATCAAAGTTCTACCCAACTTCAGACATTCATGATCATTCAAAGTCACAACCATGCAATTTACAAGCCATGTTGATGTTATACATGGGAGCATTACAAGAAAAGTTACAAGAAGAATTACATAAGTTTTGTTCTATAGCCTAAGTGTATCTTCACCAAAGCTTGAGGCATTTACACCAAAAATTCTCTATACCAAGTCTTCGAGTTGCCGAACGGAACTCAAATCATACACAGGGCTGCCCGACCTTCATTCAAATCCATAACCTTATATTGCCAAAGCTCTGTGCAACACCCTAATTTTTAGAAGTTATTTATTTAATGAATTATTTGGAGTATTTATGAATAATTGATGTTTTATATGATTATATGTGTGATATGCTGGTATGAGGTTGTGCATGATGTGAATTATGATGATTAAAAGTATTAGAATGGTTAAATAATTATTTAGTAATTATTTGGATTATTATTGAGAATATAATAATAAAAATAATTATTTAAATGGTTATTTTAATTAGAGTGGTGTGTTGGCAATTAGTAGGAAGAGTGAGGACGTGATGGTAAATAGAGGTTGACTAAGCGAGGGTAATTGAGAAAGATATTAGGGGTCCTTTATGATAACAAAGAAGAGATAGTTGTTATTATCACAATCAATCGTGAAAGTTCTGGTTCTGTTGCAACATTGTCAAACATATGTGTAGGTACTCCATGATTAGGCCC
>CATIWC010000626.1:0-42341 GCA_948472305.1 Vicia faba | reverse complement strand
ATAATATTAATATTATTATTATTATTATTATTATTATTATTATATTATTATTATATATTATTATTATTATTATTATTATTATTATTATTATTATTATTATTATTATTATTATTATTATTATTATTATTATTATTATTATTATTATTATTATTATTATTATTATTAATATTATTATTATTATTATTATTATTATTATTATTATTATTATTATTATTATTATTATTATTATTATTATTATTAGTATTATATTATTATTATTATTATTATATATTATTATTATTATTAGTAATATTATTATTATTATTATATTATTATTATTATTATTATTATTATTAATTATTATTATTATTATTATTATTATATTATTATTATTTTTTATTATAATTATTATTATTATTATTATTATTATTATTATTATTATTTTTATTATTATTATTATATTATTATTATAATTATTATTATTATTAGTATTATTAATTATTATTATTATTATTATTATTATAATTATTATTATTATTATTTATTATTATTATTATTATTGATTATTATTATTTATTATTATTATTTTATTAATTTATTATTATTATTTATTATATTATTATTATTATTATTATTAGTTATTATTATTATTATTATTATTATTATTATATTATTATTATTATTATTATTATTATTTAGATTATATATATTATTATTATTATTATTATTATTATTATTATTATTATTATTATTATTATTATTATTATTATTATATTATTATTATTATTATTATTATTATTATTATTATTATTATATTATTATTATTATTATATATTATTATTATTTAATTTTTATTATTATTATTATTATTATTTATTATTATTATTATTATTTATTATTATTATTATTAGTATTATTTATTATTATTATTATTATTATTATTATTATTATTATTATTATTATTATTATTTATTATTATTATTATTATAAAATATTTCTTAAACCAAAATAATAAATTATGTTATCTTTATTTTAATATTATGGAATGAATAATCATTTTTAATGGTTTGGAATTCTTTTTTTTTTTCTTCTTTTTTTAGCTTCTGGTATTTTATTTGAAAATAATTATAAATAAGTAAATTGTATATTTTATTCAGCAAAATTTGTTATAAAAAAAAAAGTGAATAAAGTGTGATCCATCCATATTATCACGTTCATAATATGACATGGATGAATTCAATTTAATTTACCAACTAAAACTCCATACTTTATATAAAGTGTGACCCATACATAATATCACATGGATGGATTGGAGTTGGACTATTAAGTTGGATGAATGGGTTATGTTAACTACCATGATGGTAAGGAATGAATCTATGACCTTTACTAGGAATTGTGAGGAAGAGATTGGTATTCTGAGAGAGACAAAGATAAGTGATCTAATATTGTAGTAAAAGATGGTAATTTTTTGAAAAAGTCCAATAGTTGTCCTGTAATGTTAATTTATCTCCGACACAAGTTAATGAATGAATGAACAAACTTTGATTTCCTCAATGAGAGTTTTTATAGCTAAGGATGAATGAACTTAAATCATTTTCATATAGTTTGTCAATATTTAATCAAACACTTTGCTATTCTCAATTCAGGGGATTGTTTAGATCACAAAACTGGAACCAAAGGTCGATGTGTTGTCGCGGCTATTACCAATTACACTGATCAGCTCCTCGACTATGCCACTCAAACTGAATCTCAATGTAAACTTCAAATACACTTTCCAACACATTTCCTCTTTACAAACTCAATCTCAATGTAACATCACTATATATCATACAGATAACTTCACTCAAGCTCTTCTATTCCTTTCACATTTTATGGGAGACATCCATCAGCCTCTTCATTGTGGTTTTGTCTCAGACAAAGGAGGCAATGAAATTAACGTTCGTTGGTACAAAAGAAAACAAAATCTTCACCATGTATGTCTGTCAAATTCATCACCTACATATCATATATTTTTACTACTATTCAATATCTAGTTTTATCCCATTATCAAAAGGTTTGGGATGTTAGCATAATTGAGACACAAGTTGAAAGATTCTATGACTCGGAATTAGGCGAGTTCGTTAATGCAATTCAACAAAATATTACGGTACTCAATAAATATTCATTAATTCTATGTAAAAGATTCATTGTTTTTGAATTAATTTTGTTTTTCACATTATTTTTCTTCTTGTTTTCTCAATAAACAGAGAGAATGGGCTGATCAAGTACAAAATTGGGAGACTTGCGGATCTAAGGACATCCCATGCCCTATTACGTACGTTCTATTAACATATCTTAGTTCATTTTGTTGAATTATATTTCTAATAGAAATTTATTTATTTTTGTGATATTTTGATTTACATTCTTCATTTCTCTAATTATTGTTAACATTTTGTTCAACCTTTTTTAAAATATCTTTATAAATATCAAGCAAAATTCAAGTGTTATATTGAAAAAAGTACATTTTCAGATACGCTTCTGAAAGTAGTAAAAACGCTTGTAAATGGGCATATGAAGATGCAGAAGAAGGTTCAACACTTGATGGTAAGCTATACAAAGCTTACAACTAAGATAATTGAGATGGTTTTTTATACTATTTTTTAATTTATATCTTGAAAATGGAATTTGCAGATGATTACTTCCTGTCACGTTTACCAATTGTCAACTTGCGATTAGCTCAAGGAGGAGTTCGATTGGCTGCAACTCTAAATCGTATCTTTGACACACAATTAGCCGTTTCAATGTAATTTGGTGAAATATTGATGCTAATGTTAGATTAAATGATATTTTAATCTTTCATTATTGTTACTATTCTCCTTTCTTTGCCTTGTATCACTTAAGACCTTGCTATTGTCTTAAAAACAAAAGAACAAATTCCCTTTCTCCTATACTCTTTCTTTTATGTATAGCCATTATTAATTTGTTAGCATGGTATTTATCAAATGTTACAAGATCAAATACAAAAATATGTTTCGAAACAAGTGAGAGAATGATTTGAATTAAAATGAAAAAATAATAATTTTATCTGTTTGATTCGAGTTACATTCTTTGAATTGAATTCTAAGATAAATTTTTTGTTATGATTCGAGTCGGACCAAATTATGATTCGAGTAAGACACTTTAAAATTCGAGTAATGTAAGAGTTTGATTCAAATCATACTTTTAGCGACAAATTCCAATTTTTCTAACTTATGATTTTAGTCCGACTTTGCATGATTAGAATCATACTTGTATGAATTTCTTGATTTAAGTCTCAAACTTGTGATTCAAGCCATAATTTGTTGACTCTAATCAAATGCTTAATTTTAAAGCATGGTAAGTGATATCAACCTAAGAGAGAATGAGGGACAATTATAAGAGACTCAAAATACGATAAAATAAATTACAGTAAAACATCAAACACTATGTCATATTAGGAAATAGACAATACGTTTTTTGCCATAGACATCGCTTTAAAGTGCTGCCTATTCCTGCGCTGCTGTAAGTAAAGACAACACTTTTTGTCAATGTGAAAGCGCTACTTAATGTAGCCTTTAGACAACGCTTTATTCAATAAGTGCTCTCTAATGGCCTTTATAGGCAGCGCTTTTTACATCAGAAGCGCTTTCTAAAATAAGTCTTTAGCAGCGCTTTCACTCTAGACAGCGCTTCTAAAAGCGCTGTGTAATGTATATATTTGTTCACTCTTTTATCTATTTTAGGCAGTGCTTTCTTTAAAAGCGCTCTCTAAAATCCCTTTTAGGCAGTGTTTTTTTTTTTACTTTAGAAGCGCTTTTTAATGCACCCCTTTAGGCAGCGCTTTCTTTAAAAGCGCTTTCTATTCCCCACTATAGGGAGCGCTTTTTTCTTTAAAGCGTCTAATGTTCACAGACTTTTTAATATATACAACTTACATTTTAAGCACTCTCTATAAATAATCACTTAAAATAAGCGTTGTCTTTCATATTTGCACCCGATTTCATAAATTTGCAACTTTAATCCAATAATTTATATATACATAATTTTGATACAACTTGAAGAATCCAATAATTTATATATACAACTTTAATCCAATAAGTATGCACCAAATGTACATATTACTATCTTCTAGAGTTGTTATCTTCTCTATCATCTTCTCCACAAACAACAACAATGAAGAATCCTAAATGAACTTGTTATCTCTATATCTTCTACATATGCACCTACCTGAAATAAAACCAAAAAGGAATATCAGAACCAAGCTATATAACACTTAAATCATGTAACTATTATAATTTAACACAAAGCAATATAACAAAAACAAATCAAGAATCTGTTATAATCCACCATTATAAATTCTCCAATTTATACCATGATACAAACAAAATTTTATTTGAATTTAAATCAAATACCATCATAACTAACCTTCCACATAACAACAACAACATTGCAAAATAATTTACCACACTAATGACGACATAGTATCTCATCAAAACTCAAACTTATATATACTCAAAATTCTCATCAATGAAAGTGTTACAATACCTTATAAAATTCTCATCTCAATAATGTATTGACATAAATCCTCCTTAATTTCGTCCAATTGATCTTTCGAGTAAGTAGAAGACTTGTATTCATCAAAGTACTACATAATATAACATAATATGATTTAGTTAAAACTAATTAATTAGATAAATATGTTAAATATTAAAATAAATCATAAGTTAGAAATCTATATCACAGTTGGAATCTCTATTTGATTCAAAAGAATAATTTCTTTCATAAACCTCAATATGAAATAATCGCAATCTATACCATTATGTTGACGAGGACACTACACATGGAAAAAATACCAATATATATCAGGATATATAGTTTAACTTGTTTTATCAAGTAACCTCACTAATATAATCAAAATTGTGAAAATATACCCCCACTCGGATCCATGTAATGTTGTTTGCTTTTACTCTTTGGTACTTGAGTATCTCTATGTGATCGAAAAATTTGTATATCTCTAACAAAATATAAACGAATATTTAGAATAATCTCACATAAATAAATAAATAAATAAATATACAAACGAATATTTAGAACAATCTAACTTACGTATCAACCATCTCCTTCATATCTGAGTATTTTATCCAATCATCTTCTAACGAATCCAGATAATATACAATTTCTCTTATAGGATTAATCACAACCAATAACCAATATCCACTGTAAGATTAACAAATGTTAGATGAAAACTTTCTACTAAACGTCAAAACATGAAAAATTATAATATATGAAGTTAGAATGAAAATCTAACCCATTGCCAATATTAAATGGTAAAAAAAACATTTATGTATCTTTGTTGGCCATAAATGCATGAACAATGTACTCTTTGACTTCATCTGGCTTTTGATTGATAAATTACAAGTTGATATTGTTAGGAGATAAGAAACATAATCTTTGGTTCAATTGATGTGGCGCATCAAGTTGTCATACACGAACCTTAAATAAAAACACCATTAACATTAAGACTATTTGAAATGAGTAAATAAATTGTTCAATTAATTAAATAAAGTTGATCAGAGTATACCTGATGTATGTATCGATAACACCGAAGCCTAATTCTGAATGTCTACAAACTTGATCCATATCCTCTTTACTAATTGTTTAGTAATAAGAAAAACCAAAAATACCTTCCTCCATAGGTATATTACGAGTACCTCTGTCAGCCAAATCTGATATTCCTATTAATGTCTGAAGGCACGACCTATACCGAGAAGTAGACTTTTTTAGCCGCAATCTTTGCAACATCCTTTTTTTTTTGTGTAGACATGTTGCCAATTTCAGGCTTCATATTGACTTGTTGCATACTCATATAAGTTAGGTGAAGTATAAGATAGTGAATTAACATTTTCTATATATATATATATATATATATATATATATATATATATATATATATATATATATATATATATATATATATATATATATATATATATATATATATATATATATATATATATATATATATATATATATCAATGTACCTCTTTTTGGATGCAACTGACTCGGTTTGCCGTGTAATCCGCTTAAATTTTGATTTGGTTTTGTAGGAGTCTAACATTACCATGAAAAAAATGTACCTTAAATGGTCGTAAAAAATTTGAATACTCAAAGGTTCATAATGTTTTTCAACATACCTCATCATCTATGAAAATGAGGTTTGACGACTGTTGTACCCCAAAATTTTCCCTTCCATTTTCACATAAGACATACTCCTAAAGGTCCTCAATTGCTCAAGGTTAACCAAGAATTGATCTCACAAATTCTTCTCCTAAGCATTGGCCTTCCAACTAGGGTTTCATTTTTCACCAAGATGTGTGAGCTCCAAAGGTCTCAAATGTCTTCCATGGTCCTAATATGTCTTCAAGATTATCCATGACAAATTTCATACCTTGCACTACAAGTTTGCTCAGTCAATTGCTCAAATGCTTCAAAAATCAATTGTACTAGGTCAAAAGTCAACTATGGTCTATATACAGTAAAACTTCAAGATTTTTGGTCAACATCAACATTTTTAAGTGATATCTATCATTTGATCAAGGTTTGATCATGATCCCTCAAGAAATGCTCATAATTCATCAAAAGTCAAGAATTGCTAATTAGGGTTTCTATAGGAAAAGTCAACCAAACTTTGACCAGGCATAACTTTCAGATACTTCATCCATTTTCCCCAATCAAATCTCATTTTGAAGATAATCCAATTCCATACAACTTCTCTTCAGCCCTCAAGTCCAAGAGATGCACCATTTGAAAGATACAAGTTCATACATTACAGGTCATTTTCAGAAAGTCAATAAAAGACACTTTTTGTCAAGACCATTTACATCAAGATAAAGTCTTCAAACGCAAAATTTGTCAAAAGAGTGACTGAAGTAGACATCTTGATATTTCCAAAAAGTCCAAGATCATCATCACGATATAAACATTGAGCAAGTTATGGCTTGCCCAAGTTGGGAAAAATTTGGAAATTTCAAGAATTTTGCATTGAGCAAATTTGAACTTTTGAGGAAATGACTTATTTTCTTAGACTTCAAACATCTTACTAAGATTATAGAGGACCTGTAATTTGATTCTTACCTTGCCTTGCATTTTTTAGCTATTTTATTCATATTTATTTTGTTTTTATTCACATAAATACAAGATAAATTATATAAAATAGTAAATGATGGATCATGACAATTGGGATTTTGGTTTGATTTAATTTCAGACCCACAATTTCGTACAAGGAGTAACCAGGTTCATTCTAACATAAAAAAGGCATGAAATATCCATTTTGGGCAATTATTCAAACTTTGATCATGTGTTAAAATCCATGTTTATGGTGATGATTCTTTCCATCCAATCTTGTCTCCTCCATCTACACTATAAATACACCACCTTGGCAAGCCAAATGCACGGATACATTGCCTCAAGAGTGCTCTCTAGAATTTGCAAAAAAGTTTCAAAGTTGTCAAATTCCAAAACCTGACTCCCGACCACTTTCAGTCCCAGTCAACTTCCTAAACGTGTTCATGAAATTTCCAGGGATCATTTCCACCCCATGCACAAGCCCAACGCCCATAGGAATAATCAATTTCAATCGCTCCAGTTAGGTAAAATATCGTGATCTCAGAACTTCATTTTTTACGTTATAATTTGATTGCAAGCATACATATATGTTCATACTGACGTTAGGAATATTTTAGAATCATTTTCGTTAAGGTTTAATGCAGGGATCGAAGGTTGCCATTGTTAGGGCATGATTACAGTCAAGCATTGGTTCTCTATATGCAGACCTTTTCAGGCCAAACGGAGGGCACCAATGGATTCACAACCCCCCAAATTAGGGGAACTATGATCTTCTTTTCCTTTGATCTAACGTTTTTCACAGGGTTTGATTTTTGGTATAGTCGGAGAAGGTGACCGGAGTTTGACTCCCTGATATTCCATACACAGTAATTAAAGAAGGTGGGTGTACAATTTGGGGCCAACTCCCTGACATTCCATACAAATCTGATAAGTTTTGTTTGGGTTTTACTTCAGGAGCTCAAAGGGCTGTTCGTCGTACTCGTTCCGGAGGACCTCCCGTACGCATCAACAATCATGGGATCAATGCTTTAGAAGACAATGATAGTGATTGTGACATGGACAACTGGATCTTCCCTACTACCAACGGTGAACCCAGTAATTAGATGGCTAAAGACTATGTGCCGATTACTTTTATTTAGGAGTAATTGTCTTTCTTGTTTTCGGATATGTAATAAATAAACAATATAAATTCTATGGTCTTGTGTCTTACTCGAGGCACAATGGTTTATTTGTGAGGGTTATCATTTTCAATCTCATATGTCATTAATAAAGCATTAGACATTTTTGCATACAAATTTTGCGCTCTCTGTCTTTCTTTTCTGCTTTTTAATTTATCAATACATGCTCTTACGCACACTCACGTATCAAACTGTAGATCCACATCTACTCTGGATCCCATGGATAACAGTTTTTCTATTGCTAGTCATGACTTTGAAAATCCGATCAACCAAGCCGAGGAAGAAGGTGAGGAAGATTGTGAAGTACCAGGATAACTTGCCAGACTGTTACAACAGGAAGAAAGGGAAATACAGCCCCATGAAGAGCCAGTTGAAACAGTGAACTTGGGTGTTGAAGAGGACAAGAAAGAAGTCAAGATAGGTGCCGATCTAGAGCGTAGTGTCAAGGAGCATTTAATACAAATGTTACATGATTATGTAGAGATCTTTGCCTAGTCATACAAAGACATCCCAGGACTTGACACTGATATTGTGGTTCACCGCCTGCCGACAAAAGAGGACTACCCTCCAGTAAAACAGAAGGTTCGTCATATACGCCCTGAAATGTCCGAGAAGATCAAAGCCGAAGTCATTAAACAATTCAACGTCGGTTTCTTAGTTGTTACTTCCTATCCACAATGGGTTGCTAACGTAGTGCTGGTACCAAAGAAGGACAGTAAGGTACATATGTGTGTGGATTACAGAGACTTGAACAGGGCAAAGCCCTATGAATGACTTTCTGCTTCCCTGCATTGACGTTCTGGTTGACAACACTGCACATCATAAGGTATTCTCCTTCATGGATGGCTTCTCAGGGTATAATTAGATCAAAATGGCACCTGGAGACATGGAGAAGACAACCTTCGTCACACAGTGGGTCACTTTCTGCTACAAGGTTATGCCTTTTGGGTTGAAGAATGTTAGGGCAACCTATCAGCGCACCATGGTAGCTCTGTTTCACGACATGATCCATCACGAAATAGAGGTCTATGTTGACGACATGATAGCCAAGTCTCAAACTGAAGAAGAGCCCCTTGATCACCTGCAGAAGCTATTTGAAAGGCTGAAGAAGTACAGACTGAGGCTGAACCCGAATAAGTGTACCTTTGGGGTAAGATCTGGTAAGCTCTTAGGCTTTGTTGTCAGCGGCAAGGGTATTCAAGTAGACCCTGCAAAGGTTAAAGCTATATAAGAAATGCCAACTCCTTGCACTGAGAAGGAGATTAGGGGATTCTTGGGACTCATAAACTACATTGCTAGGTTCATTTCTCATTTGTCGGCTACTTGTGAGCCAATATTCAAGCTACTGAAGAAAGATCAAGCAGTGAAGTGGAATGAAGAATGTCAGAATGCCTTTGACAAAATCAAGGAATATCTTCAAGAGCCTCCAATTTTAATTCCTCCAGTTGAAGGAAGACCTATGATCATGTACTTAACGGTATTAGAGACTCAATGGGGTGTGTTCTGGGCCAGCATGACGAGTCTGGTCGAAAAGAGCATGTAAATACTACCTTAGCAAAAAGTTTACCGACTGTGAAAAAAGATACTCACTGCTCGAGAAAACTTGCTGCGCTTTGGCATGGGCTGCTCGCCGACTAAGACAATATATGTTGACTCACACTACCTTGTTGATATCTAAAATGGATCCTATCAAGTACATCTTCGAGAAGCCCGCTCTCTCCGGAAGAATAGCAAGATGGAAAATGATCCTGACCGAATACGACATTCAGTATACCACCCATAAAACATTTAAGGGAAATGTACTAGCTGATAATTTAGATCATCAGGCTGTGGACGATTACCAATCCATGAATTTTGAGTTCCCGGACAAGAACATCATGTTAGTAACTGATTATGAAGAACCTGAACCGGATGAAGGACCTGAGAAAGGATCCCGATGGACTATGGTTTTTGATGGAGCTTCCAACGCACTTGGAAATGGCATCAATGTCGTGATTATCTCTCCTGAAGGCTGTCATACTCCTTTCACTTCCAGCCTATGTTTCAATTGTACAAACAATATGGCTGAGTATGAAGCATGTATCATGGGTCTCAAAGCTGCAATCGATTTAAGGATCAAGTTCTTAAGTGTGTTTGGAGATTCAACTTTAGTAATCAGCCAGATCAAAGGAGAATGGGACACGAAGCACCCTAATCTTATCCCTTATAAGGAGCATGTGTTGACACTGATTCCACATTTTGAAGAAATTACTTTTGAGCATTTTCCACGAGAGGAAAATTAACTAGCGGACGCGCTAGCTACTATGTCATCCATGTTCAAGGTTAGGTGGGATAATGAGGCTCCTCATATCACTATTGAGAGAGTGGACGAGCCCGTATACTGTCACAATATTGGTACTGAAGAAGTAGTGGACAAACCTTGGTTCCATGAAGTCAAAAGATATCTCGAAGGCCAAGAGTATCCTGAAGGAGCTTCAGTCAATGATAAGAAGTTCCTGAGAAGGTTCTCTGCCAAATTCTTTCTCAGTAACGGGATCCTCTACAAGCGCAATCATGACTCTAACTTGCTTCGGTGTATAGACAAGAATGAAGCGGAGAAGATTATGGCTGATTTACATGAAGGTACCTTTGGCACCCATTCTAGTGGGCACTCGATGGCTAGAAAGATCCTACGGGCAAGATACTATTGGTCCACTATGGAAGCAGACTGTTATCAGCATTCACGGACATGTCACAAATGCCAGATCTATGCTAATAAGGTATATGTACCTCTGGTTCCTCTAAATGTCTTGACTTCTCCTTGGCCCTTTGCAATGTGGGGCATTGACATGATCGAAGAAATCAGACCTACCGCTTACAATGGGCGTCGCTTCATCCTTGTTGCCATTGATTACTTCACGAAGTGGGTTAAGGCTGCCTCTTTTGCTACTGTTACCAAGAATGTTGTGGCGTGGTTCATCAAGCATAACCTTATATGTCGGTATGGTATCCCCGAAAGAATCATTATAGATAATGGTACAAATCTAAACAACACTATGATCACCGAACTCTGTAAGTAATTCAAGATCCAGCATCATAAATCTTCTTCTTACCGGCCAAAGATGAATGGTGCTGTAGAGGCTGCTAATAAGAACATTAAGAAGATCATCCAGAAGATGACGGTGATATAAAGACTGGCATAAGATGTTACCATTTGCTCTTCATGGTTACCGCACCATAGTACACACATCAACAGGGGCAACTCCTTTCTCTTTGGTATACGGCATGGAAGCTGTTCTACCTATTGAGGTCTAGATCCCTTCTTTGAGAATCATGAAGGATGCAGGGTTGAATGAAGACAAATGGGTTCAGACTCGACTTGACCAACTGAACCTGATTGATGAGAAAAGGCTTTCAGTTGTCTGTCATGGTCAGATGTACCAAAAGCGTATGATTAAGGCTTTTACAAGAAGGTCAGACGTCAGGTATATCAAGCGCATCATACTGCCACAAGGTGATCCCAGGGGCAAATGGACTCCCACATACGAAGGGCCATTTGTGATCAAGAACATATTTTCTGGTGGAGCCATGATCTTAACCACTATGGACGGTGACGACCTTCCTCACCCTGTGAATGCAGACATAGTTAAAAGATACTACGCATGAATAAAGACCCGCTAGGTTGACTGGCCTAGGAAAAATAAGGGCATTTCGGCGAACCAAAAGGGTTCGAGCAAAAATTAGGGATAAATTGAAAAAATCTGTACACCCGGCAAGTCGAAAACCTGAAAAGGCAGCTTGGGCAAAAAGGGTATCCCGGTGGACTAAAAATCCGAAAGGGCGGTCCAGGAAAAAGTTAGGGATTTAAAGCATATAACTATGTCCCGTTGGATCACCTTGCAACCAGACTTCAGTATCAACTATCATGCTCAAACGGTACCAATCAATCCAGTCAACTTCAGACAAGTAGCAAAGTGATGAGACGCTTAAGGACATAAGGGCAATAGCATAATTGAAACTCGATGGGATTATTACACGTAGCTGTTTTCTCTTTACACTATAGTTTCCATTTTTATGACGACATTCTCTTACTAGAATGTCTGTTTCTTTTTGTACAAAAACGCCAGTTATAGGCAAACTTCAAAATCAATACAAATCATTTCTTTGAAAGTACAAAACTATTTGTTTTCTATTTTTTTGTTTTTGTTTTGCAAAAACGTCCAGTGATTATTTTTGACATATGCATTTGAATATGATTACTGTTTACAAATACTTGCATAAAAATAGAAAGACAGTTGCTAATGACTTTAAGAAACGGGACAATGCCTAAAAATCCATCTGTAGCCCCGCAGTTACTTTCTCCAGCAGGTACAGGGGCAAAGACGTCATGATGCAAAGTCACTGCTACACCCTCAGCACACGTCCTAGTGGTGCCTATATCCCCGCAGAGTAAAAACAACTGAGGTTTTGACCTCTTCTGACCCAACAGAGTTTTTATAATCTCAAACAGTTTATAAATCCTCATCCTCGGTAGAGTTTATTTCTCTAGCTGCGGAAGTTCATCCCCCAATGGAGTTTACTTCTCTACATTTGATAAAATCTTCCAACAGAGCATATTCTCTCCAGCGGAGCATTCTCAAGCAGAAGTCAAAGATCCCCAACAGAGTATCCTCAAATAGAAAAAGGAAATCCCCAGCAAATCATCTCCCCATCGGAAACAAAATAACCACTTTCCTCATCTAGCAAACAGTAGTCTGGGATTCAGCTTCCTAGTACTCTCTAGTAGCAGTCAGGGACTTATTTTCCCAAAATAGGAAATGTCGCAACAACATTCCATGTTCATACATCATGGCATGCTCATACATATTGCATACATCACAATCTCATTTATTTTGAGAACATAATTACACAATGCATTTCATACATCAGGACATTGCATACAACTAATTCTTTACCTTTTCAGGAAAGATCAATCAACAAACATCATTAACTACTTATATGGCCTGACAGTCTTCTCAAAGGCTACATCTGATGAAAGGCTATTTAAGCATTTTCCTCAGAAAGATAATTCAAGACCTTTGCTGGTTGAGTTTTAAATCGACCAATGATTTATTCGGATTCTTTTCCAGTAGACACTTTCTCTGGTTCAGTTAAATTGACCCTAAGGTTTCTCTGATTCTATTTCAGTTAAAGATAATCCAAGACCTCCACTGGTTCAATTTAAACCAACCAATGATTATTCTGATTCTTTTTCGATAGATACTTTCTCTGGTTCAGTTAAATCG
Source organism: Vicia faba (assembly GCA_948472305.1). Taxonomy (NCBI): domain Eukaryota; kingdom Viridiplantae; phylum Streptophyta; class Magnoliopsida; order Fabales; family Fabaceae; genus Vicia; species Vicia faba. Next base: position 28,798 of record CATIWC010000626.1, on the reverse strand, counting down.
ACCCTAATATTTCTCTGATTCTATTCCAGCTAAAGATAATTCAAGACCTCTACTGGTTCAGTTTTAAATCGACCAATGATTTATTCTGATTCTTTTCCGATAGACACTTTCTCTGGTTCAGTTAAATCGACCTTAAGATTTCTCTGATTCTATTCCAGCTAAAGATAATTCAAGACCTCTACTGGTTCAGTTTTAAATCGACCAATGATTTATTCTGATTCTTTTCCGATAGACACTTTCTCTGGTTCAGTTAAATCGACCTTAAGATTTCTCTGATTCTATTCCAGCTAAAGATAATTCAGGACCTCTACTGGTTCAGTTTTAAATCGACCAATAATTTATCCTGATTCTTTTCCAGTAGATACTTTTTCTGGTTCAGTTAAATCGACCCTAAGATTTTTTGATTCTTATCTAGTTAAAGATACTGTAAAGCCTAGAATCTGACCAGATAGCAGTTTACTCCGTCAAATTACCGCAAAGCCTGGAACCGACCAGATAGCAGTTAATTTAATATTCCCCAGTAGGTCACTGTGAAGCCTGGAATACAACCAGATAACAGTCAGCCTTATTGTCCTCGGCAAGCCGCTGTGAAGCCTGGATCTCGAACAGATAACAACTCACTTTCATATCTCCAGTCAAGAGATAACTCCCCAGTAGAGTAATGGACAACTGAAGCTCCTAGACTATATTTCCTGAAATAGATACCAACATTCCTCAGTGGAGTCCTCCTCAACAACAGGAACAGGAATCCCTACAAAGAGACCTCTTATGAAGTCCGCATCTACTCTAGATGACATCTTTAAGCCCATCTCCGACGACCCTCCATCATATTCTCTGGATGGCTTCTTTAAGCCCATCTCCGACGACTTTCAGTCATCTTCTCCAAATGGCATCTATAAGCCCATTCCCGACGTCATAAATCATCAGTATTACTTCATGCGAGTGCAAATTTCTGGGAACTCTAGTGTCCAATCATCTTCCACCTTCAGATCACGAAAGACAGACGAGTCAATCTAAATCCTCAGGTTTAAGAAGATTGAACAGGGGAAGCTATTGTACCCCAAAATTTTCCCTTCCATTTTCACACAAGACATACTCCTAGAGGTCCTCAATTGCTCAAGGTTAACCAAGAATTGATCAGACAAATTCTCCTTCTAAGCATTGGTCTTTAAACTAGGGTTTCATTTTTCACCAAGATGTGTGAGCTCCAAAGGTCTCAAATATCTTCCATAGTCCTAAAATGTCTTCAATATTATCCATGACAAATTTTATATCTTGCATTATAAGTTTGCTCGGTCAATTGCTCAAATGCTTGAAAATCAACTATACTAGGTCAAAAGTCAAATATGGTCTATATATAGTCAAACTTCAAGATTTTTGGTCAACATCAACATTTTGAAGTGATATCCATCATTTGATCAAGGGTTAATCACGATCCCTCAATAAATGCTCCTAATTCATCAAAAGTCAAGAATTGCTAATTAGAGTTTCTATAGGAAAAGTCAACCAAACTTTGACCAGGCATAACTTTCATATACTTCATCCATTTTTCCCCAACCAAAGCTCATTTTGAAGAGAATCTAATTACCTACAACTTCTCTTCATCCCTCAAGTCCAAGATATGCACCATTTTAAAGATACAAGCTCATACATTACAGGTCATTTTCAAAAAGTCAACAAAAGGAACTATTTGTCAAGACCACTTACATCAAGATAAAGTCTTCAAATGCAAAATTGGTAAAAATAGGGACTAAAGTAGACACCTTGGGATTTCCAAAAAGTCCCAGATCATCATCATGAGATAAAAATTGAGCAAGTTATGGCTTGCTCATGTTGGTAAAATTTTGGAAATTTCAAGAATGTTGCATTGAGCAAATTTGAACTTTTGAGGCAATGGCTTATTTTCTTAGACTTCAAACATCTTCCTAAGCTTATAGTGGACCTCTAATTTCATTCTTACCTTGCCTTACATTTTTTAGCTATTTTATCATATTTATTTTGTTTTTATTCCCATAAATACAAGATAAATTATATAAAATAGTAAATGATAGATCGTGACAATTGGGCTTTTGGTTTGATTTAATTTCAGGCCCACAATTTCGTACAAGGAGTGACCAGGTTCATTCTAACATAAAAAGGCATGAAATCTCCATTTTGGGCAATTATTCAAAATTTGATCATGTATTAAAATCTATGTTTATGGTGATGATTCTTTCCATCCAAACTTGTTTCCTCCATCTACACTATAAATACACCACCTTGGAAAGCCAAATGCACGAATACATTGCCTCAAGAGTGCTCTCTAGAATTTGCAAAAAAGTTTCAAAGTTGTCAAATTCCAAAACTTGACTCCCAGCCACTTTCAGTCCCAGTCAACTCCCTAAACGTGTTCCTGAAATCTCCAAGGATCGTTTCCACCCCTTGCACAAGCCCAACGCCCACAGGAATCACCAGTTTCAATCGCTCCGGTTAGGTATAATATCGTGTTCTCAGAACTCCATTTTTTACGTTACAATTTGATTACAAGCATACATATATGTTCATACTGACGTTAGGAACATTTTAGAATCATTTTTGTTAAGGTTTGATGTATGGATCGAAGGCTGCCATTATTAGGGCATGATTACGGTCAAGCGTTGGTTCGCTATAGGCATACCTTTTCAGGCTAAACGGAGGGCACCAATGGATTCACAGCCCCCAAATTAGGGGGACCATGATCTTCTTTTCCTTTGATCTAATGTTTTTTGCAGGGTTTGATTTTTGGTATAGCTGAAGAAGGTGACCGGAGTTTGACTCCGACACCCCTGCAATTGGTTGACTCCGGTGGAGTCCGCGTGGCACAATAACACAATTCTATTGGTTCACTTGAATCTGATTGGGTGCACATTTTTAAAATTAAATAAATTTGATTGATTTTATATATTATCTTATCCTATTGCCATTATCAACGAATGAACAGGATGGCTGGGTGGTAAGGTGAATGAGTGTGCAACGAGGGAATCTGGGTTCGATTCCAGGGGTATGTGTTTTGCATTTTCTAACAAATTTATTTAAGATCTAATACATGGTAAAGCCAGCAAGTGCATGATAGAGTGCATTCCCCACAAGATTGAACGCAGGAATCTGGGCTTCTCCCTTCATGGGCCAGCGAATTCAACAAATACACCCCCCAGTTGCTTTTGACAGCCATGCCCATATCTTTTGTTTGTTACTTTCCTTTTTTTGTTTTTTAGTTATTATTTTTTTCTTAATAATAAAAAATCAAAAAAATAAATAAAGAGATTTAGGTTTTCCAAAATTATTTTAATTAATTAGTTAATTATTTTAATTTTATTTTATTAACTTAAAATCAATTAGACTTAGGTTCATTTTAATTTAAGAATTTTCTTAAACAAAAAAAGAAAAATATTAGAATTAGTTTTAAGCCCCCTTAAATATTTATTTCCTTTATTAAATTTAGATTTAATTTAGTTTAAGTATTTTTCTTAAAATAAACAAAACAAAAACCAAAAAGATTTTCATTCTTAGGATTTTTGTAGACATAATATTTGTTTCGCGCGCGCTATTTTTTCTTGCATTTTATATAAATAATGTAACTGATTTTGGGATGTAATAGTCTAGGTTTAAAATTCCGCATTTTATTTTCTTGCACTCTTTATGTAATTGTCCCAAAGCGTTGTAATAGTCTATGATTTAAATTCGTGCACTTTAAATTTCTGCAGATATTAATTGTTAGTAACTAGGCGTGTATGGCAAGACTGAAATCAAACGTTAGAAAACTTAATAACACAAGAAAAACACTTGAACTTAACACATGTGCACATATACACCTCTAGGGTACCCCACTTCGGCTGCCTTCGGAAAACAGTCATAATTCTTGAAATGTTAGAAGTTTTAGTGACTATCCTCCGGTTTAAAGATCACTAGTCCCTCGATGATCCTCTCAATGTTGCCTCGGTTAAAAGTGATCTAGAACTTTAGGGTGGTTACTAAAGCTTCTTGCCAAATTGCCTTCGTGACTGTAAACGTCCCTTCGATTGTCCCTCAAACATCCAACGACGGGGCTACCTACTCAGTAATAGTAGGATAGCATTGTCTAAAGGAAAAGAGGAAAAGAACAAACTTTTCGAGTATAAGTAGATAAGTTCTTAGATTCTTGCTCAAAACAACTTTTTGCACCTACACAAAAACATTTCATAACACTTTCAAAAATATTCGCCTTGTCAACACTCTCGAGGACTGATACAAGAGTTATCACAAAGCGAATCGCCGCACTAAGGCATTTTCAAAACACACAAAGCAAAAGAAATTTTTAAAACATGAGCTAAGCTTCTAAGAGCCCGTAGAAACTATGGATGGAAAGGGTGATAACATCTTCCTTTTCCATAATCTACCCCCCTTACTCAAAAAACTCTCGAAAGGTCTTTTTATGTTCTTTTCACCCTTTCCTTAAATTGGATAAAATAAAAGTCGGTGGCGACTCTTGCTTACCACAACATTTGTAAATGCAAACACAAAACCAGTATTAACAGTCGGTTCTGCCACTGTATCACAACGACCTTACAACATACGATCCTGTTGCCTCTCTGACCAATGTTGAATCTGAAATATCGTCAGGTAAAGGTAATGGCGCATCCCTCTCTAAAGCAATATCAATTGATACTTTCAAAAATCAAGGAGGGAGTGGTTTATGGTGAAATACTTCTCCCAAAGTGTTATGCACTTTTCCCTTTCCAACCATGCGATAAGTCGGTGATGATAAATAGAGCTGGCAAGGTGAAATGCCCTAAAACAAGAATAAATATGAAATTGTTAATGTGTATATATGTCAATTAAAAAAATTGTGCTAATTCATAATAATATATATTACCTCGAGAATTTTCTGTTAGAAATCACAATTGATACTATCTTTGTCACTAGTATCCTTGAACCACGAACCTTGCCTTTCTGACATGTATCTTTCTTTATCCTTTTCCAACTCATGGACTTTAGCTTTTAATTTTTCTAACTCTTCCATCACTTCTTTATTGCTATGACCTTTCCTCTTTTGATGGTTACCCAAAGATGTTTGAGTCACCCCAAATCCCTTACCCCTCACATGATCGGTATACTGAGGAACATTTAATACTCGACTAAGTATGCTCCGGCAATCATGGTGTTCAGCTTGAGTTAAAGATTGAGATAGATTCTCCTGAAATTCATATGCATATCAAAATAAATTAGTGGTGATTAAAACTCATAAATTCTTTATGTTAATAAACTTTTGATTTAATTAAAGGAATATTGATATACTTACACATTGCTCATAAATTTGAAGCACATATTCCTTAACAACTTCATCCTTACCCATACGAGCAGCCTTCCATAGAACATGTTCTGGAAGAGATGTTTCTTGACTTTTCTCCTCTTCTAACTACACATTAAGATAAACAATAAGATCAATTGTAACACATGATGAACAAGTATATCATAACATTTATATATACTTACAATTCTTTGTTGTAAGCGTGCATATCCCATACGCCATTTTCTGTATAGATACGGGGGACTTGATGCTCGTTGGAGATTTACGACACTCACATCCTGAAAATCTGAGGTTCTTCATTTGCCTTTAAAGGTTTCCCATTCTTCAGGTGAAATCAAGCTTATATACGTCTTTGAAAGTTCTGCATCGATAAAATTGTTATCGACATCCCTAAGAAACTTGTTTGTTAAAAAAGATCGAAACCCTCTGAGTCTTTTTCTAGCCAATTGAAGACAATATGTTTTTCTATCATCATTAATGTTAAAATACCTCTACGAAAAAATATACATAGAATACGTTAGTAATTTAAAGACATAATCGTAAAAAAAACAAATGACATTACATATGGTACCTGTATATCACCCCATATTTTTTCTTTAGCAGGTTTCAACTCTCTTATTTTCCAATCATCACAAGTGATTGAAACTTCTCTCCTTACAAGGAAACCAATGTAACTTGTCAACATTGAACCGTTAGGCTCAATTAGTTGCGTCAAATTTGAAACCATTATCTCTTGCACGAACGATTGACTTCATAATAGTTATTCCTCGTCTAATATCATTCTCCACATCATAAAGTGATTCATTTCCATCATTATTAGAAGCGGGATGTGATTTTTCCTCGTTACTAGCCATTTGACCTATAATATTAAAGAAAAACATAAACGCCATATAAAACTCAAGTAACATTTAATGAATAAACACAATATAAAAACATAAACACAATATAACATTTTTATTGAATGACAAAAAATATAATATTTTACTAGTACCTTTTTCACTAACATCTCTTTCTTTTCTTGGTTGGAATATGAATTACTTGACTCTTAACAACTCGGACGGATGGATTGATCCAAATTACCTCATTATGATCATTTCTAATATATGATTCATCCGCTATAATATTCTCATCTTGATCATTTCGTATATACGACTCATTCCCTCTAACATATGACTCACGCTCAACATCAATATCACTTTGATTTACACTGTTATCATCAATCACTTTATTAGATAAAAGCACTATAGATCATTCCGTACTTGTCGGATCAGTGACATAGAACACTTATTTAGCTTGAGAGGCTAGAATAAATGGCTCATCTTTGTACCCCACCCTATTAAGATCCACTTGTAAAAATCCCTACTTATCCATTCGTATGCCACTATTTTCTACCCACTTGCAACCAAAGACCAAATGTGTATCCATTAATTGTGTATGCACTATAAGAAAACACGTGCAAACTCGGACCATATATTAAACATCTCAACGTTTCTATTATTGAAGTGGGATCTAAATCAAACTTTGAATAAATATGATTCTTGAATTATTGTATAAAACTTTGATTGTGCTCTTGTACTATCCAATTTTCATTTCTATTCGGATTTAAACCCTAGAGTACATACTTGTGCATTTTAACATACGACTCAACCTCATTGTCATTGTGTAGAACATATAAATGCACTTGATCCCATTCAACCCTTGATACTGTCACAATTTTATTTCCAATTAAATTTTTTCCTTCCTTCCTTTCAAAAATATGAGATTTAGGTAGTCCAATGGATTGAACATTGGACAAATATTCAGTATAAAACTCAACAGCTTCTTCAACAATGTATCAATCCACGATACAACCCTCTAGCCGACTTCAGTTTTTCACGTACCCTTTTAATATTTTCATATAACGCTCAACATGGTACATCCATCTCATATAAGTTGGTGTGATACAGTGGGAGAACTGACTTGAGGTTTTGCGTTTGTTTTCGCAAATGTTTCGGTTGAGCAAGAGTCGCCACCGACTTTTTATTTTATCCTAAGGAAAGGTTAAAAAGCACAGCAAAAAACCTTTGAGATGTTTTCTTGGGTTCGGGGAGTAGATTATAGAAAGGGAATGTATTAGCACCCTTTCTATCCATGGTTATCCATGGGCTCTTAGTTACTTGCTTAGATCACTTGCCTTGCATTTTCAATTGTTTGAAACGGTGCTTTGTGTGTGGGTTTGAAAATGTTTTGAAAAGAGGCCATTTGTTGTGGCAACCTTTGTAATGATTCATGTTTGAATGTATACAAAGGTGTACTTATCTTTTGAAAAGTTTTCAATGTTCTTTGAAAGTTGTTTTGAAAGTGTGTTGTGATGTGTGGTTTGAAAAATGGCAAGGATTGTTTTGCAAGATTTTTGATCAAGTAACTAAGAGTTGTCTACCCTATTTTACTCAAAGATCTTTCTTGTGTTTTTAACCCTTTTAACAGTGTTGTTTCACCATTGCATTTGGTGAACAACCTTGTGTTGGGATGTAAACGGGACGGGCGCGGGTCATCGTATAGACCATGATAGCAATGTTGCAAAGTATCTTAATTTTTCTTTTGAGGGACTAAGATCATTTTTGTAAGGCAACTTTCGAAAGCGTCATCGAGGGACTATGATCTTTTGATTTTGTTTGTTTTACCAAGATACTTTGCATGCGTAACATGGCCCATTTTTTGAAAGGCAACAGGTGGATGTAACCCTAGGGGTGTTAGTGTGCAAGTGTGTTTTATTGCATACAAGAGTTTATCTTTGAATTAGGATTTTCTATTTCATTGATTTTATCTTAGCATACACATCCTAATTACTAGCAATAAGAAGCGGAAATAAAAAATCCTACGCTATTACAACAATTAGGGAGTGGGGATACACATTTGTACATGGGGGGTTCAACGAGAAAAATAGACAAAAAAGAAAATAGCAAAAAAAAAGATAGAGAGAAAGAGAGGGGGAGTCAGCGCGCTGCTGAGAGGTCATCAGAAGTTCTGACTCAGACCCGCTGCCAGATGATCAACCTTTTGGTTAAACTGTATGAGTCAGAACTTCTGACTCTGGCACCTGCAAAACAGAAACCTGTTAGTGGGGAAATCAGAAGTTCTGATCCTGCTGGAAAGACAATAACTCTCAGAAGTTCGTATATTATTGACAGCAAAACAGGCTTCAGATGCGCTAACGTCGAAGTCAGCGCTTGGCTTTTCCATGTACTAATCAGAACATCTGCAATTTTGTTATTATTCCACAAAACAGGAAACATATTTGGAACGGCTCCAGCAAATGTCAAAGTGTTTCAGAGGGCAGAACCAACAAGGTCACAGGCAGGTTCTACACTGGCTCAGAACATTCTGAGATATGAAAATCCTCAGAACACAAACAGCAACAACATGATATTTACATTATGTTTATTTGAGCATGCACAGCTGATAATGCTTAGCAGCATGATGAAGGTCAGCAGGTGCTTACCTGGCTGTTGGAAAAAGTTTGTGGATGAGAGCTAGCTTTTGGCTCTGATGGTATTCTGGACAGGTTCTTTTTGAAAAGGGTAGGTGAAGGTGTATGCGTATATAGGGTCAGAAGTTTGAAAAGGGTGTTTTTAGTTCACAAAGAAAACTGGGTATTTGATGAAGTTTGAAGGTAAGAAATTCAAAGTTATGAAACACTGGAGATTTTGGCAGAGTTTCACAGCACTTTCTTGCTAAAGATTTCTGTTTCTCTTCTAGCAATTTTTCTGTTTCTTTTTGACGCCCCTTTTCAGTGGACACTGATTCTCTATTTATAGGCAAAACTCTTGTGGATTTCTTGAACATTAAAGCGCCAACAGAGGCTGAGTTATTTTTTTTGAAAGAAATTCCTGGGAAGTTGTGATAACAGATAGCCTTTCATCCTAGGTTGGAACAGCAGGCGTGGATTGGAGAGAAGTGACCTCTTAGGTGGACGGTGGCGTATAGATCCATGCCAGAACCTGCATAAAGGCGCTTTCCAAGCCACACGTGAAGGGATTACTTGGATGAATGTTCAGGAGTGGTTGGGAGCATTAATGAGCATTAAATGGTGATGAGACTTATCAACACCAATATTCTGGTAATGGAAACAAAACTTTGAACCAGCAGTTCTGTTTCACCAAGAACAACGTAAACCATGCTCTGGCCTTGGCTTCCTGTTGTCTTAGCATGTTCTGGGGATTCTCCTGATTTTCTGACACGTTCCTTGGATTTGCTTCTGGACCTCCTGGGCTTATATATTCTGTATCAGTGTAACACCCACTCTTCTGACCTTTTCATCTTCTGATTTCAGCATGTTCTGAAAAGAGCCTTCAGACTTTCTTGCTTCTTTTGCATTCCTTTAGCAAATTCTGGCTGAGCTTGCGTAACTGCTGAAAGAGTCATGTTCTGTCTGAGACTTACGTATTGAACCACGTTTACAACTTCTGATTGAGCTGATGTAACTGCTGAAGAGCCAACTTCTAACTGCGCCAAGCTAGCAACTTCTGACCGTTTCTATCTGGAGTTTGGTCCAGAAGTTCTGAAGCGCTGATTTCTTCTTAAACACTCATTTTTAGAGAAAAAATTCCAAGTACTTAGAATTTAATTTTTTCTCAAGATAAGAGCGTTGTCTTTAGAGCTTGTGTGATCATCTTGCTCTTGTAAATGGTCTGCTTGGGCAAAAATGACAATTCTGGACTTGGATTTGTTTCAGAGGGACTCTGAAAATCCAAGATGATTTCTTGAAGAAAGAGAGGGCAAATTTTGGGGTACAACAGTTGCCCCTGTTCAATCTTCTTGCACCTGAAGAGTTAGATTGGCATGCTTGCCTTTCGTAATCCGAAGGTGGAAGATGATTGAACACTAAAGTGCCCAGAAATTTGCACTCGCATGCTGGAGTATCAACAATGTGATGTCGGGAATGGGCTTGTAGATGCCATTTGGAAAGATGATGGATAGGAGGATGGGCTTATAGATGCCATCTGGAGACGTGACAGAACCTTGTCAGGAATGGGCTTATAGATGCCATTTGGAAGTGTAATGGATAGTTGTGGAGATGGGCTTAAAGATGCCATCCGAAGGTATCGATCGCGTAAGAGATTCCTTAGTGAGAACTTGCGTACTTGAGAAAGAAAGATGGTTTCCTGGCCTGCTACAGGTGTTGATCTTCAGTCTCTTCATGCAGATATGCCCTGGCTAGATACAGGTATTGAATCTACAATCAAATGCTCACAGATATGCCCTGGCTAGATACAGGAATCGAATTCGGAACTCCAAAAGGTTGCTTACAGACGTGCCCTGGCTAGATACAAGTATCGAATCCGCAATCAAATACTCACAGATATGCCCTGGCTGGATACAGGAATCGAATCTGGAATTGGTCGTCTACAGATACGCCCTGGCTGGATGCAGGTATCGAATTTGGAAATTGTCGTCTACAGATATGCCCTGGCTGGATACATGTATCGAATCTAGAAATTATCATCTACAGATATGCCCTGGCTGGATACAGGTATCGAATTTGGAAATTATCGTCTACAGATATGCCCTGGCTGGATGCAGGTATCGAATCTGGAATTGTCGTCTACAGATATGCCCTGGCTAGATGCAGGTATCGAATCTGGAATTGTCGTCTACAGATATGCCCTGGCTGGATGCAGGTATTGAATCTGGAATTGTCGTCTACAGATATTCCCTGGTGTGATACGGTGGGAGAACTGACTGTGAGTTTTGCGTTTGTTTTCGCAAATGTTTCGGTTGAGCAAGAGTCGCCACCGACTTTTTATTTTATCCTAAGGAAAGGTTAAAAAAGCACAACAAAAACCTTTGAGATGTTTTCTTGGGTTCGGGGAGTAGATTATATCTAGGGAAGTTATTAGCACCCTTTCTATCCATGGTTATCCATGGGCTCTTAGTTACTTGCTTAGATCACTTGCCTTTTGTTTTCAATTGTTTGAAATGGTGCTTTGTGTGTGTGGGTTTGAAAATGTTTTGAAAAGAAGCCAATGTGGTGGCAACCTTTGTAATGATCCATGTTGGGATGTATACAAAGATGTATGTCTTTTGAAAAGGTTTTCATTTGTTTTTGAAAGTTTGTTTTGAAAGTGTTGTGAAGTGTGGTTTTAGAAAATAGGCAAGTGTTTTGTTTTTCGCAAGCTTGATTCAAGTAACTAAGAGGTTATCTACTCCTAAATTTCTCAAAGATTATTGCTATGTTTTAACCCTTTTAACAAGTTCATTCCACCATTGTATTTGGTGGACAATCTCATGTTAGGATGTGAAAGGGACGGGCGCGGGTCATCGTTTAGACCATAATTGCAATGGTGTCAAGTATCTTTGGGCAATTTTCTTTAAGGGACTTGATCATTTGTTTAGGCAACTTTTTGAAAGCGTCATCGAGGGACTATGATCATTTGATTTGTGTTTGTTTTGCCCAAAAAGACCTAACATGCAATATGGCCCATTTATCGAAGGCAACAAGTGGAATACCCTAAGAGGGTGCAAGTGTGATTTGTGTTGTCCATTTTCATGCTTGTTTATCTTGAAATTAGGTCAAACTATTTTTGTTGTTTTTGATTCACATACAAACCCTAATTCTAACATGGTATAATTAGAAAGCAATAAAGTGCGAAAAATAAATTTACTAGGCTATTACAACACCATATATGGGAAGGGGGGTACAAATATTCAAATGGGGATTTTGACAAGGAATTTAAACCTAAACTATTACATCAATATTGAATTATTTACAAGATAATTTAATTGCACAAATTAAATAAAATAAGAACAAATATGCAAGATGCAAAAATGGTTTTTGAAAATATGAAAAAAAAAGTGTATTTATATGTCAAAATAAACAAAAATAAAAGTATTATTTTTTTTGGAGTTTTTTATGTTTAGGGCAAAACCCTAATTTCTTAAATAAAATGTATTAATTATTTAATATGTATAATATTTTTTATTATATACAAAAATAAAATAAAAATGAAGTATATTTGTCAAAAAGGCATTTTTTATATTAAATATTAATAAAAATAAAAAGTGTGTATATTTTGTATTTTACCCCTAAATATTCTAATAAATATATATATATATATATATATATATATATATATATATATATATATATATATATATATATATATATATATATATATATATATATATATATATATATATATATATATATATATATATATATATATATATATATATATATATATATATATATATATATATATATATATATATATATATATATATATAATTTACTAAATATGTATTATATATACAAAATAATTATATTTAATATTTATAAAAAAATGTATTTTTTTATATAAAATATTTTCAGAAGATAAAATGGAGTAAAATGAAAATAAAAATGCATTTGCACTATTTTAACATTTTTTTAAAATAAAAGTATATCTATTTATTTATTTATGTTCAAAAAGCTAATCTAAACAAATAAATACCTAATAAATAGGAAAATGGTGAGAAAAATATTTTTTATATTTTTAATATCATAAGAAAAAATAAATAAGTCAAACCAAAAAAGAAAAAGTCAAAAAATCATTAAAATAAGCAAAATGGGCTCAGGGGGTGTAAAAGCAATAAAAGGGTGCAAAAAGAAAAAGTCAAACAGGCCCAGCCCAGAACCAGGTCATCTTCAACCTCAGAACATCTTTTGTTCAAGCAAACACGTGTTTCCTATCTCCCAATTCCTGGACTTTTAAGCAAAACTTTCAACATGAAAAATGTAGAGCATGAGAAGACGAATCCAGGGATATAAAGAACTTGACTTAACTCTCTAAGATGAGGGAGAATTTCTTCTCCCCCAATTCCTGACCTAGTTTTTCATCAATGTTCAGACTCAAAATTCTCTAAGCATACATAATATAAATGAAATCTAATCATATGGGCATGTTCAGGGCTATGATTGTGGCATGTTTCCTTCACAAACCTAAAACTAACAATGCCTATATTGAGAGATAGAACTTCATGAATATACCTGTTCAGTTGGAATCGTGCCTTGCAATGGAGGAGCTTTCAGGGCAAGATGAGGATTTGTACAGCTTCCTTGAAGTGTGAGGATGCTATTCCAAGTTTTACTTTGTCTTGAAACCTTCTGAATCGTGCTAGAGAACTTCAACTGCAAAACAAGAAAATGAAAATGGTGAAGTGGCCTGGGAGTGTTACAGGTCGTGTTCTAGCTTTTGGTTAGCTTCAAGGGATGTTAGGGAATGTGTTTGACAAGTTTTTAGTAAGAAAGCATGGAAGGTTTGAGCTATGGAACTCAAACTGCAGGGATGCCCTGTTTTGAGCAGTTTGAAGGTGATTATGGGAATGGGGAGGTATTGAGGATCTTAGGGTCGTGCTTCAGCTTAGGATGAATGTTTGGAATGTGTTTTATAACTTTCTCTAAGCCTTTGTTAACTGATATGGAAGTTGGTACATGTTATGATGTGTTTCTTAAACTTTAAGCAAGCAATGGCCACTTTGTGTTCTAGACAGGTAGAGGCCCCCTAAACATGCTGCAAAACCTTGTCTTGATCAGAGTGATTAACTCATAAACTTGTGCCAATTAGATTTCCTTTGTACCTTCTTGATTTGCTTTAGACATAAAGTGTAACTTTTGCAAAAATGGATATAATGCTTTTTCCAATTTGGGATTAATCCTTTAGGCAATGCTTGAACACATAGAACATGGTCTTGGCACAAGGGATTGGCATTAAATTTATGAGTGTAATTGAGATAAAAGACCTGTAATCAAGTTGTGCAAGCTGAGATTGAAATGCATAGTGTTATGAACATGTAACTTGGCCAATTCAAAAGTGAGTTTTTCCCATATTGTAAAATTCGATTCTCTCTAACCATGAGGTTGTTTGATGAGTTCTTGGACATTTTGGAAAGCTTGGAATGTGTACTACAATCCATCTTGGAAGTGAAAATTGAAATTCCAAGTGGAAGTGTATGGAAAATGGTCTTGAAGTTAGGTAAGAAACTTGCCTAAAATAGGTCAAATTTTCACTAAGTTAAGAATGGTTTGGCACCCTTGTTCCAAAAATTGTAACTTGAGATACAAGCTTCTTTTGGGAAAACTTTGTGAATCAAAGTTGTAGATTATGCAATAGGCTACAACTTTCATGTTTTGACTTTTGCTTGAATCCAAATGAATCTTGGTGAGAAAGTGGGGAAAAGTTGGGAAAAAATTAGGGTTTTTCATAACTTAGAAAAATTCTAAGTTATGAAAAATTCTCATTTCAAACCCTAATTTTCATTTCTTGATTTCTTGAGGGACAAGTTTCATGATTTGGCATGTTTTAATGAAAAATGAATCTTGACACTTGATTTTGACCAAAAAGTCAAAGTTTGACTTTTCAGTATACAGTCAAAATTCATCAATTGACTGGGAAATTCAACTGTCAATCTTGTGTATTTGGGATCTTTTGAACTTGTTGAGCATGTCAAGATAATTCCATGGGGTCCTTGAGTCCATATGTGAGCTTGGTTTGCCATTGGCTAAGTCAAACAGTCAAAAATTGCCTTTGTGCAGTCAAAACCCTAAAAATGACCATTTTGCCCTTTTGATGATCTGATCAAATTTCTTGTGGAATTGTGATCCAAACTTGATCAAATGGTCCATGTGAGTTCATAATGTTGATGTGGGTCAATTTTCATGAGATTTGACTGTCAATTGGCACAGTTGACTTTTTCCCCAATACAGTTGATTTCTAGGTCAACTGTCCAATTGACTGGGCAAAAATTGGAATCAAGACTTGAAACTTGGCATGGATAAACTTGGGAGTCCAACATGAAGCATGAAAGTCATCTTAGGCATTTTAGGTCAAAATATCTTTGTGCAATCACAAACCCTAATTTGGGTCAACAGTGCAAGGAGAAGTCTTGAGCAGAGGAAACCCTAACTGGATCTTGATCTTCAAGGGTCTTGTGATGAGAAAATGTTGAGGAAATGGGAGGGCAAATTTTGGGGTACAACAGTTGCCCCTGTTCAATCTTCTTGAACCTGAAGAGTTAGATTGATAAGTTTGCCTTCCGTGACTCGAGGGTAAAAGGAGATTGGACACTAGAGTGCCCGGAAATTTGCACTCGCATGTTGAAGTATCAGCAATGTGATGTCGGGAATGGGCTTACAGATGCCATTTGGGAGAGATGGTGGATAGGGAGATGGGCTTATAGATGCCATCTGGAGATGCGACAGAGCCTTGTCGGGAATGGGCTTATAGATGCCATCTGGGAATGGGCTTAAAGATGCCATTTGGAAACTGCTGGTAGGAGGATGGGCTTATAGATGCCATCTGGAAATGGGCTTAAAGATGCCATTTGGAAATGTTGAACCGTATGTCAACGGTGAGTGGACGAGTATCAGAAAGGCACCCATGTTTTGGAACATTTCTGAATTGGGGGTCCGAATAAGCAATAGATTGACATCCACGTTTTGGAGAATCCGTAAACTATTTTCAGGAGTTGAGATTGAATAAGCAATAGAGCAGCATCCGTTGTTGGGAAGTGTCCGTAAACTGTTTTCAAAAGTTGAGAAGAGTCTGAACAAGTGATAGGTTAACATCCGTTACTGGAGAACCCGTGAACTGTTTTCAGAAGTCTTGAAGTTGAATAAGCAATAGAGCAGCATCCATTGTTGGGAAGCGTCCGTAAACTGTTTTCAAAAATTGCATCTGAACAAGTTGGTAGATTAACATCCGTTGTTGGGAAGAATCCGTAAACTGTTTTCAGAAGTTGCATCTGAACAAGTTGGTAGATTAACATCCGTTGTTGGGAAGAATCCGTAAACTGTTTTCAGAAGTCTTGAGAAGAGACTGAATAAGCGATAGGTTAACATCCGTTACTGGGAGAACCCGTGAACTGTTTTCAGAAGTCTTGAGATTGAGGAGGAATCGGTGTAGGGTTTTCTGATGATGAGCTTGTGTAAAAATGCATCTGGAGGAATTTGAAGAAGTATCAGAATGTCGCCGTGTTTGGGTCACATCTGAGTAAACTTGGAAGATGATCTTTGTCTGCTGATTGATCTTACCTGAAAAGGTAAAGGGTTAGTTGTATGCAATGTTATGATGCATGATGTAATGTATGTGACATCAATGTTTATGACATGAATGGGATGAATGCGCATGTAAGCTGACGAGCTAATGCTGAGGATAAATGAATCCTAGATGGCTGAAGATAAAAGAATCTTGATTGCTGCCGGGGAAAATAAATCCTTGGCTGCTGCTGTGGAGGGCAAGAATCTTCTGATTGTTAAAAAAATGAGAAGTCTTGGGACCCTTGTTGGGGAAATCAGAAGCTTGGGTTGTATGCCAAACTACTGGGGACTTCCTGTTTTGAGGAGATCTGTGTAGGATTTCCTGATGATGAGTTCGTGTAAAACTGCATCGGGTTTTTGAACACTTTTGACATTCGAATGCCCCAAGTGGTGATGTAGATAATTTCCTGGCTTGTTACAGGTGTTGATCTACAATCGGTCGTTCACAGATGTTTTCCTGGCTTGTTACAGGTGTTGATCTGGAACTCTTCAGACGTGCCCTGGCTGGATACAGGAATTGAGTCTGGAAAGGTGATAGTTAACAGATATGCCCTGGCTGGATACAGGAATCGAATCTTCAAACTCTTCATACGTGCCCTGGCTAGATACAGGAATCGAGTCTGGAAATAGTCGTCAACAGATAGGCCCTGGCTGGTTATAGGAATCGAATCCTCGAACTCTTCAGACGTGCCCTGGCTAGATACAGGAATCGAGTCTGGAAATAGTCGTCAACAGATATGCCCTGGCTGGATACAGGAATCGAATCTGGAAATAGTCGTCAACAGATATGCCCTGGTTGGATACAGGAATCGAATCTGGAAATAGTCGTCAACAGATATGCCCTGGCTGGATACAGGAATCGAATATGGAAATAGTCGTCAACAGATATGCTCTGGCTGGATACAGGAATCGAATTTGGAAATAGTCGTCAACAGATATGCCCTGGCTGGATACAGGAATCGAATCCTCAAACTCTTCAGACGTGCCCTGGCTAGATACAGGAATCGAGTCTGGAAATGTGATAGTTGATTTGTTGAACACTTTTGACATTCGAATGCCCCAAGTGGTGATGAAGGAATCTTGAATCAGATTACTCTGCATATTGAGAGATTTCTTGAAATCTTGACTGGACTGCCCCAGGTTAATTGAATTTTGAAAGATCTGTTGGACCTTGACTGGACTGCCCCAGGTTAATTGGATGGTGACATGTCATGCCCCTTGTTGATAGGGGATTTGTAAAGGAAGTGTCGTCCTTTTGAAGTGATTTGGCTCACTGAGAGAGTTTTCGTTCCTCCGAACATTCGCTGTATGAATTTCTTCGCTGTCAAACAAAAAGCCAAATGCAGACAGTGATATTCAACTAATGCAAAGTTTATGTTTGTCTCGAAGTTTTGAAAAAATGCGTTTTTAGCAGAAAACTTTTTATAAGACAGATCAACACAAGATTTAGAGCAAAGCCTTATAGGAGTCAGGATACCTTTTGTAACAGTATGCTTTCGAACTAACCCATGCTTCAATTAGGACTTTTGAAGGGTTGTAACGTGGTTTGGTTCACGGTTTAAGAAGCAAAGGATAAAGGCTCAAAGTATATTTGTACCCACCCGCTCTTCGTGATGTTCTTCAACCTAAGCTCAGTTAATTGTGCGTCACACTCTGTTTTGAGTTTGGAACGACTTTTGGGCGATGGTTCACCGGTTGAATTTGGGGAGACAGTCATCATCTCCTCTTTTCTTTTTTTTTTTCCAACATTTTTCATGTTGTTGAGGATTTTGTAATGACCTCACTATTTTGATTTTGATTTGTTATCCCTAACTTTTGCCTGAATGTTCCCATTTTCGAGATTACAGTCAGCGGGATGCCCCAGCTTTCTTAAGCCTCCTTTATAGGTTTTGGCTCAGTGGGCTTTTTCTCTTTTGAGAGATTGACTGTCTATGTGATAGGGAACCACCCTTGTCTCTTGATTCCAAAGGAATGCTTTTCTTGTCATTCGTCGTTCGTTGTGTTACGAACTTGAGATTGCGACTTCAATGCGCATTTTCTCTTGAATTAACTGAGAGACTACCCTGCCCCAGGTTTATATCAAAGGTTTTGATTGTTTAGAACAGAAAACTCCTACTTCTTTGGCTCGAAGGGGTTGACTAGGGATTATCTTCCTTATAACTCCAGTGTTTGGGATTTGAAAGAAATGCCTGTACATCATCAGCAAGGTCTGTTCAAAAGCATATTGTATAAGATTATGGTATTATTTCGTCATCCTCCCTCTAAAGGCTTACAGCTTTTTATCAAGAGTCAAATATCATAAAGAAAAGCATAAGAGTAGTGAAACGAATGGATGAATTTAAGACAAACATATGCAATGCATTAATGAAAACAGAGTTTAACATCAACAGATAATTGTTTGACAGCAGAAGAAATTACAACTTTGAAAATTCAAAAAGAAGCAAAAGTCTTTCAGCTTGAGCTTCGTCACTTCAAGTAGAGAACCCTTTAACGGAAGATTTTCATCTCGCCGTCTGGCATGAATTCCAGCACCCCAATGTCGATCAGATCTTGAATCTTGTTCTTTAAGGCCCAACAGTCATTGGTGTCGTGTCCCGGGCTGTAGGAATGGTAAACACAAAATGCGTCGGGATGATAGTTAGGAGAGGAGGTATTGAGCTTCTGAGGAGGATCCCTTAGGGTGAGCAAGTTAACCTCCAACAGGCGCTTCAGTATGAAGAATGATGGTATTTCAGTCTCCGTGAACTGTCTTCCCGACGTTTCTTGCTTACGCCGATTACCCCGTTGACGCTGGCGAGGTTGTTGATGGGCTTGTGACCCTGAAGCAAGCGAAGGAGCCTTCCCCTTGTCTTCTTGAGTGGATGGAGGCTGAGCGGTGACTTGCTCTTCAACCTCAAATGTTTGCCCCAATTGGTTACTTGGAAGCAGTTGGCGGACAAGAACTCTGAGTTCCTCTTGTCTTTGAGATAGGTCTTGGATGAGAGCCACCTGGCCCACCAACTGTCCCATCACTTGGGTCCTCAAGGTTGTCAGATCAAACTGCAGCTCCGCAAGCTGATCACTCCTGGAATTGTTGGAATTCTCCAAGCCCTTTGTGAGGAGAGCTTTCATCTCTTCTTGCCCCAGAGACAAGTTCAGGAACATCTCCTGCAGCTGAGCAGTCTGGTCTTGGATGTCTTTGACAGACCTTTCTAGAGCCATCTCTTGCTGAAATAAACAGCAGGAGAGTAAGGAAACCTGAAAAAGGAAAGACTGTCAAAATGCAATGCATGATATGTGGATGCATGCTTTCAAGGATCTCTTGGGGGTAAACACAAGAAAATGTTAGAGGTTGAACTTTGCTCTTGGATTGGAGATCTCCGCACCGGTGGATGTCTTTCCACTAGAATCAAGCTCACCATGTCGAGTGGGTCATAGCCACTGATTCAAGTTGTTGTACTTGATCTTTGACTGAAGAACTTTGTATCGATGGATGTCTTTCCACGAGAATCAAGCTCACTATGTCAAGTGGGTCATAGCCACTGATTCAAGTTGTTGTACTTGAACCTTGATGGCATTTATTTAGAGGAGAAACCTCTTGCCCCTTGGTAGATGTCTGGTTCAACGTAACACTGCATCAAAAGAACCCTCGAGATCCTTGAAATGGTTATTGAAAATGCTATGGTATGATGTCATGTACATGTATGCGAAAAACAAGTGAGTGTATATACAGGCAAACATATTCACACAAATCAAACAAGTCCTTAGGTTTAGGCTTGCATGGGGTTCAGGTACTACCCTCTTTCAGTTTCGTTGGTTAAAACCTGTCCTATCAAAAGTAATCGGGTTCTAGAGGATCTCAAATCATTGGCTACCCTCGATCGGTCATAACTCCAACATCGCTATCTTTTCTTGCGGCCGGAACCATCGCGAGAGTTTAGCCTCAATGAGTGTAGCATACTGCAACTGTTCTAATGGCCAAGTTGGGTCAATTTAGGGTTCTAAGGTCGGTTGGTGCTTAATGACTCCTTGGAAGACCCATATTCTCCCCGTTTCAACACGAGGGATATCGGTACAGACCAAGGCGCCACACCAACGTAGCCACTGCTTCACCCATGTCGGTATACGCCGGACAGGTCCCTCACAGATTATGCTACCTAAAAGGGTATTCCCCAGATCCGGGTTAGGATCTATGAAACTCCGATACAAAGCCCACAAATGTAAAAGCAAACAAAGCAATCAATTGAAAACAAAGGTGATCTAAACCCTAAGGTAACCCCACTTTGAGTAGTACTCCCCAGCAGAGTCGCCAGTTCTGTGATACGGTGGGAGAACTGACTGTGAGTTTTGCGTTTGTTTTCGCAAATGTTTCGGTTGAGCAAGAGTCGCCACCGACTTTTTATTTTATCCTAAGGAAAGGTTAAAAAAGCACAGCAAAAACCTTTGAGATGTTTTCTTGGGTTCGGGGAGTAGATTATAGAAAGGGAAGGTATTAGCACCCTTTCTATCCATGGTTATCCATGGGCTCTTAGTTACTTGCTTAGATCACTTGCCTTTTGTTTTCAATTGTTTGAAATGGTGCTTTGTGTGTGTGGGTTTGAAAATGTTTGAAAAGAAGCCAATGTGGTGGAAACCTTTGTAATGATCCATGTTGGGATGTATACAAAGATGTATGTCTTTTGAAAAGGTTTTCATTTGTTTTTGAAAGTTTGTTTTGAAAGTGTTGTGAAGTGTGGTTTTAGAAAATAGGCAAGTGTTTTGTTTTTCGCAAGCTTGATTCAAGTAACTAAGAGGTTATCTACTCCTAAATTTCTCAAAGATTATTGCTATGTTTTAACCCTTTTAACAAGTTCGTTCCACCATTGTATTTGGTGGACAATCTCATGTTAGGATGTGAAAGGGACGGGCGCGGGTCATCGTTTAGACCATAATTGCAATGGTGTCAAGTATCTTTGGGCAATTTTCTTTAAGGGGCTTGATCATTTGTTTAGGCAACTTTTTGAAAGCGTCATCGAGGGACTATGATCATTTGATTTGTGTTTGTTTTGCCCAAAAAGACCTAACATGCAATATGGCCCATTTATCGAAGGCAACAAGTGGAATACCCTAAGGGGGTGCAAGTATGATTTGTGTTGTCTATTTTCATGCTTGTTTATCTTGAAATTAGGTCAAACTATTTTTGTTGTTTTTGATTCACATACAAACCCTAATTCTAACATGGTATAATTAGAAAGCAATAAAGTGCGAAAAATAAATTTACTAGGCTATTACAACACCATATATGGGAAGGGGGGTACAAATGTTCAAATGGGGATTTTGACAAGGAATTTAAACCTAAACTATTACATCAATATTGAATTATTTACAAGATAATTTAATTGCACAAATTAAATAAAATAAGAACAAATATGCAATATGCAAAAATGGTTTTTGTATATATGAAAAAAAAAAGTATATTTATATGTCAAAATAAACAAAAATAAAAGTATTATTTTTTTTGGAGTTTTTTATGTTTAGGGCAAAACCCTAATTTCTTAAATAAAATGTATTAATTATTTAATATGTATAATATTTTTTATTATATACAAAAATAAAATAAAAATGAAGTATATTTGTCAAAAAGGCATTTTTTATATTAAATATTAATAAAAATAAAAAGTGTGTATATTTTGTATTTTACCCCTAAATATTCTAATATATATATATATATATATATATATATATATATATATATATATATATATATATATATATATATATATATATATATATATATATATATATATATATATATATATATATATATATATATATATATATATATATATATATATATATATATATATATATATATATATATATATATATATATATATATATATATATATATATATATATATATATATATATATATATTTAATATTTATATTTAATATTTAATATTTAATATTTATATATATATTTAATATTTAATATTTAATATATATATACAAAATAATTATATTTAATATTTATAAAAAATGTATTTTTTTATATAAAATATTTTCAGAAGATAAAATGGAGTAAAATGAAAATAAAAATGCATTTGCACTATTTTAACATTTTTTTAAAATAAAAGTATATCTATTTATTTATTTATGTTCAAAAAGCTAATCTAAACAAATAAATACCTAATAAATAGGAAAATGGTGAGAAAAATATTTTTTATATTTTTAATATCATAAGAAAAAATAAATAAGTCAAACCAAAAAAGAAAAAGTCAACAAATCATTAAAATAAGCAAAATGGGCTCAGGGGGTGTAAAAGCAATAAAAGGGTGCAAAAAGAAAAAGTCAAACAGGCCCAGCCCAGAACCAAGTCATCTTCAACCTCAGAACATCTTTTGTTCAAGCAAACACGCGTTTCCTATCTCCTAATTCCTGGACTTTTAAGCAAAACTTTCAACATGAAAAATGTAGAGCATGAGAAGACGAATCCAGGGATATAAAGAACTTGACTTAACTCTCTAGGATGATGGAGAATTTCTTCTCCCCCAATTCCTGACCTAGTTTTTCATCAATGTTCAGACTCAAAATTCTCTAAGCATACATAATATAAATGAAATCTAATCATATGGGCATGTTCAGGGCTATGATTGTGGCATGTTTCCTTCACAAACCTAAAACTAACAATGCCTATAATGAGAGATAGAACTTCATGAATATACCTGTTTAGTTGGAATCGTGCCTTGAAATGGAGGAGCTTTCAGGGCAAGATGAGGATTTGTACAACTTCCTTGAAGTGTGAGGATGCTATTCCAAGTTTTACTTTGTCTTGAAACCTTCTGAATCGTGCTAGAGAACTTCAACTGCAAAACAAGAAAATGAAAATGGTGAAGTGGCCTGGGAGTGTTACAGGTCGTGTTCTAGCTTTTGGTTAGCTTCAAGGGATGTTAGGGAATGTGTTTGACAAGTTTTTAGTAAGAAAGCATGGAAGGTTTGAGCTATGGAACTCAAACTGCAGGGATGCCCTGTTTTGAGCAGTTTGAAGGTGATTCTGGGAATGGGGAGGTATTGAGGATCTTAGGGTCGTGCTTCAGCTTAGGATGAATGTTTGGAATGTGTTTTATAACTTTCTCTAAGCCTTTGTTAACTGATATGGAAGTTGGTACATGTTATGATGTGTTTCTTAAACTTTAAGCAAGCAATGGCCACTTTGTGTTCTAGACAGGTAGAGGCCCCCTAAACATGCTGCAAAACCTTGTCTTGATCAGAGTGATTAACTCATAAACTTGTGCCAATTAGATTTCCTTTGTACCTTCTTGATTTGCTTTAGACATATAGTGTAACTTTTGCAAAAATGGATATAATGCTTTTTCCAATTTGGGATTAATCCTTTAGGCAATGCTTGAACACATAGAACATGGTATTGGCACAAGGGATTGACATTAAATTTATGAGTGTAATTGAGATAAAAGACCTGTAATCAAGTTGTGCAAGCTGAGATTGAAATGCATAGTGTTATGAACATGTAACTTGGCCAATTCAAAAGTGAGTTTTTCCCATATTGCAAAATTCGATTCTCTCTAACCATGAGGTTGTTTGATGAGTTCTTGGACATTTTGGAAAGCTTGGAATGTGTACTACAATCCATCTTGGAAGTGCAAATTGAAATTCCAAGTGGAAGTGTATGGAAAATGGTCTTGAAGTTAGGTAAAAAACTTGCCTAAAATAGGTCAAATTTTCACTAAGTTAAGAATGGTTTGGCACCCTTGTTCCAAAAATTGTAACTTGAGATACAAGCTTCTTTTGGGGAAAACTTTGTGAATCAAAGTTGTAGATTATGCAATAGGATACAAGTTTCATGTTTTGACTTTTGCTTGAATCCAAATGAATCTTGGTGAGAAAGTGGGGCAAAGTTGGGAAAAAATTAGGGTTTTTCATAACTTAGAAAAATTCTAAGTTATGAAAAATTCTCATTTCAAACCCTAATTTGCATTTCTTGATTTCTTGAGGGACAATTTTCATGATTTGACATGTTTTAATTAAAAATGAATCTTGACACTTGATTTTGACCAAAAAGTCAAAGTTTGACTTTTCAGTATACAGTCAAAATTCATCAATTGACTGGGAAATTCAACTGTCAATCTTGTGTATTTGGGATCTTTTGAACTTGTTGAGCATGTCAAGATAATTCCATGGGGTCCTTGAGTCCATATGTGAGCTTGGTTTGCCATTGGCTAAGTCAAACAGTCAAAAATTGCCTTTGTGCAGTCAAAACCCTAAAAATGACCATTTTGCCCTTTTGATGATCTGATCAAATTTCTTGTGGAATTGTGATCCAAACTTGATCAAATGGTCCATGTGAGTTCATAATGTTGATGTGGGTAAATTTTCATGAGATTTGACTGTCAATTGGCCACAGTTAACTTTTTCCCCAATATAGTTGATTTCTAGGTCAACTGTCCAATTGACTGGGCAAAAATTGGAATCAAGACTTGAAACTTGGCATGGATAAACTTGGGAGTCCAACATGAAGCATTAAAGTCATCTTAGGCATTTTAGGTCAAAATATCTTTGTGCAATCACAAACCCTAATTTGGGTCAACAGTGCAAGGAGAAGTCTTGAGCAGAGGAAACCCTAACTGGATCTTGATCTTCAAGGGTCTTGTGATGAGAAAATGTTGAGGAAATGGGAGGGCAAATTTTTGGGTACAATAGTTGCCCCTGTTCAATCTTCTTGAACCTGAAGAGTTAGATTGGCAAGTTTGCCTTTCGTGACTCGAGGGTAAAAGGAGATTGGACACTAGAGTGCCCGGAAATTTGCACTCGCATGTTGAAGTATCAGCAATGTGATTTCGGGAATGGGCTTACAGATGCCATTTGGGAGAGATGGTGGATAGGGAGATGGGCTTATAGATGCCATCTGGAGATGCGACAGAGACTTGTCGGGAATGGGCTTATAGATGCCATCTGGGAATGGGCTTAAAGATGCCATTTGGAAACTGCTGGTAGGAGGATGGGCTTATAGATGCCATCTGGAAATGGGCTTAAAGATGCCATTTGGAAATGTTGAACCGTATGTCAACGGTGAGTGGACGAGTATCAGAAAGGCACCCATGTTTTGGAACATTTCTGAATTGGGGGTCCGAATAAGCAATAGATTGACATCCACGTTTTGGAGAATCCGTAAACTATTTTCAGGAGTTGAGATTGAATAAGCAATAGAGCAACATCCGTTGTTGGGAAGTGTCCGTAAACTGTTTTCAAAAGTTGAGAAGAGTCTGAACAAGTGATAGGTTAACATCCGTTACTGGAGAACCCGTGAACTGTTTTCAGAAGTCTTGAAGTTGAATAAGCAATAGAGCAGCATCCATTGTTGGGAAGCGTCCGTAAACTGTTTTCAAAAATTGCATCTGAACAAGTTGGTAGATTAACATCCGTTGTTGGGAAGAATCCGTAAACTGTTTTCAGAAGTTGCATCTGAACAAGTTGGTAGATTAACATCCGTTGTTGGGAAGAATCCGTAAACTGTTTTCAGAAGTCTTGAGAAGAGACTGAACAAGCGATAGGTTAACATCCGTTACTGGGAGAACCCGTGAACTGTTTTCAGAAGTCTTGAGATTGAGGAGGAATCGGTGTAGGGTTTTCTGATGATGAGCTTGTGTAAAAATGCATCTGGAGGAATTTGAAGAAGTATCAGAATGTCGCCGTGTTTGGGTCACATCTGAGTAAACTTGGAAGATGATCTTTGTCTGCTGATTGATCTTACCTGAAAAGGTAAAGGGTTAGTTGTATGCAATGTTATGATGCATGATGTAATGTATGTGACATCAATGTTTATGACATGAATGGGATGAATGCGCATGTAAGCTGACGAGCTAATGCTGAGGATAAATGAATCCTAGATGGCTGAAGATAAAAGAATCTTGATTGCTGCCGGGGAAAATAAATCCTTGGCTGCTGCTGTGGAGGGCAAGAATCTTCTGATTGTTAAAAAAATGAGAAGTCTTGGGACCCTTGTTGGGGAAATCAGAAGCTTGGGTTGTATGCCAAACTACTGGGGACTTCCTGTTTTGAGGAGATCTGTGTAGGATTTCCTGATGATGAGTTCGTGTAAAACTGCATCGGGTTTTTGAACACTTTTGACATTCGAATGCCCTAAGTGGTGATGTAGATAATTTCCTGGCTTGTTACAGGTGTTGATCTACAATCGGTCGTTCACAGATGTTTTCCTGGCTTGTTACAGGTGTTGATCTGGAACTCTTCAGACGTGCCCTGGCTGGATACAGGAATCGAGTCTGGAAAGGTGATAGTTAACAGATATGCCCTGGCTGGATACAGGAATCGACTCTTCAAACTCTTCATACGTGCCCTGGCTAGATACAGGAATCGAGTCTGGAAATAGTCGTCAACAGATAGGCCCTGGCTGGTTACAGGAATCGAATCCTCGAACTCTTCAGACGTGCCCTGGCTAGATACAGGAATCGAGTCTGGAAATAGTCGTCAACAGATATGCCCTGGCTGGATACAGGAATCGAATCTGGAAATAGTCGTCAACAGATATGCCCTGGTTGGATACAGGAATCGAATCTGGAAATAGTCGTCAACAGATATGCCCTGGCTGGATACAGGAATCGAATCTGGAAATAGTCGTCAACAGATATGCCCTGGCTGGATACAGGAATCGAATTTGGAAATAGTCGTCAACAGATATGCCCTGGCTGGATACAGGAATCGAATCCTCAAACTCTTCAGACGTGCCCTGGCTAGATACAGGAATCGAGTCTGGAAATGTGATAGTTGATTTGTTGAACACTTTTGACATTCGAATGCCCCAAGTGGTGATGAAGGAATCTTGAATCAGATTACTCTGCATATTGAGAGATTTCTTGAAATCTTGACTGGACTGCCCCAGGTTAATTGAATTTTGAAAGATATGTTGGACCTTGACTGGACTGCCCCAGGTTAATTGGATGGTGACATGTCATGCCCCTTGTTGATAGGGGATTTGTAAAGGAAGTGTCGTCCTTTTGAAGTGATTTGGCTCACTGAGAGAGTTTTCGTTCCTCCGAACATTCGCTGTATGAATTTCTTCGCTGTCAAACAAAAAGCCAAATGCAGACAGTGATATTCAACTAATGCAAAGTTTATGTTTGTCTCGAAGTTTTGAAAAAATGCGTTTTTAGCAGAAAACTTTTTATAAGACAGATCAACACAAGATTTAGAGCAAAGCCTTACAGGAGTCAGGATACCTTTTGTAACAGTATGCTTTCGAACTAACCCATGCTTCAATTAGGACTTTTGAAGGGTTGTAACGTGGTTTGGTTCACGGTTTAAGAAGCAAAGGATAAAGGCTCAAAGTATATTTGTACCCACCCGCTCTTCGTGATGTTCTTCAACCTAAGCTCAGTTAATTGTGCGTCACACTCTGTTTTGAGTTTGGAATGACTTTTGGGCGATGGTTCACCAGTTGAATTTGGGGAGACAGTCATCATCTCCTCTTTTCTTTTTTTTTTCCCAACATTTTTCATGTTGTTGAGGATTTTGTAATGACCTCACTATTTTGATTTTGATTTGTTATCCCTAACTTTTGCCTGAATGTTCCCATTTTCGAGATTACAGTCAGCGGGATGCCCCAGCTTTCTTAAGCCTCCTTTATAGGTTTTGGCTCAGTGGGCTTTTTCTCTTTTGAGAGATTGACTGTCTATGTGATAGGGAACCACCCTTGTCTCTTGATTCCAAAGGAATGCTTTTCTTGTCATTCGTCGTTCGTTGTGTTACGAACTTGAGATTGCAACTTCAATGCGCATTTTCTCTTGAATTAACTGAGAGACTACCCTGCCCCAGGTTTATATCAAAGGTTTTGATTGTTTAGAACAGAAAAATCCTACTTCTTTGGCTCGAAGGGGTTGACTAGGGATTATCTACCTTATAACTCCAGTGTTTGGGATTTGAAAGAAATGCCTGTACATCATCAGCAAGGTCTGTTCAAAAGCATACTGTATAAGATTATGGTATTGTTTCGTCATCCTCCCTCTAAAGGCTTACAGCTTTTTATCAAGAGTCAAATATCATAAAGAAAAGCATAAGAGTAGTGAAACGAATGGATGAATTTAAGACAAACATATGCAATGCATTAATGAAAACAGAGTTTAACATCAACAGATAATTGTTTGACAGCAAAAGAAATTACAACTTTGAAAATTCAAAAAGAAGCAAAAGTCTTTCAGCTTGAGCTTCGTCACTTCAAGTGGAGAACCCTTTAACGGAAGATTTTCATCTCGCCGTCTGGCATGAATTCCAGCACCCCAATGTCGATCAGATCTTGAATCTTGTTCTTTAAGGCCCAACAGTCGTTGGTGTCGTGTCCCGGGCTGTAGGAATGGTAAACACAAAATGCGTCGGGACGATAGTTAGGAGAGGAGGTATTGAGCTTCTGAGGAGGATCCCTTAGGGTGAGCAAGTTAACCTCCAACA